>LR812535.1:27234584-27292084 GCA_903798195.1 Danio kyathit | reverse complement strand
TTAAAATTGTTGTAAGGTTACAGTTTATATTTGAAAGAATTTTAAAAATGAAAAGGAAAACAATTGTAGGGCAGGACATGGTTGTATGCTTCAGTTTGGATTATTTATAAATTATTTATGGTTTAGTACTATATGTTATGCTATGCTATGCTATGCTATATGTTATGTTATTTCAGGTGGGTTCAAGAGTCAATTTGGTGGCTTATAGTTAATGGGAAGGCAGATAAAGCTCATTAAAATATTGTCAGTTTACAGTTTGTATTTGAAAGAATTTTAAAAATGAAAAGGAAAAACAATTGTAGGGCAGGACATGGTTGTATCCTTCAGTTTGGATGGATGTTCATTTGAATATGGGATGAGTGTTGAAATCTGATACATGTCTACTCTTTCACAATTTATAGACACTTAATGAAACATTACAGCTACATTTAAATGTTATGTTATGAATTTCAGACCAGTATGTGATGTCACTTCATTAAAAAAACACTACTCACCTGCACATTGCAATACAACAATTTTTGGAGGCTGGATTAATTATTTTTGCTGCGTGTGTATAGACCTAATGCCTAATAATACACATGCTCACTACATCACTTTATTCGCAAAAATGCAGTTTTCTAGTAACTTGTGCTATATAACCCTGTTTCAAAGGTTCACACTTTCCAAAATGCCATTGTCATGTAGATGAATGGCTAAAATGCATGCAAATTCAAAAACAGTTTGTCTTCTTAATTTGTGTATAGTTTGCTGACATACAGTAACATCTTTGTGTTTTATCTAGGATTTGGCAAAAATTATAGTTACTGACACAGGAAGCAGAAAATATTCATACCTGGATCTGGTCAGAACTCCTAAGATGAGGAGACTTTCTTTACTCACAGGAATCACCTGGTAGGTACTGAGCAAAAAAAAAAAAGAAGACCTCCATTCACATGTATGCAAAAATGCAAGCTCATGCTGAGAAGCTTAATATTTGCCTGTTTTCAAGCGAGCTTATTAAACTGTGTGACCAGTACTATATCAATATACTGTAGATTAAAATTTTTATTGCATTGTGTGTGTGTGTGTGTGTGTGTGTGTGTGTGTATACAGTATATCTTTTGAATTGACATCCAGTGTGATTGCAGCTTAAGAGAGTGTTTAGATAAATTTGTGTTTTTCTCTGCCAGGTTTTCTGTCGCCACTGTTGCCTATGGAATTAGTTTCAACATTACAGGCTTTGGGCTAAACATGTACCTCACTCAGTTTGTGTACGGAGCCATTGAAATTCCTGCTAAATTTTGCATCTATTACCTTCTGGATAAATTTGGCAGACACGTAACTCAGGCTGGATCGCTACTCTTTGTTGGAATCAGCTTCATAATTAACATATTCATACCCAAAGGTGAGAGAGGCTTGAATTTGAAATGGCAATGCAATAATTCTGGAGATGAGATAATAATGATGATAATGCTTTCTTTCTCTTGCCATTCAGAAAAGACGGTGATTCGTACTGTGATAGCCGTGCTGGGAAAAGGCTGTTCAGCCACGTCTTTTGGCACAGTTATTTTGTACACCTCTGAGCTTTACCCCACAGTTGTCAGGTATGAAAATTAATTTTATGTTCAACTGAATTTTAGTCAAAACTATATCCAGTGCACAGACCAAATTGGTTCACACGTTGCAGTTGGATCCACTTGGTTTGTACTTTCTGTAGGACCAACCTAAAGATACAAAAAAGACATCAAAAAGTTATTTTAAGGACAAACCTAAATACCGGTATATATATATGTATATATATATATAGCTTTATGATGTATAATTTGTGACTGAACTTATCGTACATTTAACATACTTTTTGCAATTGACTTTTTGTGTGCATATATTTTAAGAACTAAATCAAATGTTTATAAAGATTTCATAAAAAGTGTAAATTAGGGTCTGTTGCAAAAAAAGTCATTTTCATTTGTATCAAATAATAATTTGCTACTGGCCGGCAGCTAGCTATCACATGGGTGCCCACTGAAGCTAAGCAGGGCTGCGCCTGGTCAGTAACTGGATAGGAGACCACATAGGAAAGCTAGGTTGCTGCTGGAAGTGGTGTTAGTAAGGCCAGCAGGGAGCGCTCAACCTGAGGTCTGTGTGGGTCCTAATGCCCCAGTATAGTAAAGGGGACTCTATACTGCTCAGTGAGTGCTGTCTTTTGGATGAGACGTTAAATCCCAGGATGTCCTTCTAAAAGAGTAGGGGTTTAACCCCGGCATCCTGGCCAAACTTGTTTTCTGGCCTTCCTAATCATCCCCATATCATAATTAGCTTCATCACTCTGTCTCCTCTCCATCAATCAGCTGGTGTGTGGTGTGCGGTCTGGCACAATATGGCTGTCGTTGTGTCATCCAGGTGGCTGTTGCACACTGATGGTGGATGAGGAGATTTCCTCTAATGTGTAAAGCGCTTTAAGTCTTCAGAAAAGCGCTATATACATGTAATTAATTAATTAATTAATTAATTAATTAATTAATTAATTAATTAATTAATTGCGGATGGCTATGATGAAGTGAAAAAAAAACAGCAGGGAAAAAACTTTCTGTCATTTTTATGCTAGCATATGGTGAATCATGCGCTGTTTTCGATTTCTTTTATGTTTTTGGTCTGTGTTGCTGTCATATGTCAGTTTAATCACTCCAAAGATCATTTGAAAGAGAACCATGACTCATCTTTTAAGTGGTCTTTTGTCTGGTTTGCACCAGGAATTGAATGTCAACGTTCACACTTGTTCACATGAAACACAATAACAGAGCAATTGCACCAGAGTGGACTTTTAGTTTCCCTGTGAACGCAGCCTAAATCATTTTTAAAATAAATGAGAAAAAAAAGCTAAGTATCCTAAGTGATCATATACTGATTTATTTAGGCAAAATGGGATGGGCTACACCTCCTTTATTGCCCGTTTGGGAGTGTCTGTGGCTCCTCTGATCCTGCTGTCCAATGATGTATGGAGTTATTTCTCTCAAGTCATCCTGTGTTTTCTGGCACTCTCTGCTGCATTTGTGGCATATCAGCTACCAGAAACAAGTGGAAAGTGTCTTCCAGAAACCATAGACGATATTGAAGGAATCAGGTAAGGTTATGTTAAAAATAAAAGTGTCTAGTTTAATAATAGTAATGTACAGTTGAAGTCACAATTAATAGGCCTACTGTATTTTATTTTTAAATTAACAAAGTTTAACGAAGCAAGGATTTTTTTCACAATATTTCCTATTATTTTTTTTTCAGAAGAGTCTTTATTTTAGCTACAATAAAAGCAGTTTTGAATAACCATTTAAAGATCAAATAAATAATTTTTGGCCAAATAAATAATTGCCAAACCATATTTTTTTACCAACAATGCACAAGCCTCTCCTACAAATGAGCACTGAAATTATGATTGCCGGACTTATGGTTTCTGTGCAGCATTACCAAAAGTGCCAGGAGTAAAAATGTTACTATTTACCCCACCTGCGGGGCAAGTTGTAACAGACAGAGGGTTAGTTGTAATACGTGCTTATAAAGATTTCACACAATTAACTTAAAATCAGTTTACTTTAAATAGTGTATTTCCTCAGTACTCAACTCAGTTGTTTTTATTCTACACAGCACAGCATGTTTATTTTAATTATCTATTGGATAAACACATTTGGATTTATTGGCATTATTATCCATTATTATACAGTGTATTAATTTGCATTATTAGCAATAAAAAAATTTTTTTTGTCTTTTGAAAAACATTTTATATTTAAAACGTTCTCAACATTACACTCAAAATTCAAAAAATTATTTTGTTTGTTTAATTGGTTTCTAACTGTGTGAGGCTTATTTGTAACACCCTGTTACAGCTAACCCTGCTGTGTTGTGTTTTCCTCAAAACTGGCTAGCAGTCACTGTGTTTTTTTACATCTTTCAAAATGGTTCCATCTTTTAGCCTAGAAGACGGTAATCACAGCAATATAAGATTTTACTTACTGTACATACTTTCACAATTTTGTTTTAAATAAAAAAAATATCAAGTATAATAAAAAAATACTTTTATGCTGCAAAATGATTTCTCCTGTGTTTCTCATCCAAATTTCGCCACTTTATTTTAATAATTGGCAGGAAGACATCTGCCGACACTGTGGTCAAAACTTCGGAGCCATGCCATGGCTAACCCTGAGCAAAAATACCTTAAAACTCTGTGTTACGTTTTGCCTTGCGTTACTTTGTGCACCGCACGCCCCTTTGTACTGTTATCATGGCAAAGATAAAAGAAGTCAGTTATTAAAAATTAGTTATTTTGTTTAGAAAAGAAAAATAGTCTTTCTATCATACAGAAATTGGGTAAAAAAAACATACAGAGGGGCTAGTAATTCTGACCAACTGTATACTGTGAGACTTTAGCTTTAATAGTAAGCTGCTTCTTTCAGAATGTTCATTTTGTTGTTTTTAAATCACAGGATGGACACTAATGGTTCGCTACTACAAGATGAAAAAATGGAGGAAAGAGATAACATGGAGAAATTGAAAGATAATTTAATTGTGCAGAACACATAAGTGTAGCACAATTACCTCTTCCAGATTTCATAACCCTATTTATATCTTAGCATTAAATTAAGAAATTTGAAGCAAAGTTTAAAGGAAATATGTTTGTAAGTTTTGTATATCTTTTTGATGTTTCAGTCAGAATTATGTGGACTCATTAATCCACATATAGGGGGAAGACCTTATGCAAAAGGGCTCAAAGACACTTAAAAACCAATTGCACTGTAAAACCCAATAGGTTAAGGTTAGTCAAACCTTTAAGGTAAACTGATTGCAACAAACCATTTGAGTTAAAAAAAAAAAAAAACTAAATGTATATGAGTACTGTAAACTTACTCCATTTAAGTTGAAGTAATGATGTATTTAATTAACTCATTACCTTCAACACTGAGTTCAAAACTCTTTTCAAATGAGTAGGATTAACTTTCAGTCAATTTTGAGTTAACTACAATCATGTCATTTGATAAAGTTGACTGTTGGGTTTTACAATGCGGGATTTTTTGAGGCAATTTTTTGGCCTAATTTCCTACATTTACAGAAATAATTTGAATCTACTGTAGAAATGTGCCTGATAAAATCCAAACCAGGTTCTGTCACTTATTTATCAATTTTATATATACAGTATACAGTTTAATCAAAGTTCTTGGCCTGTTCTTCATCTGGCGGAGGATGTGTTATGCAACTGAAAATGCTGGATTGTACTGTTCATTAACCAGCAATGTGGAACGCTGCCCCAACGTGTGTGTAAAATGCAGAATGAAAGTGTTAATGTTTATGGAGAAGGATATGAATAAAGTTATTTCTTTCCTTGGGCGTAGTTTTTCAAGTGCATAACAGTGTAATATTAAAAGACTTATCTCTCAGAAGTTTTTTATTGAAACAAAGGTTTGCACAATCAGCCCGCTGGATAAAAGCAGTCTAAAAAATTTTCGGAAGCCGCAAGTACTCACACCAGCAATTCTAATTGTGTTTTCTACTCATCTATTTTAGTCTGTTGGCATTTAGATTACATGTTTTGCTGGATTGTGACATAGTTTGAGTGCCAGCTACTATCATCAGAATGGATTGTACTGTACATTATGTGAACTGCACACTTGGCAAGACACTCTTACAAGCATTAACAGCCAAATCGCAAATCATTCACCACTGCTGACATCTGATCATCTGAGGATATGAACACACACACGCATGCACACACATGCACGCATGCACGCACACACACACACACAATTGTATAGCTATTACTGTGGGGATTTTGATCAAAATAATGGTACAAACAGTACAGATCATTTCAATGTGGTCGTGTCATTGGCCCATGAACATTTCCTGCTTGTTATCAATCTATTTCATAACTGTAACAAGAGGCAATTCAATCATAACTTAATGGTAAAACAGCTATTATAACATTATCAATATGTGGCTCTTTTTAGATTCTGGGAAGCTATAGAAATGAAAAATGTAAAACAGTAAATACATTGGGACCATTGTTTTGTTTACATCCTTCAGAATGGTCTATATTACATCACCTTACCGCAACCATACCCCAAAACACTTACCATTTTTACAATTCCAAAATGCTTCATTTGGTCATAATGCATAGAATGCCAAGCACATGAACACACATTAAACAAAGACATACAATCACAGCAGTTTTATTAATGACCAAAGTACAACCTGCCTCTGTCTTCTAGTCGCCAACCTTTGATATCCTATAAAACTCACTACATAAACCCAGGGTTTTGTAGGAAGACGCTGAGGACATTGTGCATCAACGAAAACAGCATGAAGTTTGAAGATCTAATTACGGAGATCAATGGCTTCGGCAGGTTCCAGAAGATGATTATTTGCATCAGTTTTGTAGGTCGATTCATCATACCGTGTCACTTTCTATTAAGCAACTTCATCGCCGCCATCCCGTCTCATCACTGCGACATCAGCTCTCTTGAAGCCGAAGGGTTCTTTGGGAATCTGACCGAGGAGGAGAGACTGACTGTCAGTGTTCCAGCACAGGAAGATGGGACTCCTGTTTCCTGTCACATGTTCTCTCATCCTCAGTTTCAGCTGCTGATAAACTCCTCCAGCAGCACAGATCTTCCAGTGGTGGAGTGTCAGAATGGATGGCACTTTGATAACAACACCTTTATCAGCACTCTCGCAACACAGGTAAAGATTCAATTACTGTGGGAAGGTGCTGCATTAATTGAGTAAACCTCCATATATCGTTAAAAGTTTTACTAATATTTATAAGTACTATTAAATTATTTTAATGGTGCATTAATATGACTCACAAGAGACCACAGTATTTGAGTTATTTAACAGAAATGTAATAACAAAGATACTTGTCAACATACATACTTGTTTTATTATTCTTACTATTAAAGGACACTATCCTGATAGGAAAAAATGACTATGAAATATGAAATTATACAAGCAAGTCTCTGACAGTTAATTATTAGCTAGCAACATGTTAAATTACAATCAAAGTGTCATTGCTCATGGAAAATGAAAAAACTAGTTGTCTCTCACTGGCTTATCATCGCTCTTCAAACACAACACTTAAAAGACCAAAACAAAAAATAAAAATGACCCAAACTCTGTTCAAATGCACAGTTTAAATTGTATCCAACTATTAGATTTGACAGTGTGTTGACATCCCTTTCACATGCTTAAACATCAGTCTGGCTGTTTGCATCTTGCATTAACGTGCATTCAAATGCATCTCTGGAGAGTGACCATTTGAGTTTGTACTTTTGTCGAGACCCTTCTTATTTTCTACATTACTTTTGAGGGACTCTCAATAAGTGCTATTGAATTAACGAAACCCATGCTACATGGAATATACATTTTACATTTACATTTAATCATTTCAAGAGTTCACACTTAGTTGATGATTGATTATAAAGCTTGTTTGCCATGCTGTCCCGGGAGAGAGCCTTGAGCTCATAAGATCCTCAAGCACGGGGCTCCCTCCCGTTTGCAGGACGAGAGGGGAGTTTGAGCTCAGGTAGATCTCGAGCTCTCCCCTGCTGTTTATAGCTAAAAACAAATTAGGAATTGTTATGAAGAGATATACTGCTGACGTTTTCCGTCTATGTTTAATGCCTCATGACTAAATAAAGGGCGCCAATGTGATCGTGCACACCAACACGCAAAACGGCAGGCGTAAAAGCGTAATTTTTAAAGAAACGCCTCATGCTTGTTTTTTTTTGTTTTGACGCACCGCGTCAAAACCCTCTCCACCAATCAGATTGCCACTTTTGTTCACGTGCACGGAGCTGCTGAAGTTACAGTAAACAGCACTTGGAGGCGCTCAAGTGCAAAACTGTCAATGTGAGCACACATTAAAGAAGATGCCCAGAGGCGATATGAACTGGAGCTGCTACTTGAACCATCCATGCTTGTTCGAGTCGCCAGTAACTATAACAACAAGCGTGTTAACTTTCTCTCTTCTTCTTCTTCTGTGTTACAAGCGGGTGTCAGAAGCTTAAAGTTGTGTAGCGTCATCTAACATCAAGGAGTGATTTTCTATACTCTTCTGCTCGACGTCAGTGAAAATCGCTTGGGTTTGAATCCAGAAAAACGTCTCGTAAAACGCTGATGATAAACGCAAACGAAAAGCGTCCCGGCGTGTACGAGCCATAAGAGCATGTCTATAGTGCCAATTTGGATTAGTCAGTTCACTTATGTTGAATGTCTGTGGATGGTTGGAGAAAACCCATACGAGCACGAAGATATCATGTAAACTCCACACGGAAACGTCGACTGGCCTGGTAAGGACTTGAACCAGTAGCATTCTTGCTGTGAGGCAACAGTGCAAACCACTGGGCCAATGTGCCGCACAATCTAGGAAAAAGGGGGAGAAGTAGGGGTGGAAGGGGGGATTCTTCAAAACGAAGATAACTGTGGTATGAAACTCTGGTTATTTATAGTGAGTTAGGAATCATCTGATTGGCAAATTATGTGTTAGCTAATGCAGGACCAGCCGTGATCAATCATAAACACATGATCCACTCGAAATTAGTTTATAAATAAGATGTCCCTCCAGGACATTTACACCAGGAGGTGCATGAGGAAAGCCAAGAGAATCAGCAGCGACTCCAGCCACCCAAGCCATAGACTTTTCTCTCTGCTACCCTCAGACAGACGGTTCCGCAGCATCCGGTCACACACCAGCTGACTGAAGGAAAGTTTCTTCTCTCAGACTATCAGGCTGATGAACACTTAACACACCCCACACAAACTCTTCCATACCCCGCACTGCACACCATCAAGATGTAGCATGCACTGCACTTTAACAAATCCATATTTAAAACAAGACTGCCTACAACTATGTGCACACCTATTCATCGTACGTATCGCTGCCAACATTGCCAATTTTACATTGCCTTGTTTTTTGTAAATATGTTGTTGTATTTTGCACTGTCTGTATTTTGCACTGTCTGGAGCCAGCACCTAAGCTTTTCACTCATCATAGCACACCTGCTGCTGATGACGTGACAATAAAAGGGATTTGATTTGATTCACTTAGCAGACACTTTTGTCCAAAGTGACTTACAATTGAGGAGATATTCAGCGATTCAACAAGAAGAGGCAATACATACAAGAAGTGCTAGTCATTCAAAGTAACTTGTTTGCGCTCAGAGATTTACCAGAGTAGGAGTTTTTTTTTGAGAGAGAGAGCGAGAGAGAGGCAGAGAAGGAGAGAGAGAGAGAGAAAGAAGGTGTTTCTTATAGGTGGTTTTAGTATTATTTACCAGGGCTCAGCTGTTTTCTGAAGAGATGGGTTTTTAGTTGCCGTTTGAAGAATACCAGTGTATCCGCAGTCCGAGTGGGAATGGGAAGATCATTCCCATCATATACATGCATAGGAAAGCAAGCCAATTCAAGCCTTTTAGGAATTTGAGGGGTGATAATGAACAAAGGTTAAAAGTGTCACGATCCAAATCCAATTTTTAAAGCGTTTTATTTTGTGAAACTACAGCTCATACAACTATTAAGAAAATTATTTTCCAACTCTCTGTTTCAGTGGGATCTGGTTTGTGATAACAGAGGTCTGAATAAAGCTGTGGCCACAATCTTCTTTGTTGGTGTGATGTTTGGAGCAGCTTTTTTTGGAGGCATGAGTGACAGGTGAATTTTCAAAGATAACACAACTGTGAGAAATGTTAAAAATAAAGATTCCATTTAGATCTTTTGTGGTGATGGTGGATATACAGTATGTGGCATAAATAGAAGAACCATTTTGGGTTCCCTAAAAAAAAACAGCTCTTAAATTACTTATCTGAACTAGAGTGAAGAACATTTTAATAATGTAAAGAACATTTTTTTCTGTTATAAAAAACATTTTGTTGATTGTAAAGCTTAAATGAATGTTAGGCTGTTTAAACTATAGTATGTTTCATTTTAAAACAATGAAAACGCTCCTTGTCCATGCCTGATTGCACAGATACTATACATCATAGAGACATCTATTTTATGTTAGTATTTACATCACATTTATTAGCGCATTTGCTCTTCTGCAAAATGTCTATTAGAACATTTCCGGACAATTGGTGTTTATTTCCAACCATACTATACGGCATAAAATGCATGACTATTCAAGCTTACTGGCATGTGCATATATTGCACCATCTATATTTGCATGATATTGGTTGTGTCATATTAGATGGACTTGATGAATCAGGAGACACTATTAGTCCAGAAGACCAGTCAGAAACAAATCCATTTTCAACAGTTTGTGTTTCAGTCCATCTAATGGAAAACCAGGGTTTCCAAGATTAAACGGGGCTTCAGCATTTTTAAAAGGCCATGTCTTTTTGGGGCGAAGATGCCGGAGTAGTTTGATTACCAGGCTTAAAGCAAAAATGCACTAGTATAAAAAAAAAATCATGGATTAATCAATGCAATAAAAAAGCTTTATTTTTAGAATTGAAATATTAACAAATTACATTGTGCGAATATAATCACATGCATGAACTTTTCTGTTAAAATAAACCTGTTTTCTGTTTGGCATATAGATTTGGGCGTAGGCCAATGCTGCTGGTCTCATACATATCAGGAATGGCTTTTGCATTGGCCAGCATCTTTTCTACCTCCTTCACCATGTTCGCTGTGCTGAGATTCTTCAGTGGATTTACTATTACTGGCATTGTTATCGTCTCTTCTGTCCTCAGTAAGAATTTCTCTGCTTCTCAGAGTGTCAGTATGAGGCAAAGTACAAGAGTCAGATCGATTACTAATGCATGTTTTTTCTCCAGATCTGGAATGGGTGGACATTGAGCACAGGAGACTAGTGAGTATCATTGACAGTATGGCATGGGCTGTAGGGAGCACCTCGTTGGCTCTGATTGCGTTCTTTATTAGAGACTGGAGATGGCTGACAGTGGCTGTCACTTCACCTTTAGTGCTGTGCACTATCCTCTGGTGGTAATGGCTCTGATGTGTTCTGTCAAATTAAAAGCATTATGAGTAAGTTCAGCCTAAAGGTTTTCTACAGCGAATGTTTCTGATGTACTGTAGGTGGGTTCCAGAGTCTGCTCGATGGCTGATAGCCAACGGGGAGGTGGAAAAAGCTCATTATTACCTGCATAAATGTGCAGTCATGAACCGTAAAGCAGAAGTTACATCAAGAATCAAGCCTGAGGTGAGAAAATTTATCTAGGTTGATAAATTATCACTTTTCAAAAACATGCTTGTTAGCTGGCACAGCAGGCATTCATCTGGCAAACAGCATGTGGGCCAAACATGGCCCGGGTTTGGCAGAGGTGGCACCGTCTTTAAGGCGGCACACAAGATTTGGGCCAGATGTAAAATGTAGTATTTGGCCCAGATGTTAAAAATTAATATGTGGGCCACGTAAGTTTGGCCTGTCTTACCAATCAGGTCCCTTTGGGAAAAAGCACGCCATAGTGTGCCTAATGCGCAATGCTTCATGGTTTTATTAATTTCATTGCAATCGTGACACACCAACTTATCTGGCCCAGTTCAGGCCCAGTTATGAGTTATTAACTTGGCTGTGACTTGACTTAGCTATAATCCATGTTTGGCCCTTTTCTGAAAGCCAGACTTGGTCCAGTCATGTACCGTAATTCACTGCGGCATGTGGGCCAAGCAAAACCTGATTGTGTGGGCCAGAGCTGTGCCAGAGAAATTTTGCTATGTGGGAAGTTAAGCACATCTCTGTCTTTCCTCTGTAGGCTCTCGCTATCACTGTTTCAGATCAAGGAAAGAAAAAATATACGTACTTGGACCTTGTCAGAACACCTAAGATGAGAAAACTGGCTATGCTCACAGGAACCATATGGTGTGTCACTGAACAATCTAATAATTCACAGTGATTTGCAAGAAGGCTATGTTTAAGAGGACAGTTCACCCAAAACTGAAATGATTTGATCATTTACTCACCCTTTACTTGTCACAAACCAGTTTGATTTTCCCTTTTCTGTTGAACACAAAAGACGATATTTTGAAGAAAGTTGAAAACCGGTAATCATTGACTTTATTTGTTTTTCTATGTACGTCAATGATTACTGTTTTTTTCTTAAGTGATCAACATGAAAAAAAAAACAAAGGGTTGGAACCACTTGCGGGTGAGTAAATAATGAGTAAATATTTCATTTTTGGGAGAACTACTGTATCCTTTAAGAGGTAAAGTGGCTTTTTGTTGAAGTCAGAAACTCTTGCTATTTGGTGACATCGCTGGTCAATAACTGAACTGCATACAACTTATTACCTGCACGCATACATATGGTAACCTTCAGTAGCACTAGATTGGAAAACATAGTATATTAACTAATGTATGGCTTTTGGCCTCTTACAGGTTTTGTGTCGCCACTATGACCTATGGTATAAGCCTCAATATTACAGGCTTTGGATTAAATATGTACCTCACTCAGTTTGTTTATGGAGCCATTGAGGTTCCATCTAAACTGATTGTGTATTATCTTCTGGAGAAAATTGGCAGACGGAAGACTGAAGCAGGAGCTCAGCTATTTGCTGGAATCAGCCTCATGATTAACATATTCATACCCAAAGGTGAGCGTGGAAAAGTTAATTCTACAATTCAAACCAACCTGCTTGCACTGCACTTGAGCAAGAGAGCTGATCTTCTCTAATATCTCAGATAAACAGCCCAACTATTTTAATACAGCAGATTAAGCATATGGTACGACCGCATTACATTTTGTAAACATTAAAGCCTTTCTTCTTTTGCCTTCCCAAGGAAAAAGTTCCAAATACAGCCATGGCAAAATAAACTTTTCCACCTATCCGAGCAACACTGTAAATGAATGAATCAGCTTTTTTGAATGAAACATTTTAGTTTATTGATTCAGTCACTTACTCATGCATAATAGAGTAGGGAAAACACTAAGGCTATGCTCACACTGCAAGGCTTAGTGCTCAAATCTGATTTTTTCTCAGATCTGATTTTTTTGCATAGCTGTTCACATTGTTGTTATAAATGTGGCCAATATCAGATTTCCAGTGTGAACAGATCATGGTGCTAAACTGATCCGCATGTGCAAAAGTACAACTACGGACAGCACAAAATGTTTAATTATGCACACAATGTGTATACTACATGAAGTCGGCATGTTGTCAGATTAGGTTTGATATGATTATTTCCCTTTTCACAGACAACCGTGGTGTATTTTATGGTGTTTTATCAAGGGTTGTTCTGCTACTAATAATGTGTATTTCGGCATTTGAAACCTAAATTAAGGTCTCTTGTGATTGAAAACACTGATCATTTGTGATTTTGTGCGCGTCTTTCTGAAGTGAACTCTTTAATGAGCAGCCATAGTTTGAACTGTGAAGGTGGAGTTTTCATATTAATTTTTATATCACAGTCTTTCATATTTGGTTGTGTTAATGTATTCATTAAAGTGAAATTTAGCTATTTCATGTAGGCCTATGTGTTTTATTCATTTTATTTATGCAATTTTTTATGGACATGTTTTTTATGTTAAATCTACTGAACAATATTTTTTTAAAAGGTTAATGGTTAATGGCATTTTTTTTTCAAGTTTTGCATTATTTTTTTTTTCTAAATGAGCAACCAACTTTCTGTGGTAAAGTATTTGCCTTGTGTGCTAGACTACTATGCTGCTGAGGAGTAGATGATGTTTGCAGCACAGAATGATGACGCATGTTAATCGAAGATTGTGTAAAAGTCACATGAAATCCTACATAACCGTTCACACTGCTGATGTTTTTGCATTGCAAAACATCAGATCTGTGTCTGATTTAATACTAGCCTTAGGCTACGTTCACACTGCAGGCAAATGTGGCCCAAATCAAATTTTTTTGCCCACATGTCACTCAGATCTGTTTTTGTCTTGACAGTGTGAACAGCCCAAACTGCATGGAATCTGATCTTTTCAATTCAGATTTGTGCCACTTTGGCCCCGTTTACACTGCCAGTTAAATGTGACCCAGTTCTGTTTTTTCGTTTATATGTGACACAGATCGGATCTGTTCTATGACCGTGTAAACACGAAGAAAAAAAAAAAAAACGCATGCATTCGGATATTCAGAGATCGATTTCAGGCCTCCATATGTGTGGAAATAAACTAGATATAAATCGGATATGTGACAATGCAACTATCATGTAAACAGGCAGATTGGATTTATTGAGGCATTCCGTTGTGTACGTCATTAAACTTGCGACAATGTGGTACTTCTCCACGGTTTAATGGTATAGAAGGAAGAGCGTGTGTGGAGACGCCAACACGGTAAACAACAACAACAACAACAGAGGAAACATGGGCAGGAAAGTGGTCAGTCGCCACAATTTGCTCCCACCAGACCTGAGATCTCTTTCGTACCCACAAATTCCTCTGAATGGTGGAGGACAGCATATATAAACCATAGGCGCAAGCTGCGATGACAGCCCTTTCCCTTCTCTTCCTCCTCCGCCTCAAAATCAGTTTAAAGTTGGGCGAACTTCGCATATTTCGCAGAGCAAAAGGCAAGACATTTTCTTCCATCGTGGCTAGTGTGGCACAGATGCTAGAACCCGCCTTTACGCATGCACAACGTCATAAATTGTATGACAAGTGTAAACAGATGAATCGGATATGGGTCATAATTAAAAGCACGTGTAAACGGACAGGCAAAAAAAATCAGATTTAGGCAACAAATCGAAATTTGGCATCAAGACCTGACAGTGTAAATGGGCCTTTCATATGTAGTATTAAATCAGACACAGATCTGATATTTTGCAAAGCGACTGCAGTGTGAACGATTATTAAGGATTTCATGTGACTTTTACATAAACTTTGAGCGACATGCACCATCATTCTGTGCTGCAGACATCATCTACTCCTCAGCAGCATATAGAATGGCACACAGGGGAATTACTTTACCACAGAAAGTTGGTTGTTCATTTTGAAAAAAAATTTGAAGGCAAAACTGGTGCTTGTTTACCAATCTGGTTAACTATTGGGGCACAGGTTGATGGCAAAGCTGAAGAGCATCAGGGGGTGTTGCGGATAGGGGATCCGTGCGCAAAGGAGGGGGAACTTTCATTTTAAGGTGGAACTTTCTCTCCGAGACAAAAAAAAGGGCAGGTGCTCAAGCACCCAAACCCCCTTTCTGCATGTGCCTGCTGTTTATAATGAAGTAAAATGAAATAACTCTGCAAACAGAGAAAAACCAACTCCACCTTCACAGTTCAGTCTGCGGCTGCTCATTAACACTTGATGAGTTCACTACACCGGTGGTCAAAAAGACACGCACCGCAGTTGTCATAATTGACCACATTTCTAACATTGTAAACAGCTATGCAAAAAATCAGATCTGAGAAAAAATCTGATTTGAGCACTAAGCCTTGCAGTGTGAACGTAGCCTTATTGTTCTATAAAGCAAACACATTCTTGTAACTATTTTTTAAAAGACCAAATAATAATTTTAGGTGAATGGTTTTTTTCTTTTGCAAACATAAAATTAATTCCAGAACACTGCAGGATGGTAACTTCTTTTTAATAACTTCTACAGAAAGTCAGTTTTTCAGGTCATTATTTTGCAACCTTGATAAATGTTCCTACAATGTTGCAGGGTGGTTATTTTTGCAGAATAGCCTAAAATACCTTTTACAGAATGTTCCCTCGTGGCTATATTTAGATTATTTTTGCAACCATCAAATAACATTAGCACAACATTAAACAGTAACTCTTTATAAATTACCAAAATACTTTTACAGAATGTTCCCAAATTATTTTAAGGTTACTTTTACAACCTAAAGAAAACTGTCCCTGAAAATACAGGTTTTTATTATTTTTTTATATACGTATAATCATGTAAACTAACTTTTAGTAACTTTAAATATCTTGAATTGGCAAACTACCCATCTTATAATAGCTGAAAGAGGGTGCGTTTCACTTGTTTATTCAGTCAGTTAAATATGGTTCAATATCTTCTCTCTCTCTCTCTATCTCATTCAGATCAGTGGATTGGTCGTACAGTTGTTGCTGTTCTGGGTAAAGGCTTCGCGGTTGCTGCTTTTTGCACAATTGTATTATACAGCTCTGAGCTTTACCCAACTGTTCTCAGGTAACATTGACCTCGTGCCTCGTTTCCTTCGAGTTAATTTGCAACTTGACATAAATTCTGTAATTGCACACTACACGCTAAATAAACACTTTGATTGGATCCTCTAGGCAAAATGGCATGGGCTATAATTCCTTCCTGGCTCGTCTGGGTGTTTCTGTGGCTCCTTTAGTCCTGCTATTGGACACTTTCTGGGGTCAGTTCTCTCAGACCATCTTGTGCTCGGTGGCACTAATTGCTTCTGTGGTGGCATGGAATTTACCAGAGACCCGGGACAGGTGTCTGCCAGAGACTATAGAGGATGTCGAGGGCACTGGGTAAGTCTTAAAATTCAGTACATCATTCTGAACACTTAAAGGGACAGTACACCCAAAAATTAAAATTTCCTCACACTCAGGTGCTTCTAAACTTTATGAATTTTTTTCTTCTGTTGATCTCAAAACAAGACATCTGAGACACTGAGGTCATGACATCCATAGTAGGAACAAAAATACTATGGAAGGCAACAGCTGTTTTTAATCCCCGTTCTTCAGTATATCTTTCTTTGTGTTCAACAGAATGAATAAATGATGGCAGAAGTTTTACTGATGAGTGAACGATCCCTTTAAATCTAAATTCCCTCAATCACTATGATGCTACACGCTCAGAAATAAAGCTGCAGAAATGGTCACTGACGAGGTATTGGTTGTTGCTAGAAGGGATACAGCTGTGGCTAGAAGTTCATTCAATCATTCATTTTCTTTCCGGCTTAGTCCCTTTATTAATCTAGGGTTGCCACAGCGAAATGAACCGGCAACTTATCCAGCATATGTTTTACGCAGCGGATGCCCTTCCAGCTGTAATCCATTTCTGGGAAACATCCATACACACTCATACACACAGACACATACACCTGCCAACGCAACACTACAGACAATTTAACCTACCCAATTCAACTGTACCGCATGTCTTTGGACTGTGGGGGAAACCGGAGCATCTGGAGGATACCCACGCAAACGTGGGGAGAACATGCAAACTCCACATAGAAACACCAACTGAACCAGTTGACAGTTGAGGTGACAGCACTACTTACTGCGCCACCGCGTCGCCTGGAAGTTGGCTATAAGTTAACAAGAATTATTTATATTATTTATTAAATTTCCCATTAATTGTATCTTATTAACCTCCACCTCTAACCCAACCCTAAACCCAACCATCACAGTGATGTAAAAACAGTAATTATACAGAGTATTATCCATATTATTTATTAAAATTCCCCTTAAATTGTATTTTATTAATGCTTACACCCACCCCAACCCTAATCCTACGCCTCACAGATATTAATTATTGTTGTACAGTGTTACAAAAATGATGCTATATTGATGTGTGTATACGCGGCTGTATCCCATCTAGGCTTTACCGAGGTACTTTTCAAACACTTTTGTTCGTCATATAGAATAAATATATATGCTTTGGTTAGTAGAATTTATCTTTAGGTACCAATATGGAACCTATTGACTATTTTTGTATTTTTTATTTGTCAGTGCATGTATACAGTTGAAGTCAGAATTATTAGCCCCACAGAATTATTATCTCCCTGTTTATTTTTTTTCCCCATTTTCTGTTTAACGGAGAGAAGATTTTTTCAACACATTTCTAAACATCATAGTTTTATTAACTCATCTTTAATAACTGATTTATTTTATTTTTCAAGACACTTCTACACAGCTTAAAGTGACATTTAAAGGCTTAACTAGGTTAATTAGGTGAACTAGGCAGGTTAGGGTAATTAGGCAAGTTATTGTATAACAATGGTTTGTTTTGTAGACTATCAAAAAAAAAATATAGCTTAAAGAGGCTTATAATTTTGACCTTAAAATATTTTGAAAAAAATTAAAAATGGAATAAAACAAATAAGACTTTCTCCAGAAGAAAAAAATATTATCAGACATGCTGTGAAAATTTCCTTGCTCTGTTAAACATCATTTGGGAAATATTTAAAACAAGAAAAAAAAATTCAAAGGGGGCTAATAATTCTGACTTCAACTGTATATATATATATATATATATATATATATATATATATATATATATATATATATATATATATATATATATATATATATATATATAATATTTTAGGAAAATTAGCTTGATTTATTATATATTAGGATCAGAAAATAATTTCAAAGCAAATCTAAAAAACTGCATGTTCATTAAAGTCATGTTTTTTATCTTATCAAATAGGAAAACTCCCAATAAAGATCAAGAGAAGCAGGAGAACGAGGAGAAAATTGCAATGAATGAACCCCAGTGAACAGACCACTAAGTTCAGTTTTACCATATAAAAATTACACTTTCATGTTCTGTTGCTTATAGTGTCATATTCAGATCCCAAGACAGTAAATGCGCACAAAAAAAGAAAGAACAATTCTTAAAAATCTTCTAAAATATTTTTGTTTATTAGTTACACAAAGATTTACAACTTTTGTTTCCAGTGCCATGTAATAATTACAGATATTTTCTAAATAAGATAAGATTGAATGGAAGCGTGAATGAATAGATGGAAATTGTGAGTCTGTGTTTGTGGAAGACAAGAGCAAAAAAATGAAACAGAGAACAGTGTGTGTGTGTGTTTTGAGTGGGGACAGTTTTTTTTTTAAATGCATTTTTCTGATTATAACTTATAAATATAAATGCACTACATGCAACAGTGTTTGCATATACCTGACTGTGAGAAAAGCTTTACACCTTACAATTGTATTAATTGTGTAAAAAAAAAAAAAATCTGTACTAAATAAAAAAGTTTTTCTTTATGACTTAATGTTCACTTGGCCTTTCATTTTCTGCATTTTCATTCTCATAAATGTAACAACCCACCCTACCAATGTTCACACCTTTTGGTCCAAAAAGGTACCCATAGCAAGGTACATGGCAGTACGGGCTGCCTTCATGCTGCAGACAACAGAGAACATAATACAGCATATTATATATAGAGAACTTGTATTACAAAGAACTCAACTACTGCTTACATAACCTCTTTTATGTTACAGAGTTAGCTATTAATAAAGTTCTACAATTAACTAATATGAAACAATATGTAGAAAACCCCAATTGCATTTGAAAGTCAATTGCATAAGTACCTCTGCATGGCCACCAGGGGTCAGTGTTTTCTTGCACCTCACACAGCGAAGGCAAGGCCGGTGCCAGTTGCGACCCAATGACATCACCTTCTCAGCTGCAGCATTAGACGATAACATCATCACAGTACATTAAAAATTACATCATATCAGTCCAGTTAAAGTCAATCTAAAATGTATATTCAAATGCATGAATATTTGACATTATATACTGTATATATTTTATATATTACTATATTGATAAATTATCCAATAAATTAGTTAAATTCCATCAACAAGCTCTATTAGCCTGGATTTACAAACACAATTTCTCACCCCACAAACCCATTTTATGGAATAATGCAGACATTAAGATAAATAATATTTTTTTTAAGATAAATGGTTTAACAAAAACATTATCCTTGTTTTTCTGATCTTTTCAATCATAACAGGGTTCTCTTATGAGAGTTTTGTAAATATTAATCAATTACCTGTCCGGTATAAGGAGTGTAAGTCAATTATAAAGGCTATACCTAGTGGATTATGGTGTCTTATTACCATATTAATTTTGTATTGCTAATAAAATAAAAGAGGTGCACTTTAAAATTTTGCTCAATTATTACCCCTGTAATCCACTCTTGTCCAAATATTGTGGTTACTGATATTTGCACCTTTTGTAAAAATGAGTGTGAAGGCATTTGTCATTTGTTTTTTATGCAATGTATGATCATTGTTTTGGAATGATTTAAGTTCATATCGCTTTTTCAAGGTTATTATGAGTGGTAATGTGCACCTTAAGGATGCTATTTGTTATTTTGAAAACCAAAACAAGTTAGAAACTACTGTGAACTTTCTAATACTTGCTGGGAAATGTTACTTTCACAAACAGAGGTTTCTTAAAAAAGAATATTGTATAAACTTCTTATGTGCAATAGAACATTTAATTAACTCAGATTAATTGATAATAAGAAATGTACTTCTTTCTTGGGTAAATATGATGAGATGTTTCATGCTGCTTGAAATTTGATCTATCTATTTTAAATTCCATTATTGCATACATTATGTACTGTACTTTTTGGGGGGTTTTGCTTTTTATTCTGTTTATCTAATGTGAATGCTGTGTAAAAGAACTGTTCTTCTTTACTGTACTCTTAATTGTATTATACAGTTTCTTGGAATTAATAAAAAAAAATAGAAAATGTATATTCAACAAATTGAATGAAAATGTATACAGTGTATTGCAATGCTTTCACTGTGTGTGTGTGTGTGTGTGTGCGTGTGTATATGTACTGTATATATAGCTGTCAAAGTTTATCTGAATTTTTCAGTGGATTTAAATAAAATGATTTATTATTTACTATTTTTATTGTTGTTTATTCTTTAACATTTCTTATAAATTTCAAATAAAAATATTGTCATTCACAACATTTAAAAAAATGACAATTAGTCAAAATAACATTACACAAAATTATTTCTTAATATAAAGTAATATTTATATTAAGGGGGATGCTCCGATCGCTCGGCCGAAGATCGGTGATAATCACAATTAATGACTCGATCGGTACTCGCCAATCTGGCCGATCTCATGAACTGATCACAGGGGTTTAAATAGTTAATAATATAACTTCCTGTTATATAATTATTGCAATAAACAGTAGTTTATAGGTCTGTTTCCTTTTAGTAAAGAAGTAATAGGTTTATAGGTGTGCATTTTAACTTCTTATGCATCAATGCGCGCTCCAAACTTTTCTTGATTGAGACAGGATGAATTCTTCTTTCAATGTTTTTAAATTGCATTGCTTGTAATTTTTCTTACAAATTTTTATATCTGTTTATATTATTTTCTGTAAAGCTGCTTCTGGTCATGATGTGTCCACACTAAAATGGTTAAAAGAGATGTGTTTAAGGTATTATATGCAGCATCCTTCATTTATTCTCTTAGGTAAGGCGAGATCCCTTAAGTATCATACTTATAGGGAAAATGTGCTCAATGCATTATAAAGCTTAAAGCATTAGAATCAGTTTCGGTATTGGCCGATCACCAAGACAAGGAATCAGTACTCGGTATTGGCTGCAAAAATCCTGATCGGTGCATCCCAAATTTATATTTATATAATAGTTATATTGTAATATACTTTTATGAAATAGAATTATATAATAAAGATATATAGTGACAAAACCCGCTATATAAAACTAGTATATAATATATGTTCAATTAATATCATTTAAAACAATTAACAAAATGTAGGGCTAGAAAAACTCCACAAACAAAAGGTTTTCACATGTAGGATTGTAGTATAATCAGTATAAAGTTACCATCAAAAACAACAACGTTTATATAATGTATAAAGTTCAAAGTTGACTGTTGTTGTTTTTGATGGTGACAAGAGAACAGTAAAAGAACAGCAAGAATTCCATTTTAAAAATCATATATTCGTTAATTCATTCATATTCTTTTTGGCTTAGTCCCTTTATTGATCAGGGGTCGCCACAGCAGAATGAACCGCCAACTTATCCAGCATATGTTTTACGCAGCAGATGCCCTTCCAACCGCAACCCAACACTGGGAAACACCCATACACACTTGCATTCACACACACTCAAAATCATATATTTTAAAGTTAAAGTGTATATATAATTTTGAACTTTATATATGAATTAGTTTATTCATTCATTCATTTTCTTGTCGGCTTTGTCCCTTGCGGGGTCGCCACAGCGGAATGATCCGCCAACTTATCCAGCACGATTTTACGCAGCGGATGCCCTTCCAGCCGCAACCCATCACTGGGAACTTCCACACACACATTCACCCTCATACACTATGGACAGTTTTAGCTTACCCAATTCACCTGTACTGCATGTCTTTGGACTGTGGGGGAAACCGGAGCACCCGGAGGAAACCCACGCGAACGCAGGGAGAACATGCAAACTCCACACAGAAACGCCAACTGACCCAGCCCAGCCGAGGTTCGAACCTGCGACCCAGCGACGTTCTTGCTGTGAGGCAACAGCACTACCTACTGCGCCACTGCGTTGCCCATGAACTAGTTTAACTTTACAGTTTTTTACAACCGATATGACAGTTTTTTCAATACATTTAACAAGTTTCCTAAAACTCTTAACACGGTTAGCACAACATACGCCTCTGTTGGCTATACAGTACAATTAACACATTTCTTGTTGCTTTGATGCAAAATGCATCCAGTTAACACCAATTTCAAATGCTTGAACTTCTTTTACACACAAGCTCAACCAAGACCAAAACAGTGTAATTTTACAGTCAAATTTACAAATGCTTTCACACTGCATGTCAGAACAGATAACATCATGTTCTAAACAGAACTTACATAGGCTAAAGTCAAAGTGAACCGCTGTTCATATTGTGAATTGAAACACAAATATATTCCCTGTATTTTATTCCATTGCCAATGAGAAACAGCTTATTGCAGTTATGCAAATATATATATATATATATCTCACAGCTGATTCCCATGTGTTGAGGTTTTTCCAATCAAATGATCATATGTTCTAAAAGAGGACTCGTTGAGCTTTTGATAGGAACAGTGAGCGCATCAAAGAACTCCGTCACCAATACATCCAGGTAAGGTTATGGAATACAGTCATAACTGTACTATACACAGTGTGTTTTGCAGTAAACTACTCTATAAACCTGGAGTTCATTAGTACATACAGTAGATATACAGTACAGTACAGCACAGAATTTACATACATTGTGTCTAATTACTTTCAAAGAGTCATGGAGTTGGAGGCCAATCAAGTCACACATGAAATTATCTGTTGACAAGGCTGACTTCAACTTGACAAAAAGGCATCGCCGTGGGAAAAACATAATAGGCCAAAGGGCCACAGTTACCGTGCCGGGCCGGAGAAAAAAAATTCTCAAATTCAGAAGACAGGACAGAATAGACGATTACTTTGTTTTTTAAATTATAATTCTGGTGCTTTTTCTGTTTGTATATCTTGCAGTGATGTCCTTTTGCAAATAAAGACTGTACTGCAGCAATTCTGTGTCTGTATTTTTTTTTTTTGTTTTTTGGTTTTACATAAACTGTACATTTTATAAAGCTACTTTGAGATGGTCGTTCATTTATTGTACTGAATTTATGCAGCATAATAAACAAAATGCATGCATTTACTAAACCCAACAAAACAAAAATGTAGAGTCTTCAAATATAAGAGCAGACCTGACACATAAAATAATGCAGTTTCTGTAATGTCAGCTGATGATAGTGTTTTTATTGTCAATGTGTTATGATGGACTAAATGTTTCTATTGGAAGAGAGCATGTGTTAGTGTTTTGAATAATGATTTGATTTTGAAACATGTTTGCAGTGTTTTGTTAGACGTGGTGTATTGTGTTTGTTTATTATTGTATTTTGAAAAGTAGTTTTGGAGTTTAGTTTACAATGTGTGATTTGAGCATGAAATTAAAAGGTTTTGCCAATTGTGTGTTTTAGGTGTGTTGATGTGTTAAGAGTTTAGCAAACTTGTTAAATGTATTAAAAAACTGTCATAGCGATTGTAAAAAACTGTAAAATGTATGATTTCTTTCTTAAATGGATTTCTTGCTGTTCTCTTTTAAATAGACTCAAATTCTTGGTCACAACCACCACAGCAGCACAAAAACCACACACACACACACCACAGACATTCCTGAAAGTTCTCAAATGTCTGAAAAGTCAGAGTTCTGATTCTCTGGACTCACCGAAATAAACTGCTTTTCCACAGCCAGGACACAGATACGTCTCTCCAGCAAACATGCGTGCCGGAGCAGTGGCAGCTACAAACCAAAACAAGAACTTTATGTCAATGTAAATCTACATATTCACATCTGTGTTCACGTATATGATTTCATATCTTTTGAAGTCCAGATGCTGTGACTAAATTTTTTGATAAGGATCCATGGCATTTCCATTTAAACATCTACAGACTTTGAATCAACACTTCTGTCTCACATCAATGACAAACCGTTGGCAGTTTTAGATCCCAATCTCTTCTCCTCTGTTCATTATATCAAAGACGTCCCATGGGGCTTTGCTCATGTGTTTAGGAAACCCTCATTTCTCCAGACGTTTCCACATTGCTCCTTAAAACCCTCCCCTAACATTCCTTCATTGTCCCGCCTGTCGGAAAACACCTATTAAGGGGAAATATTTCAGGAAAGGAGCCAATCAGCGAAGCCCATTAAAATTCCATCACGTAAAATCCCAAGGGGGTCAGTTCAGAAAAGCATCCTCCCAGGCCTCCGTTACAGCACACACACACACGTTTAAATATTTTTGTCTCCCACTCAACGTTTGTGTATGTGTTAAAAAGTGCTGAGGAAGTGTTACTGTATGATGGAATGTGTGGAACAATGCAGCTCGGAAGAGTGAGCCTATGTACCATGGCTAAAAATAGCATATTGTCACATTTGCACACTTTAATCACACTTAAGCATGACAAAATGCCATTATAAGAGACAATAATAAACTAAGTGACATGTGGAGTCTAATGATGCTAGATTACATTTTTCTGGGCCTTTTTCAGTTACTTGTAAGCAACTGATATGTATGTGATTTCAGAAAATGGGTGAAGTCTATTTATCTCAAGTTTAACTGGAGTAACTGGTGTAATTGACTAATGTTTGTCAACTAGAAAGTGTCAAATTGTTTTTCCTTTGAGTGTTCTCACAACTATCTTTTTATGAACATGCTGTTTAATCTGTTTTTATTCATTTATTCATTTTCCTGCGGTTTAGTCCCTTATTTTTCAGGGGGCGCCACAGCGGAATGAATCGCCAACTCATTCATTCATTTTCTATTCGGCTTAGTCCCTTTATTAATCTGGGGTCGCCACAGGGGTATGAACCGCCAACTGTTCCAGCATATGTTTTATGCAGCGAATGCCCTTCCAACTGCAACCCAGCACTGGGAAACACCCATACAGTCTCACATTCACACCCACGTTCATACACTATGGCCAATTTTGTTTATCCAATTCACCTATACCGCATGTCTTTGGACTGTGGGGAAAACCCATGCGAAACCCATGTGAACACGAGGAGAACATGCAAACTCCACAAAGAAATGCCAACTGGTCCAGCCGGGACTCGAACCAGTGACATTCTTGCTGTGAGGTGACAGCATACCTGCCAACACTCCTGTTTTTCCCGGGAGTCTCCCATATTTCAGACCCGTCTCCCGTATTGTTCTGTCTCCCGATAAACTCTCGGAATCCCACCCATCGGCCCCCCGCTCCTCAGCATTTTGGTACAGTCCGGGCTGAAACCTGGTGCTTGTGCGCGTGCTCTTCCGGTCGCGTGCCTCCATCTCCCCAAAACTCTCACCCCTCCTGCTCCCCGCTCTTCAGTTCGCGCCAGTGTTGCCAACTTAGCGACTTTTCAGACCCCCCTAGCGACAATTTTTCAAAAAGCGTCAAATCTAGCGACTTTTTTGTGTTACTGGAGATTTTTATAGACTGTCGTTTATCCATTACTGTACCGTCCCTACTCTTCTCAACGAGCTGTGGGTGATGCCGCCGGCCCCTCCTCCGCCTCAGAGCACTGACAGGTGGCCCAGTCCTCGTACAGCAGCCTCTCCCACCTGCAGCCTGACAGCAAATCACTCCTCTGCGTACCGACGGCAAATGATTTAGCACCGGGAGTGTGAAGGTATTTCCCTTGTACAGTCAAACTGATCTGCTTCTCCTTTATTTTAACAATTTAATTTGACCGTTTATTGTTCACAATTAGAGATGTTTTAAGTGAGAGTTTCAGAACTTGTCTGAGTATATTACATCTGAGAGATTACTGCAAATTCACTACTCATCTACATCACTACCCCCCCCCCCCCCCCCCCCCCCCCCCCCCCCCCTCCCGGAATTTACGAACCAAATGTTGGCAGGTATGGGTGACAGTGCTAACCACTGAGCCACTGTGCCGCCCCTTTAACATTTCTAATCAAAATTCAATCAATGTCTAGTCCACTCTTGCTGGATAATGTTAACGTTAATTAAAAAACAAAACAAACACAAAAGCAGGCTTTTTGTATGTCATTTTAAATGCAAACAATGTTTTTACTTATTTTACAGCTCGTGCTTTGGTTGTTCTGACAACAACAAATAATCTGCATTTCAAAGCTTTGTCAATTTAAAGGTCTCGTGAAGTGCTTTGAAATGTGCATTTTTATTCAATGTTTGACGTAATCTCAACTGAAACATGAAGAGAGGGTGGAACATAGTGTAGCTCCTTCCCAATAGCGATTTGTTTTATCATTGCTCTGCCAGTGAGAGTGGTTGAGATCAAGCTCATCAAATGAGAAGGATTCTTGTTATCTTTTAAGGATATCCTAATTAATTTTTTTCAATAGTCATGATGATAAAAGTAAGGAATATTTAATTATTAACCTTCTTTTAATTCTTGCAAAATTCCATATACACCGCTGTAAATTCTCCCAACGTATACCTTCTTTTATTGTTTTTGAAAAAAGGAATGCTCTGGTTACTAAGGTAACCCTCGTTCCCTGAGGGGGAGAGACGGAAATGCTATGTGGAAAAACTTCCACTATGGGGATTTCATTCAGAAAGCCAATCATCTGAAAGAGTATGTAAACGGGCCAATGGAATGCCAAAGAGTTGGCAGCTTCAGCTTGCGCACCCGATGCTCGTTGCAATTAATTTTGGTATATGAGCACATGTGCGAGCAAAGCCAAAGCATAATTTTTTAGCGGAAGAGACTTTCACCTCAACAGCTAAGGAGCAATCATTATGGCGAAGGAACATAGCATTTCCGTTCCCCCCCTTGGGGAACGAGGGTTACCTTAGTAACCGGAGCGTTCCCCTTTGGGAGGGCAACTTCCACTATGGGGAAATGTATGGAAAACGGCATAATGATTAAACCTTACCTTCGCCCCCGATGAAAGGTTTGCCAGGCAAAAAAGAGAGCGTGAGCGTCTTCCAACGTGTTCCCTGGCCCTTACTTATGATTTAGATATATTTTTCGGGAGCCGCAAATGCGTCTAGAATAATTTCTAGGAATTTAATACGACAGTACGTTGGGAATTCGTGCAGTCCCGATAGGGAGGACGCTGCGGAGGCCACCTGCTACCCAAGTGGGGAGACTGGTGGCGAGAGGGCATTTGGACTAGCCCTGAGAAGGGGGAGTACGCATATGAATATAAGATGGTTAGCGGTGAGGGAAGACACGGGTCCACCTGTGAGGGGGGACTGCACTGTGGCAGTATAAGCATATGGGATCCCCTAGTGGGGATCGCACATAGCGGGCACCTATAACCAGAACGCAGGCTGACCAGCGGGCAGACCAACAACGTAACGGGCCAGTGCCTGACTCCTCCACTGATTCAGATGCTGCGGGCCTCGGAGGAATATCTGCAGGGTTCGCCAGCGGGGAACTTTACTGACAGAGCGAAAAAAGCGCACGTATCTCCGTGTTAGAGAGAATGGCGCAGCAAGCGTTTTACAACATCTAACCGAATTTCTCATTTACAGCGTGAGGAAATCGGCTCCCCTCAAGATTAATAAATCTCGCAATAGGTGTTGCCCAGCCCGCAGCTCTACAGTGTCTGTTAGAGAGGCGCCACGTGCTAACGCCCAAAAGGATGCGTGCTTCGAGGAGCGCGCTCTCACTCCTGGGGGACACGTCTTGCCCTGGCTCAGATGAGCGAGGGAGATGGCATCCACTGTTCAGTGGGTATGTTCCAACCTCTGTTTGGATACGGCACTTCCCTTCTGCCGATCACTGTAACAGATAAAAGAGCTGAGTACGGTCCGTATAATACGCAAAGCGCGAAGGACGCAGCAAATAAAGGGCTGGGTCTGCCTCCTCCATGGGCAGCGCTTGCAGGTTCACTACATAGCTGAAAGAGCGCTGTAGGAACCTAGAGCACCTAGGTGGGTGGGGTCTCAGGTAAACGTGAGAGTGGGCCGGTCCAACACGCTGGCACATTTCGCTGACCGAAAATGCCTCCAGATACCCACCCATTTGGCCGATGCGAACGCGACCAGCAGAGCTGTCTACCTGGACAGAAATCTTAAGATACTGAGTCGAGTGATCAAGCAGACCTCTCCTAAGAGAGATCTCCAAGTGGGTATGAGAGAGAAACAGAAATAATTAATATCCAGTCTCGCGCCTCTGGGAACTGGATGATGAGACGATACTTCCCAGCGCATCGCCATTGCCGCATCCTTAGAGCGGGGATGATCGTAACGCCAACCCCTCAGAGCAGAGGGGACAGCCTTAGCTCCAGTCAACTGAAGGAGGATAGCATCACACTGATATGCGTATGACTCCGGGGGAGCAGACGGCGAGCAAGCTGAGACATGCGGCGAGAGCGGATACCCCCATGCGGTTGATATACGCCACCGCCGCCGTACTGTCCGTCCTGACCAGCACGTGTTGTCGCTCCAGCACCGGTAAAAACGGCAGAGAGCGAGAAACACTGCCAACAGCTCTAGGCGATTGATATGCCAATGCAACCTGGTTCCTTTCCACAGGCCCGCGGTTGCATGCCCGCAACACACAGCCCCCCAGCCCGTGCTGGAAGCATCTGTCAAAACGACAATATTTCTGGACACCTGTCCTAGAGGCACTCAGGCCTGTAGGAATGAGGGATCGTTCCAGGGGCTGAGGGCGCGTCGACACAGCGTAGTGACAGTCACCCGGTGTGTGCTTGCGTGCCATGCGCGTCTGGGGACTCGATCGTGAAGCCGGTTCCCTCTTCTCTGGATGGCCCGTCTCAAGACTGCGTGAGCCCACTGTGCACTTCCGGGAAGAAAGAGATGGGAGGCTAGAAGGTCTTGCTTTTTAATTCTCCACATACACCCATCTAGTCGGTCCGGCCGCAGGGCTGAGGGATAAACCATCTCCAGACCTACGACCGAAACAGCCCGGGAAAGCACGGTTATCATATCTGTTTCAAGATCGGCAGCCGCCGCGCTCGCTCCCGAGGGGAGGGAGCGGAGGGGGGGAAATCCTTCATCAGATCATGACAGCCCAACCTCCGATGCAGCGGTGGACATCTGAGCCTCGGTGTCATCAAGTGAGAGGGCGGCCATCCGAGGATGGAGCGCTTCTCTCACTTGACGCTTGGATAGAGCGCGTGGAGGAGTGAGAGGTCTACAAGCGCAAGGGTGGCAGATTTACTCTCACTGTAACCCTCAGATCTGCCCCGAGTGCCCACCGCGGCGCGGGGGACAACTGGGGTGGGTGGCCTTTTTGCAAGAGCTAACCACGATCTTAACTGCGCAACAGACATGCCACGGAGAGATGGCATGCACTGCCCGCGAGCACCGCATTAACATGCTGGACCCCCAGACATGAAACGCAGTGCTCGTGCCCATCATCCGAGGACAGGAAACCACCGCATCCAGAAACGCACAGTCGGAGCGACGTCTTGAAAAAGACGCGCTGCACGACCGTGTTGCTCTTTTAGGAAATTCGCAACAATACATACCGCTCTGGAGGACCGGACCCAAAGGACGCCAGGCAAGGGAGAAACCCAGCTCAACCGTCTGCCGCTGCATGTCACACACTCTGGACCGGGAGATCGCTCTCGTTCACTCTCTGTCTGAAACTCAGCTGGAGGAACCCTCATCGACTCTCCCAGAAGGCTGTTGAAGTCTCTGAAGTGAAAATGATGCTTTAGCTTTGCTCGCACATGTGCTCATTTACCAAAATTAATTGCAACGAGCATCAGGTGCGCAAGCTGAAGCTGCCAACTCATTGGCATTTCATTGGCCCGTTTACATACTCTTTCAGATGATTGGCTTTCTGAATGAAATCCCCATAGTGGAAGTTTTTCCACATTGCATTGAAGTTTCCCCCCCGAAGGGGAACTTCAACAGTACATTAGAGCTATTGCTTTCTCTAAAAATCTTAAAGCTATTACAACTGTTAACTTATTTTCCTTTTTTAATTTGTTTTAAAACAATTTTATATTATCTGTTGTTTGTTTTTTACTTTATTTTTTTCTTGTATGTGCTTATTTGATGCTTTACCTCTCTGTAAAACTCATGTATAATCTATATAACAATTTTTTATGTTGGTGTTTATGGTATCCTGACATTAATTTAAAAAAAGCTAATGAAAAGCGTCTTGAAGGAGGCGGGGCATGTCAGATACTAGAGAGCACTTGATTGGTTATGATTTGAAGAGAAACTAAAGCATAAGGTGATGTGAATAAAACTATTGATCCATTTAGGCAGAAGTCACAAACTACAAGCTTTACATGTTTATATCAGTTTCATATCTTCTAAACATGAATTTTGTCACTGTTCTGGAGCACACTAGCTTATAGATAGCTTAAAAACTAGCAATACTGATACTAACATCTAAAAATGTTATTTTAATTTCATGGGACCTTTACACTCCTGTCAACTTTGAATCTGTGCACTCAGAATACTGTACATCGGTTGTGTGATTATTAAGCTTCAAATGATCTAGAAGTTTAGTTATCTTAAATTTTGTGTGAACTGAAAGTTACTGATACTTTTATTTTAGTATGTTGATGTAGTATGTTGAGGTGAGGACAGGGCTTTCTGTTTTTGCATTGCTCCCTCATCATGTAAAAATTGTACATTTAGATTTTACATGGACTTTAAAGTTATTTTTGGAGTCAAATGTCCAATACACACATAGATCTGAGAAACAGCATCTCTTGGACACGAAAAAAAACAACAACACACTACCAACCACAACCAAGCATGAATAGGGTGGGCAATATTTAAACTCAGGACACTGCGATGTAGTGCAATATAACTTATAACTGACAATTAGGGCCAGACAGAATCTGCAGACATTTTTTGCTATTTCTGCAGAGAATTTTATAAAAACTCTGTGGATTTATGTGGAATTATTTTGGGAGTATTGTTACTTATAACTTAATATATGAAATATAAAAAATATTAGCTTTTTAACTTTTAATAATGTTTATCCATCTAGATCCACACTTGTTTGTTAAACAAAGCAAGTATCTCATATAGTATACAGTTGAAACCAGAAGTTTACATACACTGTATAAAAAGGCACATAACCATTTAAAAAAAAGCCAGATGTTAATGTGACTAAACTTTTTCTCTTTTAGGTAAGTTAGGATTATCACATTCATTTCTGTTATGCTTAATAGCAGAATAATTAGAGAGAGATTTTTTTGAGATATTGTTATAACTTTTCTTGAAAGTCAAGTTTACATACAATAAGATTATTATACCTCTGAAAAAGTTCAGATGATGGTGTCAAGGTTTCTGATTGACTAATTGACAAAATTTGAGTTAATTGGAGGCACAACTGTAGAATAGTATTTAAGGAAAACCTCAAACACACTGCTTCCTTGTGTGACAATATGGGAAACTCAACAAGCCAGAATCAACAAAAAAGTCAGATTACAATTTGCTAAATTACACTGGGAAAAGACAAATTTTTGGAGAAATGTCCTGTGGTCTGATGGAGCTAAGATTGAACTGTTTGTCCATAATGTCCAGTGTTACATTTGGAGGACAAAGGAGAAAGCTTACAAGCTTAGGAACACCATCCCAACTTTGAAGTATGGGGCGGCAGCATCATGTTGTGGGGTTGTTTTGCTGCAGGAGGGACTGGTCCACTTCACAGCATAGATGGCATCATGAAGAAAGAACATTATGTAGAAATACTGAGGCAACATCTCAAGACATCAGCCAGGAAATTAAAACTTGGCCGCAAATGGGTCTTCCAAACAGACCATGACCCTAAGCATACTGCCAAATTAGTTAAATTGTGCTTTAAGGACAACAGAGTGAATGTTTTGGAGTGGCCATCAAAAAGCTCTGACTCTCAATCCTATAGAAAATTTGTGGGCAGAGTTGCAAAAGCTTGTGCGAGCAAGACAGCCAACAAATCTGACTCAATTACACCAATTCTGTCAGGAGGAATGCCAAAAATGCCAAAATTCCTTCAAACTATTGTGAGAAGCTTGTGGAAGAATACCTAAAACATTCGACCAAAGTTATAGTTTAAAAGCAAAGCTAAATAAATACCAAGGGAATGTATTTAAACTTTTGACTGTCTAGAAATTAAAACGGACCTAAAATAGTAAACGTTTAGTATAATTTTCCATCAGACATTTAAAAAAAATTGGTTATGTTCCTTTTTTTAGAGTGTATGTAAACTTCTGGTTTCAACTGTATATCTACTAAAAGACAGAAAATATTCCTTTACTGTATTGTAAATAAATCAATTGAACACATTCATATTAGTCAATAATATTACTGAAATTAATAAAAAAAAACTGAATAAATATACATTTACACCCAGTTACACAAGTAAATTAATAGACTCAATGATGGGCCAAAAAATCTGCAGAAATCTGCGGATTTCTGTACGCACAGACCTACTGATAATACAGCAACATTGTGCACTAAAATGCATCTTATTGGGCTCAAACATTAGTGCACGTTGCAAAAATCACCTTTAGGTTGATTGAAGTTGATCTGTGAGGAGGTCCAAGGTGTGGATGGCGATCCTTCTGAAGGGCTGTTGCATGTTTTGTTGACTGTCGTCTGAGGAGGCGTGTCATATATATAAGACCCCGCCCCTCCAATATTTACACCTATCAATGAAAGGACAGAACAGTGAGTGCCATTCCATTACCACATGAGTGAGTGTGTGTGATAAAGCTCATATCTAAGTGTTCAGACTCTCCTAAAGCAGATAGACAAAATCCCAAAATATCCCCTTCAGGTCCTGATAAAATAACTCACCTAAATTACACACTCATTTGAATAGCATAATGCAAGCTGAAACCAGCACATTTATAAAATGAAACCTATAGAGTTTTACCAAATGGTAGCACACTTGCATAGTAGTACAACCAGTGTGCAAATTATACATTGACGTTCGGGGGTCAACTTTTTTCGGTAGTAGTTTGGTAAAACTACATGCTTCAGTAAATTAAATTTATGAATGTATTTAAATTACATGAAAGTTTTTTAAATAAAATGTATACGTTTTCAGTGTTTTAAGGGATATTTAGTGACTATTTTAGAGGTTACTGTAGGTCAAACTATACAAATTATGTGTCTATTTTTTCTTTTTTTAGGCTACATTGCAGATATAAACACCTTTTTCATAAGAAATGTGTTTTGTGAATATTTAAGATGTCTATCAGTGCTCTAGAACTGCCAGTTTCAGACTGTTGAATGATATTTTTCCTAACATTGATTGGGGCGATTATGCATTCACATTAAATTGTTATAGGGGGGTTAAATGTATATTTATATTATATTCTTTTAATTATTAAAATGTAAGATATAGTTTAGAGATCAAAGAAAGCTATTACTATAAAAAAAAAGCCTGAAACACATATTGTTTTCAAGAGGGGGTTAAAGTGTTAATTTGGGGGTCAATCCCTCCCCCCAACCCCCTTGTAATTCGCACCCTGAGTACAACCAATGTTTAGTGTATAAGCATCTTTAGCCTTGTATACAAGTGAACAATGCTAAATTCAGGTGGGGCTCTAAGATGTTTTCATAAACATATTTAAATGTAAAATACAGTTGAAGTCAGAATTATTAGCCCCCCTTTGATTTTTCTTTTCATTTTTAAATATTTCCCAAATTAAGTTTAACAGAGCAAGGAAACTTTCACGGTATGTCTGATAATGTTTTTTTTTTTTTTTTTCTGGAGAAAGTCTTATTTGTTCTATTCCGGCTAGAATAAAAGCAGTTTTTAATTTTTTAAAAACCATTTTAAGGTCAGAATTATAAGCCCCTTTAAGCAATATTTTTTTTTCTCGATAGTCTACAGAACAACCATCGTTATACAATAACTTGCCTAATTACCCTAACCTGCCTAATTAACCTAATTAACCTAGTTAAGCCTTTAAATGTCACTTTAAGCTGTATAGAAGTGTTTTGAAAAATATCTAGTGAAATATCATTTACTGTCATCATGGCAAAGATAAAATAAATCAGTTATTAGAAATGAGTTATTAAAACTATTATGTTTACAAATGTGTTTAAAAAAATCTCTCTGTTAAACAGAAAATGGGGGAAAAAAATAAACAGGGGCACTAATAAATTAGGGGGGCTAATAATTCTGCTTTCAACTGTATGTAAGATTTTTCATTCAAACATCCAAAAATCACAACAACAGTGCCATATATGTTACTGACTTATGTACTTACATTATCTCAAATGTTTTGGAGAATGTTAAAATCTAGAGAAATAAGCAATTGTAAGTAGTGACACACACCATATCCTGTCAGCATGCTAATGATATCATAAACTCATCAATTTTCGTTTGTTTTATAGAAAACAGAGAAACACCAAAGATGCTTTAATGTGCTGTGTGTTTTATTAGACTGTACAGAGCAGCATTATAATAGAACCATAAAATATATTTAGTATGATTAAACAGCGCTGCTTCTTCTCCAGATGATTATGACCAGGAGAACTGAAAGCAGTGGACTGGGGCATAATAAAATCTCTACTGCTTTCATGCTGCGTCACACTTGCTTCAACGGTTTTAAGCCTCTGCTTCAGACTACCATGATAATAAGATTTTAATTTTATAAGCTCATCCATGCACATGATTTCTGCAGGATTTCCATAGCATGTAATGAGGATGACAACTCCCATGATTCCACACTCAGTCACAGCATCATCAAATTATGCCTTTGTATGTTGTGAATACACACCCTTTAGTAGCGAAAATTACATACACGTACTATGCCTTTAAAGGGATTGCTTTTGTTTTGGAAAGACCTTAAGTGGTTGAATATTTGAATAGTCCAAAAATTCCTATATCCATTCATTCATTCATTTTATTTTTGGCTTAATCCCTTTATTAATCAGGGGTTGCCACAGCGAAATGAACCGCCAACTTATCCAGCATATGTTTTACGCAGCGGATGCTTCCAGCCACAACTCAACACTGGGAAACACCCATGCACTCTTGCATTCACACACATACACTATGGCCACTTTAGCTTATTCAGTTCACCTATAGTGCTTGTCTTTGGACTGTGGGGTAAACCGGAGCACCCGAAGGGAACCCACACGAACACAGGAAGAACGTGCAAACTCCACACAGAAATGCTAACTGACTCAGCCGGGGCTCGAACCAGTGACCTTCTTGCCTTCTTGTGCTACCCACTGCGCCACCGTGACCCACATTCCTATATCCAAAAATACCTAATCTAACATGACCTTTATGGAACATTTTATGAGAATGCATACCAAAACAAGGTGTTTATATGCCTTCCACAGAACACAGGTTTGTTCAATCAGTAGTGTTTATGCTTTAAACTGAGCACTAATGTGAAAGACGCACTTGACAGCTTACGAAAAGACTCACATCAACAGCTCACTAGCCGATCGTGTCATCTGCTTTAATGAGGAAAGGATCTCATTAGAATTTTAAAGGAGGGTATTGAATGAAATGGCCCTGTAAGATCTGATCCAACCAGGAAGACCTACTTTATTCCGAATTATCTCAACCAACAAGAAAAAGACGATTCACTCCTAAAATTCACCATTAACTATCCACTTGTTACTCCACATGTGCAGGAACATCTACTTTATTATATTTTAAAGAATGCATTTAGCTTTAAAACCAAATAATGTACAAAAAAAAAAAGTTAGTCACTCTTTGACTAGCTAAGAGTTTTGGGTGAAGTTCTGTTTAATTTAACATTTTATTCCAGTCACCCAAACAAACACAGAAAGATACAATGATTCAGGACATTTTCTCTATTTAAACTTCATTTTTTCCAAAAGATGAAATTCAACCTTTTCCTTCCTGATTAAATTTATAACAAAAATATTTTGTTTTTCTGTGTATTCTGTCTTCTTCCCCCAACCATACCCTAAACACAACCCTTACAGGAAACAATTGGCCTTTTTACATTTTCAAATAATTAATTCTGTGTGATTTATGGGCCATTTTTCTCATGGGACCCAAAAACGTCCCCACAAGGTCAAAATTTACTGGTATTGCTACAACATAATAGGGAATACAATGCCTGCACACACACTCACATGCACAGTCACAAGGATAAGGTTTCTAGTGGTGAGTGCACTGTCTTTGGTTGGAAGGTTATTCTAAAAGTCAATGAGAGTCAAATATCTCTAAATGACCCCTGATCAAAACCTTAATTTCATTCATATTTACACATGAATGTGTAAAATGCAAAGAACAAGTGGCTCAGAGGAACAAAATACGTCAGCTCAGAGAGTCTCACATATGAAGTGTCTCAGTTTTGCATGAGAGTTGCATACAAATTCTACATTAACCTTACTATACAGTACATACCTTTTGGTCCAAAGAGGGTTCCGTAGCAGGGTTTATGACAATAAGGCAATCCATCATGCTGTTAAAAAGAGAGAATATTTTGATTAGTGTAAGCTACGGATTTTGAAGAGTTTTGTACAGTGCTGCAACTGAAATAAAAAAGAGAAATTCCCATTAAGTCCTATTAAGTGTAAACACATTAAAAAAATAGAAATGCTTTTAATTATTCAGACTTGTGAATAATATAGTATTTATTTAATAAACATTTAGTCCCTAGCAATCTTCTACTAAAACCTGCATTTTCACGCAAGGTAATATTTTCAGAAATGTGTGGGAGACAGAATGAAAGAAAGAGAGAGAGATGCTTGTGCTTTGCTGGATTCATTAGAGGTCATTGTTTATCCTTCTGTTCCTTCCTGCTCCTCCCAGACTGCATAAAAAGACCCAGTCAGGCTCAAATCTGACTGAAATTCAAGCCTCTGCACACACACACACACACACAACACACAAACACACACACACCACACACACACACACACACAACACACACACACACAACACACACACACACACACACACACACACAACCACACACACACCACACACCCCTACTTTTGTGCGCATGAATTTCAATAAAAGTGGTTGCACAAAAAATAAGTTCTCTTTTAAGACAGCTATTTGAAAAAAAATTTATAAACAAACTTTATGTATTTGTAATAAAATGACAATTTTCCATTTTATGGAAATATTTAAATAAGTTTTAGACAATTTAAGAAGACATAAGTATTGTCTGGTGTAATAATCCTGATTTTAAATCACAACAAATAAATCATCTGTTATTTTGATCAACTGTTCATTTTTGAAGAAAAAAGTTATAAAAATGGTATAAATATCCATATTTTTATATGAAATTTGGAAATGTTATCAGACATAGAATAATACAAATATTAACACTTTATTTACATTTCCAAGTAGTTTCCAAAGTAGTTTCTGTATTTAAAAGCAACAACAATTTCAGTGAGAACTCTTGTGACACAGGCTAAAAATATAGCTTGCACGCCAGAGCAATTTCCTAAAGAATAGAGTAAAACGGGCGGTAAACACCTGCAGAGAGCCAACCAACAACACAACCTCCAGCTGTTTGGAACGCAATAAAAGAAAGAGCAGCACACACAGTTCTCAAAAAAAAGGTGAACAGCAACTGTGATAAAACATTAACAACTAAATATATCCTTCTGTGAGACAATGAAGAGTTGTTTGTCCATCCATTTATATCAACACAAATGAAAAAGCATTAGAAAAATCCAAACTCACCTTATAATTAAACTAAAGCTGTGTGTGACTTTTCTGTTTGTGTGTAAGCAAGCACACTTGTGTTAAAAGAGAGAGAGAGAAGGAGGGAGAAGAAAGAGAGGCAGAAAGGCAGAGGATTGTTTTCTGCTTTGAATGAACACTATCTTTGTGTGGGAGAGCAAGTACATATACTTATAGATAGGAACTATCTACATGTAGTTAAATGATTTGAACTGTAGTAGCTGAGCATGCCCTTTTAAAATGAAAGATAACTCCAATTTTTGCAGGAATTTCAATGAAGTTAATATTATGATTTACATGTCCTGCAAAAAACAAGCAGTGCTGAAACCAAAACCCAGACTAAAAGAATCGTTTTCACTTCCTGTTACCACAGTCAGTCTGTCTTTACCCTGCTGTTCTTGTCTATTAGTCTCTTTTCTGTTTTGAACTGTAAACCTGAGGTAACACAAACACTTATACTGTATATAATATTTATTCCTTGTTTTTTTTCATTCTTTGTTACTGTATCTCTACATTCAGAGTTCAAAAGGAGTATGGGAATAGTTTAATGTAACCGCTTAAAGAAAACAAACATGCTTAAACGTTCCCATCAATATTAAATACATAAATAATAAATAGAACTGTAATTAAAATATCTTCCTGACTGTCAGAAAACATTCCAGGCAGATTCAACAAGCTTGCTATAAATACTTATTATCTGTGTTTACAGTCATTTTAGGACTTTCAATTCCTCTAATCTTCTTCTTGTGATGAGTGACAAGTCTGTGTGGGGTGTAGACTTAGGAATGGATGAACAACCATTTAACCCATACAAGGACACAATGCAACTCGCTGACCTACAAAATGTCTCTCAACATATCAGACAAGACCAGTGAACATGTCAGGACAATTAGAACAGGAAAAAGAAGAAGAGCAACTAAAGAGGACTGACCTAACCAGTGTCAGTTTGATGGCTTGAGTTTTTAGTGTTGGTTGTGTGATCTTTTGCTAAACACTGTGTACATGTAGCCTTCACCCTGAGGAACTGCACCACTACATATAGGCCCGGAAGTAGGACATCAAGAGTCGCAGTCTAAGATTTGTCTGTCTTCAGGGATCATGTCAGGGCTGAGTGATCAGCAGTTCACACTGAGGAAAAAATAGACTCTTAAAAAAAGCAAAGAAAGACATAGAAATACGAAAATTAATGAGGAAAGGAAGGAATGGGATACGTTAAAAAGGTAGGGAAAATAAAGTAAGAATGGATTAAGAAATAAGAATTAAGTTTTTGGAAGGAAAGAAGGAAGGAAGAAAGGAAGGAAGGAAGGAAGGAAGGAAGGAAGGAAGGAAGGAAGGAAGGAAGGAAGGAAGGAAGGAAGGAAGGAAGGAAGGAAGGAAGGAAGGAAGGAAGGAAGACTTAAAAAAGACAAGAAAAATAAGGAAGGAACAAAGTCTCGATAAAAAGAAGTGTAAATATACTGAAAAAGTAGAAAAGATTAGAGAAGAAACAAACTGAAAAGTAAGAAAATTCTTGAAATTAACGAAGGAAAAAATAAAGGAAGGAATATAATCATAAAATGGTAAGAAGTTAAAAAAATTATTCAAAAACTGAAGAAAGGAATTAAGTAAAGAAGGAAGGAAGGAAGGAGGGAAGGAAGGAAGGAAGGAAGGATAAGGACTTTAAAGGGCCATGAAACCCTCCCTGTTTCAGCAGGGTGTTTTCACACCTCTAGTTTGAAAAAAGTCAGGAAAGTGGGTGAGTCCAGCTTTGTTTAGGTGGGAGTGTCAAGTGGTGAAAGAGGGAAGGCTTTGCATGAAAAGGGGAGTTTCAGTACATGTACGAGCTGATTTTCACAGCGGCAACACAGACGCAGGGGAGACAGACATCAACTAATTATTTGCCTTAATCTGAATACAACAATAATATGGTTAAGGTGTTTACATGAGTTGCTTTTTTAATGTTCCTTTCATGATCCTGTTTTACATGTTATAGCACATAATACGATTAACGTCATAGCCTCACCACGCTATCCACATTTCCTCCGGAGTTTCATGTAATTTCAGGTGCTTCATTCTTAATTTGTCGACTTTAACTGCAGTTTGGCACTTTCACTTTCATTCAGGAACATTTCATGCTTGCCCCCCACGGCAAACGAGATATTGGATGCGAGTATGAACTGCTGGAAGAGTGTTGTTTTAATGGAATGTTTGATACTGCATGCCGTATGGGAGAAAAAACCTCCGCATTTCTTGGTCGATGCAAAAACTCGGTAAGTGCCGTGTGTATATAGACTATCCTGTCACAAAATGCGGTGAAAATCCTTCACGACGATAATAGTTTGATTAAGGTGTTTACATGTTTACATTCGGAGAGCAGCATTTACTGTGGTTCTTTCAGTCCATAATGTTGTAGTGATATTAACGTACTGTAAACATAGTAACTAAATCATTTTGACTAAGGTATGTCTATAAAAATTGAAAGAGAACTGCTGATGATACAAACTTTGCCATCTGCATAAACATAAACAACGAACATTGATCACACACTTATCAAATCCATAAAGACAGGACGATCAACACGAACTGGAACCGTGTCTTTTTTAAAAGTAGACGAGTGGCAAATCTGAATTTTACCATTTCCAGATATGTTCCTTACAAACATATTTTTGTCGCAAGTTAGCAGACCACTAATCCACACATGTCCACATGCAGTGGTGCTCTCATTGCGAGAAAATGGAAACAAAACCTTTTATAACCAATACTGACGACCCATGTCTCCGAACAATTATTCTTCTTTCACTTGTTTTAATTACGGTTGGCAACACAATGTGGTGTCTCTCTGAACACTGTAACAGGTAAAAACTGTCTTCAGACAGAAAAAAAACAGAAGCTATATCATGCATATTAATGAAGTTGCACCTCATTCACAATAGAGCACGCTGACTGGCTACTTTCTCATGAATTAATGGTGAAAACCTAAAGACGTCACGTTGTACCAGCCGGTACAGACATCCAGTCTCCACACTGGAATTTACACAAGGATCTCATGGCCGTGACGTAGCTTCAAAACTTCTTTTTAAATTGGAAGACCGTATTTGCTCGAAATAATGCAAAAACCACCAATTTTCACTTTTTTGTGAAATATATGTATCCTAAGTGTTTTTAGCAGTGTGTGACACATATATGACTGTCAACATCTCAAAAAATGTGTTTTGGTGTTTTGTGACACTTTAAAAAAACAAGTAACAAACTCTTGACAAAAAAGCAGTTAAATATACTAAATAAGTAGGAAAGGTTAGAGAAGAAACAAACTCTGAAAATTCTGAAATAAACAATAGAAAAAATGAAGAAAATGAAGGAATAAACTGCAAAAATGAAATTGAAAAGAGAAAGAACATAGAAAAGAAGAAAGAAAAGAAGGAAGGATGAAAGGAAAGAACGAAGGAAGCAAGGAAGGAAGGAAGCAAGGAAGGAAGGAAAGAAAGCAGGAAGGAAGGAAGGAATGAAAGACACCTAAAAGCAAGGAAGGAATGAACTTATGGAAAGGTTTAAATATACTAAAAAAGAAATGTTAAAGAAGAAACAAACACTGAAAAGTAAGAAAACTGAAATTCTGAAATGAAGAAAGGATGAAATAAAATGGAAAAATGGAATGAACTTAAAATTAAATAACTTAGAAAGAAAGAATAGAGGCAGAAAGGAAACTGCAACATAGGAAAAATGGAAAAATAGAAAATGCAAAATAGAATAGAATAGAAAGAAAAAAAGAGCACTCAGAGGGAAAAACAGAATGATCAGAGAGAGATTTCAATTTGCAGTATGAGCATCATTTCTGCTTACCTCCGCATGTCCTCCAGGAGACAGAGTCTTACTACATCGTTCACATTTCAGACAGAAGCGGTGCCAATTTTTCCCCAGAGAGCTCACTTTCTCAGCTAGAACAGAAGAGAGTGTGATGTGTTATCTGATCACTGTGTGATACTGTACATAATGCTGAAGAGGACAGCTTGAACTGCACTAATACCTCATTTATACACAGTTAACAAGACTGCAGTTGTCCTTCAAAGATAAACTTCGATTTGGCCATTTTATATCTCAAACAAACAGCCTATTTTTTATGATTCTTGGACAGACATTTTTGCTAAGTGGACAGTAAAAACAGTAAAACTTTGTTGCGCTATCAAAATGTGGTCTTCCTATTTTGTGTGAATTCAAAGGAAACTTATTATTTAGAATACACAAATGTTTCAAATGTTTTTCTCTAATAAGAAAATTATACATTTATTTAGCAAACATGCAATAAATGTATTAGAAGTGATGGTAAAAACTGTGTCATACAAAAAGATTTTTCAAATCTGATTCCACCAAATCAGAAAATTAAATGTGATCTCTGTGATCTTTTCAAAACATCTATAAAGTAATTTACAGTACTTAAAATGCTTATTTACATTATTTTATGATATAATTACTGTTACTGTACATTCCTAGATCATTACAGGTGTTTTCAGATCAGCAACTCCTGAAATGCAGCTTAACACAGAACTGCAATTTTGTGTGTTTGTTATGTGTGTTTGTGCATAATATATATCTATACAGTACATATATAGATGTTTCTATAAACAGTACTTTACAAGGCTCTGCAAATGACTATCCACACAAACTTCTAATTCTTTAGGGTGGGGTCTGTACTGTACTGTATGTGTGTGTTTGCAGCTGAACAATGCAGCATCAAAGCAGAGGAAAGAACAAACTGGAGGCAAACCCTGCTGAGTCAGATCTGCTCCTATCAAGCGGATGTTGAAAAGTGCATCTTGTCTTTGACCTTCTGGTCTTCACAAGCAGTTTCGTGCATAATCAAATAAACAAAAATTTCACTGATAATTCAGAAGGAAATATACTGATGAAAAAGTAGATATGCTACACTTTAAAGTTTTATTACAGAAATTATTGCTTTTAGCCAGTGTGTCAACTTTTTTGGTAATGTTATTTTGTGTAATACATGCTTCAGGGAATCCAATGTATGTATTTATTTAAATTACATCTAATTTATTAATCATTTGTATTTAAGTTGTCAGTGTTTTGTGGGATAGGCTATTTGATGTATTCTGACCTGATTAGCTATTTCGGCTTCAAAGTATACAAACTATGCATCTATTTCGACTTTACTTTCAGGCTATATGTAGAAACAAACAAATATTTTTATTTTATTATGTCTTACGAACTCTTACGCTGTCTATCGGTGCTCTAAATTTGCAAGTTTCAGACAGTGGAATGACTTTTTCCCCGCATAGACTGATTGGCACGATTATGCATTCACAATAGTATGAACCATTATAGGGGTTGCCAAATGAATATCTATTATTTTAATTATTAACATTATTATTTAAAATATAGATCAGAGTGAACCCAGCACCCCCCCCCCCCCCCCCCCCCCCACCGATATACATCTAGTTTTTACAATTTTCAAAGGAGATCAAGGCTTAATTAGGGATGTCAATCTGCCCCAAACCCCCCAGTAATTCGCACCCTGCTTTTAGCAAGGATTCATTCAACTGATCAAATGTAACTGTAAAGAGATGTTTAAAATGATTGTGGGGAATTGAAGTACTTGAATGGAGTGTTTAAAAGACTATTATGACTCCTTATGATCATGACATGATTCATAAATATGAATGAGAGTTCATGCATGCATTTGACAACTGTCATTAACTGTCATTCGCTCACTTATGTAATTTTAAATATTGTTTGAGATGTTGTTGTTATGACATAAACAAAACCATCATAACTATGTCTTTGTCATGACAACTTGACATAATCAAGACAACATAAATTGTCATTAATATGTCATAAACATGACTGCCATGATGCCATTATAATTGTTGTGAATTTTAAAATGGCATCATTAATATTTTTCTTACAGTGGTACAAATTGAAATTTTCATTAAATGCCATTCAATTTAATGACGCTGTTACAAAATTATTTGACAGAGTATTGACAACTTTAATGAAAATTTGAATGACAAATTTAATTGTTCCATGGAATAAATGTTTTAATGACCTCATGACAATCATGTTTATGACAGAGTTATAACAAGTTATATTGTCTTCGTAATCTCTGTCAAGACAAAGACACTGACTGGCTTTGATGTCTTGGTGATGTCAATTTGTCATAACAAAGACATCACAAACCACATCATCTTTGATTTTAAAAGACATAACTGAGCTAATGACACTTAATGACATTTGTCAATACTGTAGCAGTATGCATAAAATCTCCTTCATGGTCATGGCATGTGTCAGGTCATGATTATAAAGGTGTTAAGAGAGTCTTATTAACACCCCTTTAAGTAAAGTGTTGCCAGATTTCAGTTTTTAAATAATAAATGGAATTTACACAATACCATTTTCAACTAAAATGGAAAACATTTAGTACGTTTTGGCTATTCGTTTACACAACAACAGTGTTTGGAGTTCTGAAAATTTCTAAATTTCAATTGTAATAATATTTCACAGTATTACTGATTTGGCCTTATTTTTAGCCAAATAAATGCAACCTTTTACCAACACCAAATGTTTAAATTATCTGAGCTTACTTCATTTAATGTATTAAACTTCCATTGCACTAAACAAATTGCTTGCATACATTTACTCTTTCTATCGGCTCTTGGATTTTCGACAACCACCACTACCAAAAACAAAATCAATAGTTTGCCATTAGCAAATGAACAGTAAACAGTTGTGGACTTTGGAGCACAGGAGTCTGAAATACAAGTGACACACAGGTCAATATCCCACAAAAAACACAATAATAAATAAATAATATTTTATCATATTATCTGTACTAATAAAATACCTCACAAAAGAGTTGAAAGAGTGGATGTGGGAACTAAACCCACCTCCCCGATGCCTTCCACACAAACCAGCCAACATTCCTAGAAGGGTCTATCTCTCTCTTTCTCCCCCCCCCCCCCCCCCCCCCCCCCCCCCCCCCCCCTCCCCCCCTCTCTCTCTCTCTCTCTTACACACACACATACACACACACACACACACACACACACACACATTCCGCCACACAAAACGAGTCAGGTCAAACAGAGAGCACACAGACACAGACATATTCAGAAGTCCAGGCTCATTGGGAATATCAAATAATCAAGCTGACATATCACAACTTCAACATAGCCAGAACGAGAGTCACTCCATCCGCTAACCTGCAACAGTAGCACAACAGATCCTCTCACTTTGTTCAAGCCTCCATTGCCAAATTCTTATGTAACACTGTCACCCAATTCTCTTTTCATGGGCTATAGCATTTACTAACCCTGCAGCCACTGGACAGCGGGACAGAATACTAAACAGGAGCCGACAACGATGAGACAGGCTAGGGAACAACCTCCAATGTGCTTGTGGGAGCAACGGGTCACTTGTGCTTGACCTATTAATAACAATGCTTAGTGCTCATCTACTTCTTCAGACTGACAGATCGGGGTCCCAGAGATGCCCATGCTGTATGCAGAAAAGATAACAAAAGTAACTTTGAAATTAACTTATTATTTTACCCTAAATATTTTGCTTTGGCTAAAACTCAGATATATTCATTTAATGCTTGCAGACCCATAGGCTACGTCATAATTATGAGTGAGGATACTGGAATAAAAATACATAAGATCATTACAGGGGGACTATTAGAGAAGTGCATGTGTACATAAACATAGGAAAGCAACATTATTAGTTTATGGAAATCTATTGCATGTATTAATATCAATTTCTAAAATCACAAACAGAGAAATAGCATCCATGGAGGACTTTAGTTTATAAATTGTATACATTCAAGCACACAAACACACAGAGAGAGAGAGAGAGCTATTTTCTTGAACAGGATGTTAATTTTAAGAGCCCCTAAAACAAAGCATAATTGTTCAATTTGTTAAACTTACACAATTTATGCAGAAAATACTTCTTATTAAAAATAAATCAATAAATAAAATAAATAAAAACTTTTCTGTATATATTATAAACGCCCTTCAAATTTGGTCAATTAGTCCAATCCAGTGATACAATAACAATGAAATGAACAAGACTTACACTTCTGAGTGATAACTGTAGTAACGTTATTAAAGAAACTTACCAAAAAACACAGTCTTATCGCATCTCGGACAAATGGACGTCATTTTCTGGAAAAGTCTGACAAGTTCAGCTCTGTTCGTCTGGGTTTGCTGTCTATCCCTCAGCGCCGCTGCACACTGTGTGCAACACGAGTCGCGGCGCGGCGTTTATTTAACTTTAAAGAGTCTCCGTGCTTGTCTCATGAATATTAAACAGGCTGCGTGACGTTCGAACAGTAGACTCTGATTGACGGAAAGATGGCGAATCCCACTGCAAGGCTTGTAAATATTAATTAGGAAACGCGACTGGATGCTCCAAGGTTACTAAGCAACGTCAGCTTGACCTTATTAATATTCATAACCTTCGCATCAAGCTGCGTGGCACAGTTATACGCCACGCCTTTGGCTTGACCAATGAGGAATGGTTCTCACACGTCAATCAAAAATAACTACATTCCAAGCTATCCATCAGACTTCCCCGGTTCTTTTCCCAAAACTGGTCAATTTCAAGTTTTTGTTCGATTTGTATTAAGGTTTAAACATTCATGGACTTTGGTATTTCGTTTCAATAACATTTGAGCAATTCCAGTTATGGATGAATATAAAATAAAATAAATATAAAATAAAATAAATATAAAATAATCAAATACATTTTTGAGTATTTTACAGGACTGTAAAATACAAGGCAAACAACATAAAAAGGGTTTCGTTATTTTGGTGAAAACTTAATTTTTTTTATGGGAAGGTTGATATTTATATGGAATTGCTTATTTCTTCTTTTTAAACTAAAGAAAATGCCCACTTAAAAAGAACTGTGTAAACAAACTTTTATTTATTAAGCAAAATTTTAATCTGCATTTGTAGGTTTTAATTTAAAATGTATATATTTAATGGCCATAGTCTTTAAATAATGTGCCTTCTGCACTAAACTTTACTAATTATAACCTTTAGCCTATTTTATTCTATTTTAACAATTTATTTATTATAACTGTTTTTTTTTACATTTTGTAGTTTGTTTTTACTTTAAATCTAATATGTCAACTAAATAAAAGAGGGATTTTTTTTTCCTGGCTTTATGTAATGTATGTAAATGAATGCATTTGGTTAGATAATGCCTTATTTGCATATTCAAACTATTTTTCTTAAAAGTCAAGCATTTAAATAAAGCAGTTGCTTTAATGTGGTGAGATAGATGCCACTTTAATTTCTTGAGATGAATTCTTATTGTCTGTCAATATTTCTACTGTTTATCAGCTAAAAATACATTTTGAAAGTGATAAATATCAATAATATATGTCAAACTGGCAGCACAGTGACGCAGTGGGTAGCACGATCACCTCACAGCAAGAAGGTCACTGGTTCAAGCCCCGGCTCGGTCAGTTGGCATTTCTGTGTGGAGTTTGCATGTTCTCCCCGTGTTTCTCGTGGGTTTCACCCCACCAAGTCCAAAAAACATGCGCTATAGGTAAATTGGGTTAGCTAAATTGTCTGTATAGTGTGTGTGAATGAGTGTGTATGGATGTTTCCCAGTGAAGGGTTGCAGCTGGAAGGGCATCCGCTGCATAAAACATATGCTGGATAAGTTGGCGGTTCATTCCACTATGATGACCCCAGTTTAATAAAGGGACTAAGCCGAAGAGAAAATGAATGAATGAATGGATATGTCAAACTCAGTAAGGGCTCATTCAAAATGATTTTGAAATCTTTATCATTATTGAGTTCCTCTTACCCTGTTAAAAAAAATGTTGAGTCAACTTAAAATTTTGGGCTGCACGGTGGCACAGTGGGTAGCACGATCGCCTTACAGCAAGAAGGTTGCTGGTTCGAACCTCGGCTGGGTCAGTTGCTGTTTCTGTGTGGAGTTTGCAAGTTCTCCCCGTGTTCTCGTGGGTTTCCTCTGGGTGCTCCAGTTTCCCCCGGTTTCATGAGGTATAGGTGAATTGGGTAGGCTAAATTGTCCATAGTGTATGCGTGTGAATGAGTGTGTATGGATGTTTCCCAGTGATGGGTTGCAGCTGAAAGGGCATTCGCTGCGTAAAACATATGCTGGATAAGTTTGCGGTCCATTCCGCTATATCGACCCCAGATTAATAAAGGGACTAAGCCAAAAAGAATATGTATGAATGAACTTAAAATTTTTTGGTAACAAACTTCATGACATTTTTGAGTTTATTTAACTTAAATCGAGTCAACTGCAGTATTTGAGTCAGCTCAAAAATGTCATGAAGTTTGTTGCCTTAAAAGTCAACTTTGTTTTCTTTTACAGATTCTGTCATCAGTTGCTCATCCTTTCTAGGAGTTTCCTACTTCTGCTGAACACAAATGAAGATGCTCAAGCATATTGGAAAAAACAGCTATTCATTTTTTAATAGTGTTTTATTTTTCTTATTATTGATATCAGTGGCTGTTTTTCAAAGCATTCTTCATAATTTCTTGTTTTGTGTTCAACTGAAGAAAGAAATTTATAAACATTTGCAACCACTTGAGTGTGAGTAAATGGTAAGGTATTTAAGGTAATATACATTTATTTAAAACTCTCTTTAATAGGTCTTTAATATGTTTTTGTTTTTTAATGACCACATTAAACGGGCCAAAATTTCATCATTTACTTACCGTCATTTTGCTTCAAATATGTATGACTGTTTTTCTTCCATGGAATATGAAAGGAGATATTACACTATTTTGAAAGTTAGCAACTGACAGCCTCAAGCAACATTCAATTTTTTAATACAATGACTGGTATTACTGTGTGAAAGGCTCTCATTCCACCTAACATCCCCTTTTGTATTTCACTGAGCAAAGAAAAACATACTGTATGGGTTTGGAGCAACACAAGAATGAATAAATGATGACAGATTTTTCATTTATAAATGAACTTTGTTAAACCCAAACAATGTTATGCTAATGTTTACTGGCACAGAAACTCTTTTCATCTGCGCTCTTGTTCATTCTTTTGACTGTTTACAGTAAAGATATTGTAATTAGTACAGTAGAAACTGATGCATGTGTATGATGGAGAAACTTTCACTTAGCATCACCACTGAGGTAATGAATGATGTCACACTGGTGTCCTCGGATGAGGTCATGGGTCACCGCATGAAAGCGAGGCATCAATGGTACCAGTTGTACCAACATGGTCTATTACATAACCAACTCACACAGTCTGAGCCTTATACACTCAAATGTGGAGTTCAATGGCAATCAGTATCAATTCAAAATCATTTTAGAAAAAAGCCACCTATGCACAAATGAAAGTATCATAAAAAATACATATTTTTTTATTGACTTGATTTTTAAGTTGACTTGATTTAGCTACTAAGATATGGATAAAATATAATTTATTGATAAAATATTGGGTTTACCTACATTATCATACAAAGGTTTGTGGCCTCTTTTGTTCACCCCCATAAAATAATCTGATATACCTTAATCTGATATGGCAGTATATGCAAATCACATATATGACCCAAAGGTTTGTATAGATTTTAAAGTCATATATGCAAAATATATTGTTAAATATTGCAAAAATACCTTTTAACCTTTTTTTTTTTCAAACCGTTGTGATATATATGTGTTCAAATATATTAAAAATAATTATATATAATAATGAATGTATATTATATGTGACCATATATGAACAAATATCTTAAATTATAGCTAATATATTTGAACATATGCTATGTACATATTTGTTATTTCAATGGAAAAATGTGCAAATGTCCATGTTTGCAATATTTTGAGATAGATGTAACATTTTATATATGTGAAATACAAACATGAACTAGTTTAGGCTGTTATTTGCATATAAACAGCACTTCCCTAAAATAATTAAATGAATTAAATAAATAAATAAATAAATAAATAAATAAATAAATAAATAAATAAATAAACGAATATGCGCTATAGGTGAATTGGGTAAGCTAAATTGTCCGTAGTGTATGTGTGTGTATGATTTTCCCAGTGATTTGTTGCAGCTGGAAGGGCATCCGCTGCGTAAATCATGTGCTGGATAAGTTGGCGGTTTATTACGCTGTGGCAACCCCTGATTAATAAAGGGACTAAGCCGAAAAGAAAATGACTGAATAAATGAATAGTACACAAACCATGCACCTTACTAAAATATGCTTGTTGCCAGCAGCCTCACCAATAGCCTTACAGTTTTCTATAATATAATATAAAGATAAAATATATATAAACCAACACCGATGTTTTGGTAAAAAATTGTTTACTTAAAGTTCAGGGATTCATAAATCTCCCTTTCTCCCTTGACCTGACATTGCGATATCATGATCCCTGAATAAGTCGATATGCGGCAGACTAATGCTCTCACTATATAATAGCGCCCCCTACTGCTTAAAAACGTAAACATGGGAAGTTTTTACGTAAACAAGGAATTTGTTTTAGGTAGGAACAATGAAAGATGTTTTTTTTTTAATAGCCTAATTATTTAATTAATGATTTTAAATTAGATGTTAATGTATTTTCCTTCGAGTCTTCTTAAATGTAGGCCTAGGTCACTGTTTCTTCAGAAGAACAAGTTTTCAGTTAAAACCGCGTTGATTTCTAGTTGATTCATAAAGTGCAGGTCAGCCAGCTACCATATTTTTGAGAATAATAAAAAAAAAAAAACAACAAGCAATACAAAATGTATATTATAGGCATTATAAAAAATTGTTACACGCTATCACCACTAGATGACATACGCATCACAGTTTACTGCAGTGCACACTGGGCGATTAGTCTGTCTGTGGTTCATTTGGTTCACTATTAAAAAAGGCTGTGGTTTTCCATTTTGATGTATTGGGGAATTTCCAATAACCTCATCTGTTATACTAGTTACAAAATCTGCAGTTTACATAATGTATGCATAAATAATTCAGAATGATGCCGCTATAGCTGGCAACAAGAGTGATGTTAAACAAAATGAAGCTTAATCAGACCAATTATTTGCTCATGCTGTACCATGGACATTCTGGCAGTATTGGCAAAGTTTATGGGTGTATTCATAACAAGCCTGATTTCTGACTCTTTTTGGCATCTGTTTGTGCCAGCTGATGGATGTGTGCCATGCATGACATACACTGAAAGTTCGTGATGTCAGTCGACTTTGTTAGGTGCACAGCAAAAACACCCTGATAGAATTTCATGACATTTTGTTTTTCTTCCTTTAAACAGTTTGAGCAGCTGTAAATGTAAAATAAATTATTTTCCTGTACAAAAACGTACATTTGTTTTTACATAACTATTTGAAGGTCAGTATGATTTATATTCTTATCAATGCTGAAACTTATGACAAAATAATAATAATAGCCTACATACTATTTCGTTGGCACATGATCCTTCAAAAATGTTTTAATATTCTGACTTTGGAGTAATATTTCTTAAAATTTTCAATGGTAAAACATTGTGCAGCTTAATATTTTTGTGAAAATTGTGAAGAGCATTGCTTTGAAATTGAAACCTTCTCTAACAATATAATATAAATTATATTTTTTGTAACTTGATCAATTTATTGCATCCTTGCTGAATATTAATACTAATTATTTAAACAAACAAACAAACAAACAAACAAACAAACAAAAAAAAAACAAACAAAAAAAAAAAAAAACAGTACCAGTAACTGCCATTAATGCCTTGTTTACATGCTGTACCAGCAATTTTGTCCTTTTTTTCAGATGTTTTGTTTCTTATTTTTATTTACTTTAGGTGCAATGTATGAAGTAAAACATTTTTGCTGTGGAAAAGTGCATTATCAAAAGGTTTTAATCTTTTCAAAAACAAACAGTTCAATATATTTTATAAAAAAAATGGTTAGAAACTCCAAACAAGTTCTTAAAAAAAGTAGCTGTGTGCTAAATTGATGGATAATGGGGAAAATATAGCCTATATATTCTGAAAGAAAATCTAATCATGTCCAACGGCTTATGATGAACAGTAAACAGTAGTAGCATCCTCTAAATCATTCCTGATGATATGGATAAAAACATTAATACATGTGAATCTACATTAATGTGCTCTGTACAGTCTAAATTCTCAGGCCGAGATTTTCACCCTGCCAGTCATTTCAAGAACACGGACTATTGGCCAGATGACCCTCGAAGGGGCAGGGCAAAGGACACACCCAGTGAGTTCATTGGCTGCTGGGTGGATGAGCAGCAGCTCTGTTCAGGGTCAAGGGTCAATCTCCATTGGAACGACAGTAAGGATGATGTCCTCATTTCCACGTCGAACCACCACACGCAAACTGCTCTCCTTTTTGATGATTGCACTCACATCTGTGGCCGTGGAAATCCGCTGACCATTGATGGAAATGATAACATCGTGCTCCTTAAGTCCACCTCTGCGGAAGACACAGAGTGTTAGTGAACAGGGTAAAAAAACAAAACAAATTAGCTAACACATTCTTTCCCATGTTGATTTCATTAAGGATTGCAAACTGCAAGTTTTCTAAACTGATATGTTTAAATGTGCAAATAAGCATTGTTTTATTAATTCCATATATGCCAATATGCTCACAATACTAGTGAGGTTTAAAATGTATATTAAGAATTAGAGGCTTAGAAGTTATTTTTTACAGAGGATTTTGGGGACCTGTTTTCATCACTTCATAAATTAGAAAATACTGTGAATAGAACTCATTTGGATGAATCTGATCATAAGAATATGCATTGTAATTGAAATCTTCATTTAGAAAGCAAAGCCATGAAGCTGTTGCATGAAAAACATGTTGCATGTTTCTGCCTCAGATGTCCTGCCTTAAATGCTCTTCATCTAGCAAGAGATTAAATCACATAGACTGAAACATCTACAAATCAAACACTGCTACATTTCCCAGAATTACCCCAAAATAGCTTCCAAAAACAACCCCGAAGGCTGTACGTAATGTATTTTTACAGTTGTTGTAAAATCGTACGCTTCATCAAAACATCAGCATTAAAAGCATAATGGCTCTTTAAATCAGACCTTATCACCTCAGATGGATTTTTACATCATATTTCAGAAATACACACCTACATCTGTATTAGTATGGCAAGCTGGTTTAACATAATATACATAATATGCTATGACTACTTATTTTTAGAATATCTTTTCAATTGCTAGAACTTACACTCCAGGTACCAGTGCTTATTCTTCAGGCGATAGTACCTCTTAAAATATACTAGATACTGTTCATTAGATACCAATACTTGTTTTTGGGTATTACTTATTAAATATACTGTACACTAGAACTCAATCACTGGACAGGTACTTAATAAATTGTAGTCCGTATTTCACTGACTAACTAATATGTTAATGAATCTTTTATCGAGATTTGTCATTGATCACTATTCAGTTCTGACTATTCAGTATCTATTAAATAGGAACTAGCATCACATTAATTAGAACTAGTATTTGTTTATTAAGAGAATGTAATAAATGGCTATTAGGAGCAAATGATTAAGTAGTATCAGATAATAACTGTAATTATATATTTTTTTTACTAGCACATGATGTATAAGCATTTCACTACCTAATAAATAACTACTATTACTTAATAGAAAATATACTAGTATCTTCTAGTAGCATGAAAATAGATACTAATAGATTAAGGTGGCATTCACATTCTGCATCCACGTAGGCTACATACTAGACTTCACAAGTACTTCCTGTTTGTTGGACTGCAAGTGTGACATTTAGTGATCATCTGCTATTCAATTGTGAATCATAATAAAAGTGGTGTCATGCCGAGTGCCTGTGTGTCTGGCTGCCACACTTTCAGGAAACTAAACAAGTCCTGGATCAGGATGTGGTGGGCAGCGGAATTACTGTGGTTCTATTTACAATAAAACACTGTTTCATACACAAGAATTCATGGACAAGTACCTACAAATTTGCCTCGGAGTGTGGTTTGCGTTTGTTTTAGCAGACCTATAATAAAGACAAGAACCTTAAAATGCTCATGGATATGAGGTGGCACTGACAGGAACTGAGTTACATGATTTGAGTGACTAACAAGAAGTTGTTAGTCAATTTTAAAGGAAAGTTAATGTCAGAATGAAGTTTCTGTCCTTATCTGATCACCCTTATGCTGTTTCAATGTTGTATGACATTCTGATGCATGATTTTGTAAGGCATATTCTTTTTGCCCATTGCACTCTGCCCATGATGAAGCTTTTAACATGCATAAACACACCATTGCACTGAAGGTTCTTAATTCTGGAAAAATGTTTAATAGATTTTAAGAATGTTCTTCACACTAAGATAAAAAGATTATTCAATAGCATCACTTTAGAAAACCCTTTCAGAACTATGTTTTTAAAGCCCTGGTCAGATCATACGATTTTGTCATGATTTTGGTGCGATTTCCTTGATTGCCGTTGAGAGTCGTAAACGACAAATGGGCATTGTGACAAAATTCAATAATTTCTTGTTGTGTAATGTAGCATAGTTCATGACAAATGATACCATGTCTGTGACGCTTCACGACACAATCGCAGAAAGTCTAGCATGTTTAATTTTTTTACTGATCCTCACAACGAGTTCTGTCCCGTGGATGACACTGGACAATAGGAGCACATAATTTCTCAGTTCATTGCAATTATTGGTTATGCAAACTTTATTTGACAGACTGGCACAAATATGCATACATCTCCATTCTCACAACGAGTTTCTGAGTTCTTCCTTCCGACCGAGTTCGTTCTTCTGAGGTAATCTGGAAACACGTTCAGTGCTGCGAATAGATTGTAAAATCCTGTCTTGCTTGATTAAAGTAATTAAATTGAAACTGATCGGCGCAATGGATGATTTTGTCATTAAAATTGAAAATAGTTTAATGAAGGCTTCTCTGAAACTGTGAATTTTTCACTGTAAGTTTATTTAGGCTAGATTAAATTTTTTTTTAACAAACCAGTTCGTGCTTTGGCGCTGAAGCATATAGTGGACTGGTTTTGAAGCACTTCAACTCAGATATTACTCTTTATTCTTGTTTATCTAGTAGATAACAGACTAACAAAAAATACATTAAAATTAAGATACAAATTCAAACTAAATTCATTTCAAAAAGATATTTTTTCCAAGAAAAATATACAAAGATTTTTTTTTTGTTTGAGCCCATTCATTACTCAACTGTGCGGGTGGATGATTTGCTGTGGAAAATAAGGATTAAATTAATGCTTCACTGTAATTGTTGTGTCACAAATTTCTGTTATATTTTTTCAAAAAAAAATTTTAATATGTGATTATTTTGTCTTAAGCATCTGATTTTTTCTTGATGCTGATGTGCTTTCATTTTCTCTGTCTCACTTGCGGCAAGTTCAGGGAAGGGAGTATTTAATAAGCAATCCTGGCTGGAAAATCTACATTTAGATTGAAAATAAAATATCTTGATATTAAAAAGGAAATATAAGTTTGATCCTATCCATGTCATAATGAATGCCCTTAAATAATGTAGCCTAGTTGTCAGTCAGCAAGCATGAGTGTTAATTGAGATTGACATAATATAAAACAAAACAACAGTGAAATTATTAAGATAAGAAATATTGTTATAGCAATGCTTGTGACTGCTTTGAGAAATAACACTCATCGTAGACGTCACAGGATGACTGATTGTGAAGGAATGTGTAGTCTGGCACATTTGTTACCCACAACAAAGTCAAGACTTTATCAAGACAAAATCGCATAATGTGACATAGTGACTTTCGTAACCGACAATAAAAATCATGTGATCTGACCGGGGCTTAAGAGTATACAATAAAAATCAGTGATGCCGAAATATAAACATGGAAATTGTGTTCTTCATAGAAAGTACAGTGCTGTATGTCTTTCATTGTTGTTTATAGGGGCTGTTCACACATTAAAGTGTAAGGTGTGCTGCTTCATTCACTAGTTGGATGCATTTGTAGTGCATCTACATTTCCGTGCGCATAAGCAGGAGTGTGCACATGACATGAACGATCAGAATGGCTTTTTTTTCTGGAAGTGGGAATGACATCAATTGCAATTTTCTGCTGTATACCAAGCCAACCAAGTAATCAAGTAATGTTGGCAGTGGAAGCACAAGCCTGATAAGGGTGACCCAAACCAAAACTGTACTCTACTGAGCCATACCTATCAGTAGAAACAAGATATAAGAGCTATGGAATGACATAATGGTGAGTGAATTATGACAGAACTATACTGTACTATCCCTTTAACTGAAATGCGTTTTCAGCAACTTACAGTAGATGTTCCTCTCGCTCTAACTGTATGAGCAAAAATGGCTTCAAAAATACAGAGGAAAAGGTTTTTGTAAGAGTCAATAAACACATTGGGCTGAAATGATGAACATCAGCAGGTTTTTGCATGTGTGTGAGAGTGTGTTTTGATAGGCGGGGGTCTAACATAAATTTCAAACATGTGGAGACAGTTGAAGCCAAAGACAATATTCCTCCAAGCATGACGGCAGAGAGCATGTGGCCAGTAAAAACAGCCTGTCAGAGCTGCCAAAGCTGTTGACCTGCTCTCTTGACCTGCTTGGCATTATGGGACTTTGAGTTCTGGTGACTCACGCTGCAGCTGGGGGTTTAGAGATGACCTCAATCACATAGGCTCCTGAGGGTGATGTCAGGGAAATCTCGCAGTCGACCTTTTAGCTCTTTGGACAATCTGCAAGAGCCGATGAATACAATTACGTCAGATCTGCTGTTTCCATTCCCGAAAATGACAACTAAAAGGCTTAAATTAAACTCTGTACAATACAGTCCAATAAATCACAACAGAGATTTTATAGGATTACATAATCATGTCAATTTTCCTTATTAAAATAAGTATTAATTTGTTGCATGTACTTACGAAGGAGTGAGGGTCATCATACGAACACCGATATATCTTTTCTTTGTTGTTCCTCGACCTATAAAACAGCACAAATGTAACAAAATGTGAGTTAGTCCACTGAAAGGACTGAAATTCTTTGTTAATGACTCTATATAAACATGTATTGTACCTCTGGCCAGTCTATCATACGACTCAGCGAGAAACTGACGTATTTTGTCTGATGGAATAGCGAAGGAGATTCCAGCCGTCACCTTCAATGTGTTGATCCCAATCACTTCACCATCCTATAGGAAAAATATTATCAGACATGTACAAATACTCAGGTATGCACAATATTGCTGTTCATTTACTGTACTTAGAAAACGACTTTTTAAATATCAATTCAATTTTAAAATTGACTATTGAAGGAACATTTAAATAATCTTTTAAAACAGTTCAATTGTTTAATGATGGAATAATCCTGGTCATTATTAATGAAATTATTAAATATAATTATTATGTATTCTAAAAAGTACAAGTGTGATTATTTTATGCCTTAGTATATCACATTCTTAAATAATATATAAAAATAATTGTATAATTAAACACTTTAATAAACAATAAAACAACGTGGCTATTGTTGATCAATAAAAATCTGTAATTTCAGTAAATAAAATAAATAAACTAAATCAGGGATTTAAAACAAAGGATATTTTCTAAGTTAAATATTAGCCTAATAAAAAAATGAAAATCAGAAATTAGAAAATTAAATACATTTTAAGTTGAATACAAAATGACAACAAAAAATGAAACATTTGAGTGCAAATGGGATAAATATATATATTCATATATATATATATATAT
>LR812535.1:27035510-27234484 GCA_903798195.1 Danio kyathit | reverse complement strand
CATTTCATTTGTTAAGAAAGTTTGGTTGTTGTGTGTATAAATGTGTGAGTATTGTGTGAGAAAAACAGACATTAAGACAATAAAGTACAAAACATAAGAGCAACAGAAATGTTTCCCATATTTTGTATTTTATGGGGGTTTGGATTTGTTAACGCTTTTGAATTGCATTAAGGCAGTGGTTCTCAACTCCAGTCCTCGGGCCCCCCCGCCATGCACATTTGTGTCTCTCTTATTTGACACACACAGGATCAGTTCATGGATCTCGCTGTTAATGAGCTGATGATCTGAATCAGGTGTGTTAAGTAGGGAAGACATACAAAATGTGCAGGCAGGGGGCCCGAGGACTGGAGTTGAGAACCACTGCATTAAGGATGTTTATCTCTGCTCTGACAACTTTTAATGTGAAAATGTTATTACTGTGATTAAGTATTGTCTTGTTTGGTCATTTTAATTACAGCATATAATATAATATGTTAATGATTTATATTTATATTTGTTTCTTATATAATGTATTTTCCAAAAAAAAATTTTAAAATAAAAGCCACTTTGTTAAGCTAGAATTAAATTTTCAACATCAAATGTTGTCAGAGCAAAAGGCAATGACACATAATGCCATTTATAAATAATGGAAAACATCACACAAATTATGATTTATGGGAAAATGTTTCTGACATTTAATAAACAAACTAAAGCAAAAAGTGTCCAGTGTTGGGGTAAGGCATTACAAGTAAAGTAAGTTACGTAATAAGTTTTTAAGTTTTAAGTAATTAGTTTTCTAAGCAACGAGTAAAGTAACGCATTACTTTTAAAAATTAGCCTATAATATTTGAGTTACTTTTTAAAAAATGTAATGCAAGTTACTTTTTAGATTAATTAATACCTTTTAAAAATAGTTTGCTGAATTAAAATTAGTGTAATTATGCTGAATCACACTCAATAAAAGAGAATGAGCTCCCCGCGGGAACAGACAAAAAACAAAATGGCAGAGCCTTACAATTCTGTGATGGAAGTATTCTCATTATTTATAGCCCATGAAAGAAAAGGGAATAGATTTTACTGAACTAATAAGACAAAAATACAAAAGTAGCAAACACATTGCTTTCAAGTTTCATTAATCTCTATATACAGCATGTATAGGGTCAGGAAGTTCTCAGAAGGTAACATTATTCAAAACATTTTATTAGTTTTTTTAAAGGTAAATGAAGGTTATACAGTGTGTTGCTAAATGCAGAGCTCCTCTATTAAAAAAAAGAAAATACCCTGCAAGTTCTGAAAGAGATTAATCCTCAGGCAGGTCAGAAAAAGTAACTCAAAAGTAATGTAACGCATTACCTTCCATAAAAAGTAACACAACTAGTTACTTTTTTGGGGAGTAACTCAATATTGTAATGCATTACTTTCTAAAGTAACTTTCCCCAATACTGAAAGTGTCTAATAACAATTCACTCACATTAATGATGGCATCAGTCTGAATGTAGTCCATATCTGAGTTTCTTAAGCCCAACTCTTTCCCGCCTCTCGTGTGGTGCTCACTATTCCCGTGGTAACTGTGTTCTGGAGGGAAAACGGGCTGCCAATGGCAACCACAAATTCTCCTGGTCTGAGGTCAGCCGATCTGCCAAGTAGAAGCACAGGAAGCTTATTCTGTAGAGCAAAAAGAGAAAAAAGCATAACTGTTATATTGGGAATGCAGCCTTTATTTCAGCATTTAACCATAAGACTGAAATATCCCAACCCTTCACAATCATAAAGCTTGCAAAAGTTTATAAAAGGTCCTTAATTGATTTCTCGCCCAACACAGTTGTTTTTAACATCTGAGCAACTTTATAACACTGCAAAGCCAGTCATGTGATAAACTCATATACAGGCGTTCCATAATTCTAGCCTTCAGTTTCCTGAACTGCCATATAAAAAGTCCTATTCTGACACCCCTGTGCTTCCGCTATTATTTCTTCAAAACATGGGTTGGGATTTTAAATGAAGTCCTCTGAAACCTTATCACTGAGCAACCTTCACGCCATCACAAAATAACCGGCCCTTAGGACAGGACGGATGAAGTGGGATGCTGTTTTGCCATTACTGTTGGGAATCCACACATGGGCTTGATAAGGACGACCATCGTGACAACAGAATATGCGTGTTTAGCCACTGCACTAGTGTCTATTTTGTTTACTGACAGTAAAAATAGAGTCAGACGAGCTGAACTTGAAATGCACACCAGAAGCATTCGATCTCCTTTTGCATGCTTGTCAGGGCTTTGTATGAATTGCAGGTATTTTGGGAATAGTTCAGGTGACAGTGATCTGAGATGTCTTAACTGCATAAAACAGCAGATAAAATTTTATGAGGGCGTTTATATGACTTTTCATATAAGATATAGCTTGGAGATGCAATGTCTGTCTGAGCTTTCTAAGGCCTCATTATAGGAGGATGTCAAATGATTTTTGTGGCTATCCCAAAACTATCTACATTCTACAACATTAAATGCTAAGCTAGAAGAATCTTTGATGTTACATCTGAATAAACCCTATAAACTTTGATGTTGGCTTGACATGAATTAGCATGTTTCTTATCTTAATTTACAGCATTGCTAGCATTTTTCTAACACAAATGAGCACATTGCTAGCATTTTTAACATGAATTAGCATGTTTCTATCTTCATTTACAGCATTGCTAGCATTTTTCTAACACAAATGAGCACATTGCTAGCATGTTTTAGCATGAATTAGCAAGTTTCTATCTTAATTTGTTTAATTCCAGCATTTTTCTAACATGAATAAGCTTATTGCTAGCATGTTTTAGCATGGATTAGCATGTTTCTATCAAGAATTAACATGTAGTTAGCATTTTAGAAACAGAAACATTTGTGTTTCAATACATTTGAAAACTACAGAAGAATGCAGACCCACTCTCTCTCTACTGACCAAACACGTGATTGTTACTGGACATGTTGATTACAGTTGGATACACTGATAAATCTGGACAGACCATGTGAAGCTAATGAGAACAACTTAAGAAAGCAGCAAAATGGCTGCCTGTTTACTTCTACTCAGGCTGAGTGCACCTGATGGAGAGAAAGGAAACTGTAAGTTCGGAGCTGTAAACTGATCCTGAGCTTTTATCATGAGGTGAACTCTCAGCGAACTCAACCTGTGCTGACCGGGTTTTAAAAATAGAGGATAAACACAACGATGACCGGCAAACCAGACTAAAAATTCGACACTCCCTATCTTACTATCTGAAATGATGTGCAGAGATGAGCTATATTATTGCCACAAATATGATTCTGTTCTTTAAATGTGAATTCCAGACCTTATTCCATAATGTCCTTAAAAAAAATCAAATTATGATCTCTTAAAGGTAGTTTTATACTTGTTTATTGCATTTTTACATAAATTAACCCTTGTTTGTCCAATAAAAAAGTATGCATAGGTCCATAAAAATAATAATAATATTTTAATATGTTTTAAAATTTAAGCTTACTTTTCCAGCATCAGTCTTGCTGTTAACTATGAAAATCCTAAATTTTAAGGATTTTAGCCCTTTAAATTAATGATTTAGCATTTGATGTATGATTTTTTTTTTTTTGCAATGGGATTAAATATTATATTATAATATTTTTGTCATGATGGTCCTGACTATAACAATATTTTGTGTCTATAAAATAATGAAAGGAAATGACGTTGGAATATTAACATTTAGAAAATATTTATTTAGATACTGTAAATATTTAGATATTTTACTCTTTTTACATTGACTTGGCCAAAAGTTTACATATAGGATGCATTAATGTAAAAATGCTTGAACTAAACCCCCAGTCCATTTATTTTCAGTCCAAATCATCAATGATTATCCTAATGAAGAATCCCACAGCTGTGCTATACGTGTCTGTGTATTTATGTGCGTGTGCTGCTCACCACTGCCCACACTCTGGTAGGACCATCAGTTATTAACATCTATTGGGTTACCATTGCAAAAAGATGAGCTCATGCTCCAGACACAAGGTCGCATTAGAACTCATAGCACTTATTAGCCACAGTGAAACACTGTCAGCCATTTTGTCAATGTGGCATGGTGGTTAACCATTCTGGGTCTATGCAAAATGACCCAGCTACATTCCACATCTACATAGTTTAACCACTCTACATAGATAAAAAACACTTTGAAAGATTCCCTGTCCATTTCTTGCTCTTTTTACTTACAGTACCACAAAGATGACTCAGTGTTCATATCAAATCTCAGAATATATGCTAAAGCATTAGAGCTGCTTCATTGTTGACAGGATATACAGTAATAATGCAAAAAACACATTTCTTTAAACTAAATAACATCAATACTGATAAAATTACATCTTATAAATATTTTTTTTAATTATACTTAAACAGTTAAGTTTTCAAAATATATATTGTGACATGTAATATATAGCAATAAAAGCTTGCCTGTAAGTTTATACATACATGTGTGCACTTATACTGTATAGCTATTATGTATATATTTATAATATTATTTAATATATAGTATACAATGTTTGTGTGTCTATCTATATATAGAGAGAAATACAAGTGCATGACCCAGCCAAGATTCGAACCTGGGACCCAGCGACGTTCTTGCAGTGAGGCGACAGCACACTACTGCGCCACTGCGTCGCCATACTTTAACATGATGTGCTAAAATAATAATACTGTACTTTTAAACTAAAATAAAATTGTATATCGGCGTCATGGTGGCGGAGTGGGTAGCACAATCGCCTCACAGCAAGAAGGTTGCTGGTTCAAGCCCTGACTGGGTCAGTTGGCATTTCTGTGTGGAGTTTCTCCCCGTGTTCACGTGGGTTTCCTCCAGGTGCTCCGGTTTCCTCCAAAGTCCAAAGACATGACAGGTGAATTGTGTGAGCTAAATTGGCCATAATGTATGTGTGTGAATGTGTATGGATGTTTCACAGTGATGGGTTGCAGCTGGAAGGGCAGATTAATAAAGAGATTAAGTTGAAAAGAAAATGAATGAAAATGTATATATATAATATATATATATATATATATATATATATATATATATATATATGTGCAAATTTTACACATTTCAATGACAAAATTACAAAAAAAAGTATATGTATATAAATATATGGAAATTTTATAAATAAAAATGATTAAAAAAAAATGTTGTTGCTGTATGCCAAAACATGGATATGGATGGCTGGATAGATGCAAATGAAGGTCAAAGTACTCTACCAAATGCTGCAGGTGACCTGTTAGTGTGGTCACTCAGCAGGTTGTGAGGTTACAAAAACAGGCCATGAACACTAATAAAGCTCTGCTATGAGAGGCTTTAGGTCAGCAGTTCCTTATAAACATTTACCAGCAGAAACACCTGCATCCCTCTGGCCTATAAAAGCACAACGACACCCAAAGTTACGCAGGTGTGTGTTTGCTAATGACACTGCAGTCAATCTGGGACGTGTAAAAACATCCTCCTCAGCCTTCTGATGCCAGTGAAATACTAGAAGAGCTCAGAAAAAGCAGACTTTGGTGTCGGGATAAGGCCAGTGTAGAGATTACCAATCCAAAGTGAGGAGATGTGTGTCACAAGACAAGAAAAAACAAGATTTTATCTACTCTGAGTGCAGATATACTATATTATATACACATGCCAACCATACTCATTTCAGACAGAGGAAAAAATAAACACAACAATGAAAACAAACACCACTCAGTTTTCTGTAAAGGGAATAATAAAATCTGTGTTTTTGTAAGCATCAGTCACATGCTATTTAGGGCTGCACAATACTGGAAATACGCAATATTGTTGTTGAGTACTTCGATAACGATAATCCTTACAGTACACTCAAAATGTATTTTTGCTGCTTGTTCAAACTACTTATGTAAAATGAGCTGAATGAACATGATTCTTGGGGGTTTTTTTAGGTGGAACTTAATTGTTTTGTGTGCAATTTACAATTACAATTTGTGTGCAAAAACACAAAAGTTAACTTAATCAGTTTGTGTGGCGATGCAGTGGCGCAGTAGGTAGTGCTGTCGCCTCACAGCAAGAAGGTCACTGGTTCGAGCCTCGGCTGGGTCAGTTGGTGTTTCTGTGTGGAGTTGCATGTTCTCCTGCGTTTGTGTGGGTTTTCTCTGGGTGCCATTAGTGTTTATTTTCAGCTCTGGGTTCACATTTGGGCTGCTCTAGCCAATAGCAGAACAGCAACTACTAAAGAGGCAGGGATAAAGATAGTAAGGCCCTATCTGATGGGTAAATAAAAGACAATGCACAAAATAATTGAACTATTATATACTATTATTGCGATAACGATAATTATGCTGTATATTGTGCAGACCTAATGCTTTTAATGTTTTACTAATGTTTTTATTTAATCTTAAATGTTTAGTAGTAGTGAAATAGTAGTATTTTCTTAATTAATTTTTATTACATTAATTAAATTTTTTTGTTAAGGGTTTGGGGGCTTAAGCCCCTGATGTAATGTCAAAAGCCCCTGATCTTTTGGAATATGTTGCACTTAAATAAAAATAGGTTGTATAACATTTATTTTGTTATTTAAGTTCTTAAAATTATTAAATACATCACGTGCATTCCACTTAAAGCAGCGTTTGTGCCGGGTAATTAAATAGTCAGCTGTTCAGCAGTACCTGTTTCTACCGGCAGGTGGGAGTGGCACTGTTGTCACATGGTGTTAAAATAAACCCGCCACTGCACTCTCATCATTCATTCATTATTTTGAGGAGCTGAAGCTAATGAGGTAATAAACAACTGTTTAGCAAAACTGAATAGTTCTAACTACTGATGAAGCTTAATATTTGTTTTCACAGTATAAAATGTGTGTAGTTTTAGTGAAATAAAATAACTATGATCAATAAAATGTGCGTCATATAAATGTAAATACATGTGAATTATTTAGAAAAACGTAAATTGTACTAGCTTTCTAAATATGATATAGATATCTAGACATATTTATCTACATATGATATAGCCAGTCACATCTGTTTCTGTATTAGTTAAATCAGAGTGAGTTCATGCATCTAGCATATTTTATAGCTATGTTCTATTGTGTATTATGTTTATTCAGATCTTATTTTCATTCAACTACAGCAATAGCTGGATGCCTTCATCCATACAGTATTAGAGATTTCCTGCAATGGTCAACTACTTTTGTGAGGCATATATGGAATTTCTGCTCAAGTATGAATGAAACAGGCATTAATGCATTTAAAGTGCTACAATGCTCACATCAACCTATTTTGAGGAAAACTGAAAAAAAAATCTCCCTCTAAAGAAATTTGAAATAAACATATTTCTAGCATATAGATCTTTATTTTTATATTTTATTTGTTCTATTTTGATACAATTGTTATTATATCAAGAATAGTAGCCTATTAAATATCAATATTTTGCAAGGTATTGAATTTAGAAATTCCAGTATCTTGACAAAACTACATCTTAGTCAATCACTCTGTCCAAATGAACATGTTTGTAGCTTTGTATCACATTGGATAACTCACACTATAAAATAAATTATATTTTCAGATTTGAAGACATGCAGAAAATTACATTTTCAAAAAACAAAAAGAAACTGCAAATCAGGTGGAGATAGGAGGCTCAAGAGGTATGATATGGCTCATAACAGACTAGTAAATGAGAAGTGTGTTCATTTATCAAAGTTGTTTCCTTTTGGTGTTACAAGTCACAGAGAATCACACTTTACTGTCAACTCAAAACCCTTTATTTATTATTCAATTATTTATAATCCTATTATCAAGATTAGAGTAGATCACCTTTTGAAAGTGGGGGTATTTTAGCATGTGAATTAAAACTTTTTTTGGGGGTGTGGTGGTGGTGGTTGGTGGGTAGCGGGTGGTGACTACTTTGGGGCTAAGCCCCTTATCCCTCTCGATTAGCAACGCCCCTGGTAAGGCCCCATCTGATTGGTCAAATATAGATAAACAGCCAATGCATAAAATAAATAAAATTTATACCACATGTCTAAGATATGTATATTCTTACTATTATCGCAATAACTTATTTTGCAATATATTGGGCAGCCCTGATGCTATTAATGTTTTTGTTAATGGTGTTAGTTTATTTAAAGTTAAATGTTTTAGTATAATAATAGTATAATAGTAGTATTTATTTAAATAAATTATCAATAAATGAATTTTAATTCATGCACTTTGTTTTCAGTAACTAAATGATTTTTGTTTTAAGGTTTTAGTTTTAAATAACGTACTAACAAACAATGAGTAACTTCACTTTAGTTTTAGAAATGTTCTTGTTTTTTAGTAATTTTAAAAGTTATTGTTTTTTATTAATGTTTTGTGGTTATTTTAGTTTCAATATAGACTAAATGAAAACAAGGACTATTTCTTTCAAGCAGCTTAAATTAAATACATTTAAGCAATTTTTTTGTATATAAAATAATTTTTAGTTAATGTTTATTTTATTCCAATTAACTAAATAATTTGGAGTTTAATGGTTAATTAACTACAGTAAACCACTATAATAGTTACAATAAATCTGTCATAAGAACACCTCTCAAACCTTTCTAAATAACACTAAATGATAGTCCTTCGCCTAAAATTAGTGGTGATGTATTTTATTTCTTTAGGTGATTTTAATTTCCCTTCAAGTTCATTTCAATCAATCAGCAGTCTGTGTGCCTGAAACCACTGCCCACATCTTTAAAAACCATTCCAGTAGCTACACTTTCACAAGCACTTCTGCAGGTGCAAAATGGGTAACACAGTATGCGAAGCATGCGGTTATTATTAGCAGGCTGTTGTGGAGCTACACAGAATTTTCCACAGGTTGACATTCCCGTGCTAAAAATGTGTGTCTGCATTTAAACATCAGTTTGCAGTTAGTCACAATCTGAACAAGGCAGACCAAGACGCATTCAAACAGACATCATTAACCTCATGCACTAAGAGCTCCTGAGATCACTGTCCCGCTCTGTCATCACTGTGCCCATCAGTAGGCACCTCGTCCCACGTTGTGCCTTTAATTACTGCACTTTTTAAAGATGAGCGCCAGTTTAATTGCACGCACTGGGTGACTCTATTGGTGGGTTTGTGTTGGATGTGGCTGCAAGATATTTTCAGTGAGTGGCTCTTCCCAAAGGAAAACCTCAAAGGTTTATGCTTCAAAGCTCAGTAATAGAGTTCTCAATTATCTTTCATTTAAGTCTAATTTTTGTCTTTGGGATTTCTCAGAAAATTCCCTATGTGTAATAAAAAAACTTATATTAATTATTTTCAATAATAGTACAGAGCTATAAAGTAAATGCTGAGAGCTTTAGTCTGTATTGGTTCACTGTCAAATTTTCTTTCATAAACCCTGAAAGTAGTTCTTTAACACTAAAAGAGGGATTTTAAATGTATGCATTCTGGATAAATAATTCAATATTACTCCTCATGTTCACAAATCTTTTTTCACAAAATATTATACCACATTAGGTTAAAGCAAAGTAAACTTTGTAGCATTAACCTATTTTTATCATTCTGTTTCACATTGTTACATGTGTGGTGTTCCCAGTCAAAAATAAGTGGCCTACAAAAAATAGCTTTAGACTTCTTGTTATGCCATGTATAATTTAACCTTTAAAACATTTCAAAACAAATTTTCTGTGTAAATGGAAAACCACATTGAAACAGTAATTTTTCACATTTTATTTAGAACTGACAAGTATCCTTAAAATAATTAGTCCCACTTTATATTAGGTGGCCTTAACTACTATTGTATGTACTTGCATCAAAAAAAAATAAATACAACGTACTTATTGTGTTCATAATGTATTGCAGGAAACTTGAGGTGGGATACAAGGTTAGGGACAGGTTTGGATGGTATGGGTAGGTTGAAGTGTGGGCTAAGGTGTAAGAAAGGTCAACCGTGTAATTACAGAACCTAAATTACACCTTTGATTACATGTAGATATTAAATCAATCATAAGTTCAATGTAAAAACATGTATTTACACAATAAGTACACTGTACAAATGATTAATGATTAAAAATGACAAAAGTCTTGTCGTCGATCCCAGTTGTAAAGGCAACAAATAATAATTTGACTTCTAGTTGATCATTTGGAAAAGTGTCAGAAGGAAGATCTTTCAGATGAATCATTTGTTGAACTGCATCCCAATCATCACAAACACTGCAGAAGAACTATTGGAACCCGCATGGACCCAAGATTCTCACAGAAATCAAGTTTGGTGAAGGAAAAATCATGGTTTGGGGTTACATTCAGTATAGGGGGTGTGTGAGAGTGCAGAGTGGATGGCAACATCAACAGCCCTGAGGTATCAAGACATTTGTGCTGCCCATTACATTACAAACAAATTCTTCAGCAGGATAGCACTCCTTCTCATACTTCAGCCCTCCACATCAAAGTTCCTGAAGCAAAGGAGGTCAAAGTGCTCCAGGAGTGGCCAGCCCGGTCACCAGATATGAACATTATTGAGCATGTCTGGGGTAAGATGAAGGAGGAGGCATTGAAGATTAATCCAAAGAATCTTGATGAACTCTGGGAGTCTTGCAAGAATGCTTTCTTTGCCATTGCAGATTACTTTATTAATAAGTTATTTGAGTCCATTGCAGAGATGTGTGAATGCAGTCCTCCAAGCTCATGGGAGTCATACACAATATTAATTCTTTTTCCACTGCACCATAAGCTTTTCACTCATCATAGCACACGTGCTGCTGATGCTGTGTCAATAAAAAGTGATTTGATGACTTTAGATTCTATACTGTACATTATTTCTGTTCAGTGACAAGACTTTTGTCTAAGCAAAGTCAGACCTTACTGTTCTAATTAAATAATAAAAATCAAGACATGATCATATTTTATTTTGGTAAAAATGTAATCTAAAAGCCTTTTGCCTTTCACATAAGCCCCTTCTGATACCAAATGATCAACTAGAAGTCAAGTTATTATTTGTTGTTCTTAAAACCGGGATAGGCAACAAGACTTTTGTCAGGTAGTGTACATATTAGTTAAGGCCACCTGATATAAAGTGGGACCAAATAATCCTCTTTTTACACTTAAAAACTGATTTTTGTACAGTCAACCAGTTATGAAATATGTCCTAAAAGTTGAAAAAAAAAGTACAATATTTAGTGATGAAACTGCATAACAAGCAATTCCACAAGCCAGTTTTAAAAAGACTTAATTTTTTCACTGTGAACATCACAAGTGCTGGTGCTTTTTTTTAGGGGTTTTATGTGTATTCAATCACAGAATATCAGCTTGGATCCAGGAATGATACCAAACACTGCAAACCTGAGACGAGTTCAGACTTGTGAGTTTCTGAGTGTGTGTTGGAAGCTGAGGGAGGGTTGAAGGTTTCATCAACATACTATTTCCATGCATCTGTCCCATATCCCTCTATTCATCTGCATAATTCCACAATTACTTCCATGCTCAAACGGCCAAAACTGCTTAGCTGTTCCCACGTGTGATTCACATCTTACCCTCTAATATTAAATGACTCATTTTGGCCAAACCAGCAGTCAGCCACATTACAGTAGTCTGGGCTGCATTTAAGGCCACTGGAACATCGATAATCTCCACATGACCATGTGTATGCGTGTACTGGTTTATCCTGTAGTGCGAGGACCAAATGTTCCCATGCACAAGGATAGTAAAGCATCACTTTTTTTGTATACTTTTTTCTGACTTTTTTTTATATATATACAGTTGAAGTCAAAATTATTAGCCCCCCTGAATTATTAGCACCCCTGTTTATTTTTTATGTTTAACAGAGAGAAGATTTTCTCAACACATTTCTAAACATAATAGTTTTAATAACTCATTTTTAATAACTGATTTATTTTATCTTTGCCATGATGGCAATAAATAATATTTTACTAGATATTTTTCAAGACACTTCTATACAGCTTAAAGTGACATTTAAAGGCTTAACTAGGTTAATTAGGTTAACTAGGCAAGTTAGGGTAATTAGGCAAGTTATTGTATAATGACGGTTTGTTCTGTAGACTATCGGAAAAAAAATGCTTAAAGGGGCTAATCATTTTGTCCTTAAAATAGCTTTTAAAAATTGAAAACTGCTTTTATTCTAGCCGAAATAAAACAAATAAGACTTTCTCCAGAAGAAAAAATATTATCAGACATACTGTGAAAATTTATTGCTCTGTTAAACATCATTTGGGAAATATTTAAAAAAGAAAAAAAAATTCAAAAGGGGGCTAATAATTCTGACTTCAACTGTATATACAGTGTTGGGAGTAACATGTTAACGAACAAGTAATGAACGTTAGGTAATTATATTACTTTTCCAAAGTAACGAGTAAAGTAGCGCATTACTTTTTAAAATAAGTTATATTATTTGAGTTACTTTTAAAAAAATGTAATGCGAGTTACTTTTTACCTGCGAGTGCTGTGAGTGAACAGACAGTCAGCTCGCAATCATCATCATTAGGTCTCTTTTTTCACAGCAGATGAGTCAGTGTACTGTCGAGAACACTACAGACAGTCAGAAACAAAAACAATGGCAGGCCGAAAACGTACATATTTGCAGTGGATTCTTGTTTTTTTTTAACTCATCAAAAAAAAATAGTGGACTGTTGTTAGGTGTAGATTACGTTTAAGTAAAACTCTTGACAACTGCAAGAAGCAAAACAAAACTGGATGCAAAGCACTACACCTGCACCCCACCTCCGGCTAAACAACAAATGATTGACATCAGTTCATGTTCTCCTGGTAAACAATTAATTCGACTAAGTTAAACAAAATGGTCATTGCTTTTAGAAGCGACCACGTTTTGTAATATAGTAAGATTTTTTTTGTTTTGGGACACGATTTCGGAATGTTTTTTTATCGTCTTACTGTTCATTTTGTTATTAAACATTTTAAAGGTTTAAAATCTGTTTTTTAATATAAATTATTCCATGCTAGTACTCTTAGGCTTTATTGCCATCTTTATCTCAATGGACAGTGAATTTACTAATAACACAAAACATACTATAGAAAAGTATCAAACACATTACTTTACATGCCGTCATTAATATACATATAATATATGTATATACAGCATGTATAGCTCTGGGCTCAGAAAGTTCTCAAAATGTTATTTTATCCTATACATTTTTTCAAAGGAAAACTAAGGTGAGGTTATATACTGTAGGTGGCTGTTAAATGCAGAGCTTCTCTATGAAAAAGGAGAAAACACACCCGCACGTTCTGAAAGAGATCAAACCTGAGCCAGGTAAGCGAAAAGTAACACAAAAGTAACTCAAAAGTAATATAACGCATTACTTTCCATAAAAAGTAACTAAGTAACGCAACTAGTTATTTTTTAAGGAGTAACTCAATAATGCAAATATATATATATATATATATATATATATATATATATATATATATATATATATATATATGTATGCATTACAATATTGAGGTACTTCCCCAAAAAAGTAACTAATTACTGCATTTTATATATTATTAGTTAGATTACTTTTGAGTTACTTTTGCGATATATATATATATATATAAATACTAACTGATAAAAATTGATCTCAAAGTGTAAAAATGAGGGTTATGTTTATGAGTATAGGGCGGGGTTTGGCAATATAAAATATTGTTTGGTGACAATTTATAGAAACCTACTATAACATCCTAATTAGTGTAAATATATTAATATAAATTAATATAAGCGATAATTATTAGCCATCTTGTGATTTTTTTTTTTTCAAGTGATGTTTAATAGAGCAAGTAATATTCAGGCACCACCATTCAGTAACAGGGGTCACCACAGCAAAATGAACCACCAACTTCTCTGGCATGTTTCACGCGGGGGATGGGCGCAATAAATATTTCACAGTAATATTTTCCATAATAATTTTCTTTTGGGGAAAAAAAATCATATTTATTTTAGTTTGGCTGGAATAAAAGTAGTTTTTGCCGGCAGCTAGCTCTCTGCAACTCTCACATGGTCGCCCACTGAAGCTAAGCAGGGCTGCGCCAGGTCAGGTCAGTACCTGGTTGGGAGACCACATGGGAAAGCTAGGTTGCTGCCGGAAGTGGTGCTATTGAGGCCAGCAGGGGGTGCCCAACGTGCGGTCTGTGTGGGTCCTAATGCCCCAGTATAGTGACCGGCACTCTGTACTGTTCAGTGGGCGCCGTCTTTCGGATAAGATGTTAAACCGAGGTCCTGACTCTCTGTGGTCATTAAAAATCCCAGGATCCCAGGATAGGGGTTTAACCCTGGCATCCTGGCCAAATCTGCCCACTGGCCTCTGTCCATCATGGCCTCCTAACCATCCCCATATCATAATTGGCTTAATCACTCTGTCTCCTCTCCTCCAATCAGCTGGTGTGTGTTGTGTGGTGTGCGGTCTGGCGCAAAATGGCTGCCGTCGCATCATCCAGGTGGATGCTGCACACTGGTGGTAGATGAGGAGATTCCCCCCCCTATGTGTAAAGCGCTTTGAGTGCCCTAGAAAAGCGCTATATAAATGTAAGAAATTATTATTATTATTATTATTATAGTTTTCAAATTTCCTAAAACAATTTTAAGGTCAATATTACTAGCCCCCTTAAGAATTGTTTTTTAACATCTGTTTAACATCAAGCCTAACCTAGCTTGCCTAGTAAACCTAATTAACTATAGTTAAGACTTTTACTTGCACTTAGCTGAATACTAGTATCTTGCCAAATAACTAGTAAAATATTATGTGCAGTATGGTAATCATGGCAAAGACAAAAGAAAATAATTATTAAAACCTTTATCTTTGAAAAATGTATTGAAAAAAATCTCTCCATTAAACAGCACTTTAAAAAAGAATTAAAATTTCACAGAAGGGCTAATAAGTTTCATTTCATCTCTACTGTATGTGTGTGCGATATAAGCCTTAAAGCTTTTAACCTAAACAGGGATCTTTCTCTTTGCTTTGGCTCATGACCAGAGCAGAGGAATGGAAATGAAGACATGGGAGATTTACAAATGAGTTGACTAAATGTGTGATGGGCTGAGACATGAAAATGATTCATTTTCCTAGAGCTCCTGAGTTTGGGAAAAGGAATGATGGGGAAGTTTCAACGGATCGTGGAGGTTGGACCCTTCAAGACCTCACCATCCGTTATAGCATAGCCTTAAATGTGGCAGAATTTTGTGTCCACATACACACATATGGATTCATTTTGAGTCCCTAACCACATTTCCTCTCTCTCTCTCTCTCTCTCTCTCTCTCTCTCTCTCTCTCTCTCTCTCTCTCTCTCTCTCTCTCTCCTTCTCTCCTCTCTCTCTCTCTCTCTCTCGCTCTCTCACTTTCTCTGAGAGGGAAAACACTTTCCTCTCTTTTGGGTTTCAGAAGTCTGGATTCTGCAGACAGAGTAATGGTTTCCCAAGAGACAGACAGCCACCAATAAATGGAGAGAGAAGGAGGAAGAAATACAAAGATTGGGAAGAAATAAATCATCTGCTCTACGACTCCTCTCTCAGTTCATCCAACATGTGCTGCCCATTTTCCGCATGAGTGAAATTGTGTTGTGTGATATATCTCATCTCTGCCTCATCAAGTCATGGCATGAGAAAACAACATGCAAGTGAATGTGAAGATAAACTGTGAAGTTTACAGTGCTGGGGAATAACTAATGAAAATTAGCTGTGAAACTAACTTCTTAAAACTATTTCAACAAAAATTTGAGTATCAGGACAACAACTTTCAATGTTTTATACTGTAGCCAAGAATGATAATGATTTAGTGGTCACCCAGTAATTAAATCCATACATAAACGTCCCGTGGAGTGCTTTGAAATGTGCATTTTTATTCAATGCTTGACGTAATCTCAACAGAAACATGAAGAGAGGGTGGGACATAGTGTAGCTCCTCCCCTTTAAAAACAAACAAACAAACAACCAAAAGCATTTTGTTTTATCACCACTCTGCCAGTGAGAGTGATTGAGCACAAGCGCATCAAATGTGAAGCATCTCGAAGGGGGCGGAGCATGTCAGATACTAGAGAGCATTTGATTGGTCAAGATTTGATGAGAAACTGAAGTATGAGGTTCATGGTTTCCGCTACATTCATGGCGGGGCGCCACACCAAAATTCATCCCGCCATGGCTACATTACAGCTTCTCATTCAAAACATTCAGTCGTTGTTGTTTTTTTAACAGCAGGTTATAATCGTACCAAAGCGCATTATAAGGTAAGGGAATTATAACAGTGCAAACTCTTCTGTATTCGTAGTAGTGTTGTGCGTTATTTGCTTAACCCTTTAAGGGGACATGCTGGTTGACTGATTGACTGACAGGTGCATGATGCTAGCAAACACGATGTAGCTTTCAGTTAGGATGAACAAAGTATCAATAATTATACTTTATAGATAAAGGTCTATGGCTCTATATACAATGACTTTATCTCGCTGGAGTTTGTAGCCATTTCACTTTACTTCAGGATGGATTAATGCCGCTCTGTAGGTCTATTGGAAACATTCATAAATATTCAGAGCAAATCTAATAAACGTTGGACTCATACTTGTTACATAAACGCACTAAATCGCACATCAGCAGTGTTTATTTGAGAGCGCACAAGAAAATCTACACTTGAGCAGCGAATATTTGAGGGGGCGCAAAAAGTTTTGTGCACGAACAGAGGAAATCGGCCCGCAAGCAAAGAGATTCACATGCTCGTATTACATAAATGCGATCTTGACTTGAAATACTGCGGTCACGACATTTGTCATTGAAATAATGCCATAGGTAGTTGGTAGGTAAAAGGCCTGTCGGCTGCCGCCACAGTTGGAATAAATCCTAGAGGAAACACTGAGGTTACAAACTACAAGCTTCATATGTCTAACAGTTTTACATCTCCTAAACGCAAATTTTGTCACTGTTGTCATTAGTACTGACACTAACATCTAAAAAACTTAAGGGATACTGCACATAAAAAACTATTTACTTACATTCATTCATTCATTCATTTTCCTTCGGCTTAGTCCCTTTATTCATCAGGGGTCGCCGCAGCGGAATGAACCGCCAACTTATCCAGCATACGTTTTACACAGCGGATGCCCTTCCATCTGCAACCCAGTACTGGGAAACATCCATACACTCTCAGACACACTCATACACTATGGCCAATTTAGTTTTATTCAATTCACCTATAACGCATGTCTTTGGATTGTGGGGGAAAGCCGCGACAGTGCTAACCACTGAACCACCGTGCTGCCCCCTATTTACTTACATGCTTTTCTAAAAGTATTTGAATAATATTTTTTCTTGCAGAACATAAAAGAAGATATTTTGAAAATGTATTTTGTCCATACACCTGAAGACTGAGCTTTGAAGTTGTTTGGTTAGCACCATTCTTCTAAACATCTTCTTTTTTTGTTCCAGAGAAGTTAAAACGTCATACAGGTTTGAAATGACATAAAGGGCGAATAAATGGTAACAGAATGAACATTTGTGGAACATCCTTTAATTCTGCTGTTTTATATTTTCCATCTCACTTAAAGAAATTAGATGAACATGCTAATTAGTATAACCGAACAGCAAGCATGTTTACATGACATTGATTGTACTCTGCAAAACACAACTAGTTGACTCATTGAAAAAAATGAGAAAACCTGTCATAACTTGGAACTGTAAGGATGACTTATTAAAATTCTGTCATCATTTACTCACCCTTTAAGTGTTTTAAACCTTCATAGGTTTCTTTCTTCTGTTAACCATAAAATAAGATATTTTGAAAAATGTTTAAAATCCTGTAACCATTGACTTCCATATATTAGTTATGTTGACTCTGTCGATCAAACGGCGCTGGCGGGAAGCACTTAACTAGCTTATTACAACAACGAGGTGCGCTATTTGCATTTAGCCTAAATAGACACTACACAATTCGCATTTTTTCCCCCCTCGCAGGGGCCCCAAGTGCGCACGGGCCCCTGGGCCTGAGCCCATAATGCCCATTGGTTAATCCGGCCCTGGTCATAAAGATGTTATTTAAAAGTGAATAATTTAAGTTAATAGATGCACATTTCAGAGGGGCTGCGTTTTATAGCAGGGGTAACAGCCTTTAATGTACAGGTGTCAGCGCGCAGTGAGTTTTGGAAATCAACAAAATTAAAATTTAACTAATATGATGATGATGATCTTATTTTGACTAGCATGTCTCCTGATAGATTTTTTTTTTTGTATGAAGCAGAAAGAAGGGATGAAGTCAGGGAGTTTAAACCTAATTCTTGGCCATAAGTCAGGTCTAAGAAAACACACAACAAATAATTCTATAAAACATATTTTGTGTTCTATACAATCTGTAGAATTTCATTCAAATGAAATTAATATTCATTCATTCATTCATTTTCCTTCAGCTTAGTCTCTATTTCAGAGGTCGCCACAGCGGAATGAACTGTCAGCTGTTCCGGCATATGTTTTACGCAGTCGATGCCCTTCCAGCCACAACCCAGTACTGGGAATTACCCATACACACTCATTCACCTGTACACTTATGCACTACAACCAATTTAGTTCATCAATTCCCCTAAAGCACGTGTCACTCGAATCAGTGACCTTCTTGCTGTGAGGCAACAGTGCTAACCAGTGAGCCACCATGCTGTCCTGAAATTAATATATTTATGCAAAAGTTTTCTTAAATGATCTTAGCATATCCCTTCAGTTGTATCTTTACATTGTTATTTATTTATTTATTTATTTATTTATTTATTAATTGTTGTTTGTTTATTTATTTATTTATTTATTTATAATAGAGTAATTGTATAATAGTAATAATACTCTAATTTGTAATAAATATTTTAAAAAGTATTAAATTTATTTATTAAAACAAATAACAACATATATTAAATAATGTATTTCTTAAAATTATTTATCATTATATATATTTATAAACAAACGGGGCGTGGCTTGTTGTGGGGCATGGCTTGTGGGTATGGGCGGGGCTTAAATTCTCACTCCAAGCTAAAGCCAAAAGCCACTTGAGGGTGAGCAAATAGAGAGTGATTTATTTTTTTGCTTTTTAAACGTAAAGTCAACTAATCGCTTTGAAAGCAACAGCTTTTTAAAAAAAAGTAAAATCAACAATTTCTTTAAAGTGTATTGACAATGTGTGAGTAGATAAGAAAGATTATCCAGTACTAATCAGGGCACAACAACACAGTCAAAAGAAGGGTAAAAACGTCCGTATTTTTGGAGGGGGGCAGTTTAATAATGGCCACATACCAGTTAACCAGTAAATCAACTACAGCAAAACTTTAAAAAATCACTTTACATCAATCATGTAAATACTCTCCTCCCATTAAAGTTCTTTCTATAAATTCACATGCGAGATTGATTCACTGTGTGTCATGATTACATCTTGATAGTAGTTTTTAAAGCCAAAAAAGGGGGTTTCTGCTATGAGTTCACTTTCAGTCAGACTACAGCAAAAATGTATCTTTTTAAAACTTGTACTCATTTTTCTTCTGACTATAATTGGACCAGTCTGGTTTTTGAACCATGCAGACTACCAGTCTGAGATAATGTGAATGTTGTTTCATCCAGCTTGTATACATGTTAATCATACTCTGATGCTTCAGACTGTAACTGGACTACTCAAAAACTTGATTATAACTGCAATTATAAACAAATCTACTGACAGTCTACTGACCTACTTAAAACCTCTCAACATGCATCAGAAAAAGAGAAGAATATGCAGTAATTGCTTACAGGGATGCAGGCACACACAAGTTCCCTCAAACACACACACACACACACACACCACACACCACACACCACACACAACACACACACACACACACACACACACACACACACACACACACACACACACCACACACCACACACACCACACAGTCTCCTCAGGGTCTTGTTGTGCATTGATCCTATTCCAAGTGCGAACTTCAAGTCAGTGCCATTTTCTGCTTCTCTTTTAACTTTTTCCAAATGCCCTGTTAGTTAAAGGCAAGTACTACATCAGAAACAAGTCTGACCTGTCTCTTATTGCTCACAACATACACACACTGCCCATATGATGTCATGATCAGTCAAAACTGGTGCTTGCCAACGCTTTAGCAGCCAAGAATTTAAAAGCTAGTTTCAATCCAGCGAGTATCAGAATAACCAGCGAGAGAGAGAGAGAGAGGAGAGAGAGAGAGAGAGGAGGAGAGAGAAGGAGAGAGGAGAGAGAGAGAGAGAGAGAGAGAGAGGATGAGAGAGAGATGAGAGATGAGAGAGAGGAGGAGAGAGGAGAGAGGAGACGAGGATGAGAGAGAGAGAGAGAGAGATGCTTAACTTATGTCAGGCCATAGGGATTTGTTTTGACTACAGGGATAGAGGGATAAGAGGCAGTGAAGGAATCTGATCATGGAGCAGTATGCATTTTTTTTGGGAACGCCACATCAGATTAAACTTAAAGCCTGGGTTTGAGCATGCTTTATTTCTCTGGAGAACATATGTGTAAGGGCCTGACTGATTGTGAGGTTTGGATTGTCAGCCAAACATGCTGCCTGGTGTCTATCAGCCTGCATTGACATACATTTTAAGAGTCCGACCTGAGTGAGGCCAGGGGTAATAGGGGTAAAAATTTAGCTTAAGATGCCTTATAAGGATTGCGTTAGTCATTCTGTGGTTTATGGGGTCAGTAAATGTTCTATTTTGGTTCAATGAAAAGTCTCCTTTCCAAATATTACAGGGCTGTGCCAATGTAGTAATTGCTGAAATATAGATGCCAAGTTTGAATTCCTGCCATCTTTTTTTTTCTGTTTTCTGTTAATGAAACACTCATAGTGTATTTGGACTTGGTTTTTGATGTTGCACTAATGCTGACTATATCTTAATAACCATAGCCTTGGTGTGTTTGGTGCATCACAGTTCGTATTCGGCTGAAATCTCTTCAGTATAAACAATCAGGATCAAATAAAACGTTTGTTTCCATTTAAAGGTTTAAAGGTTCTCCATGAGGTTTTCCTGTGTAAAAACAAACGTGATAGTTCAATCTGTCCACCTCAGTACACAAACCACACAGATGTTTGGTCTGTGGTGGGCAAATCAGCTAAGTGCCCTGCTGAGAGAATGTTGGTCATTAAAACAGTTCATCAAACTGCTTTCTGGAGCATTACTTTAGCCTTGGAGTCTCTGTGTGAATCTGTGGTCGCTTACACACACTTAATGAAGAGAGTATACATCTGTTCACAAGGCCTAGTAAACTTTTCCCTCTCCCTGTAAGTATTTATATCCTCCTCTGTCTTCACCTTGATCAACCTTACTCACTCTTTCTTCTGGTCAACCACAAATAGAAGAACAATTAGGATGCTCCTGAAGGGAAATCATGCAGTAAATTAACTTGGAAGTTGTTACAGTTACCTGCTAGTCCAGCTAGAGGCTTAGATTTGTTTTGAACTATTTTTAAATAAAAAGTCAGTAAAAAGAGGTGCTTAAATTTCAGAAAAATGTCAACTCAGCAGATCAAAACCAATGTTATATATTAAAAGCATGTCAAAAAATAAATGTATTTAATATTCTAGCTGGTATAAAAATGTACGCCACAGCCATATCACTCTGCAGCCCAAGACTGAAGCTAAGCATGGTTGAGCCTTGGTGGGAGACCACATGGGAAAAGTAGGTTGCTGTTGGAAGCGGTGTTAGTGAGGCCAGCAGGGGGCGCTCAACCTGTGAGTCCTAATGCCCCAGTAAAGTGAATGGGACACTACTATCAGTGAGCAGCATCTTTCGAGATAAGACGTTAAACCAAGGTCCTGACTCTCTGTGGTCATTAAAAATCCAGCGGAATAGACATCCTGCGGTTGTGGATTCACGCGAATGAAGTGGTGTGAGTGAACGTTTACCACGAATCGCTCGAGTTAGAAAATCTGAACTTCAGCGGACATTCGCGCCGCGTTAACCAATCAGAAGCTTGCTCTTGAAGGGGCGTGATTATGACGTAGTTCCTCTTACAGACACCGGACAACTGTTCATTAAACTGGGCTCGGCTTAGTCGGAAGCATAGCTGAAAGTTTCTATTATCCAGATATAGTTTCTGAAGGAGTTTATGAGCACACAGACTTGGGTGCACCTCAGAAAGGATCTAATGGACTTGACAAATATGTCCAAACGAATCGGTGCTGTTTATCAGGCTTCCTAAAGCACATAAACACAGCATAACTCTGGTATCCTGGCCAAATTCCCTCCATTGGCCCTTAACGATCATGGCCTCCCAATCATTACCATCCACAGAATTGGCTCTACCACTTCTCTTCACTCCCCTGTAGCTGGTTTGTGGTGAGCGAACTGGCGCCATTGTCCTGTGGCTGCCGTCGCATCATCCAAGTGGATGCTACACACTGGTGGTTGTGTGGAGAGACCCCTCTCATGACTGTGAAGTGCTTTGGGTGTATGGCCATACACGATAAATGCGCTATATAAATACACATTACTTTAGAGTAATGTAAATTATGCAAAAATAATATGTTTATATTTAACTCAGAATGTGCTTTGTTGGATGAATTCCCTGATTGATCAATCAATCAATCAAAAAGCTGTTTTAATTACTATAAAATTAACTTTTTATTTTTTGTAAATTAGCGATTTTTGTAAAATTGGTATAAATGTTTGGGCTTTATTATTTATTTTCCAATAAGCATTTTTTAAAATTAATTTCCATTAATTAACAGTTCCTCACAGTTTCTAACTCATGCGTGCTTCTATTTTTTTACATTTTCCAGTTGCATTATGGGGTCTCCGATCTCTATTCTGACAACTTTTGATGTTAGAAAGTTTAGCAAATATTTTGTTTTAGAAACTATATTGTCTCGGTTGGTCATGCAAATTATTGTACAGAATAATGAACTGTTAGTACTTTTTCTGTTGCCAATGCAAAAGCTTGTTGTGTTAACTTCTCTTACCGGCAAATCGATCTTTATAAGTGCGATGTCTGCTTTTCATCAACGTCTTTGATCTTAGCGTCATACGAGGCTCCGTTTTTAAGCTCCACCTTCACTCGGTTTTATTGGCTACGACATGGGCGTTTGTCACAATAAGGCCATCATCCGACACCACAAACCCAGAGCCGCTCGCCACTGCCATCTCACGCTTTGAGTACACCATCCTAAACAACACAAAAAGAGTAATGAGTAAAAAAAAGCATATTTGGTCAAATGGACGAACACTAATGTGAGAAACTTACTTGCGGTAAAGTTCAATGTGAACCACAGCAGGGGCGATTTTCTCTACGACATCCGCAATGAAATTGTACTTGTATCGCAGGCTGTTGGGGTTATCATGGAGAGCTGAAACAAAAACAACAAAAGAGAAAATGAGGTGTAATGAGAATGTAGGAACGGAAGAAATGGACACCAGAGAACAAACATCTGAAAATATCAAATGACTTCACTCAAACAGGACACGGAAAGGAAGACTAGTCGTTAACTAAAAAAGACAAGTGGTGGGACTTTTTCTGTATACATATATATATGAGACTTCTGTTGCTTACGTAAGTCAGCATCACACACACTCAAACAGACACACACAAGTCATAAGCAAGATCTGAGGAGTCTTCTGGAGGACGTGTCTGGAAATGTTGATTCTCGTCCTCTGTAATTTCAACATGAAAGGAAAAGAAGTGAGAGATTTTTTCTATACTTATTATCAGCGCTCAAAGCTCATAATAAACCCTGAAAATTGCTCTCTTAATTTTGTGCACTCATTCGTTTCATCAAGTTAGATAAAATATGTTTTAATATGTACATCACAGACACAGAAACATACAGACAACAACTGTCATTTTATCCAGTCAGTCAAATGGTGGACGCAATGATGGAGGAGTCCTTTTAATTTTACAGGATCACAGAGACCCCGAAAAGACCTGGAAAGCATGTTTAAAAGATGAATGCGTCTGTGGACAGATGGGGTTGTGCTTGGAGTAAGGGAACATTAAACTGAAAGAGTGGAGCTGTTTATGAAGAGTTATGCTGTTTGCTCAAGTGTAATTAAAATCATATCCAGCGTGGGCGCTGGCGTGCGCTCTGGCCTGAAGAACTCCAGCATAATTATAGTTTTAACACCAAATCCTCACTGTTATGTGGGCAGAAAATGGTCACTTTTCACATCCATTTAACAACCAAACTCTTGACTGTTAGCTTCCTGGTGTCAGTATATATATATACTGTCAATCCAGGCTCATTCTGATTATGTACCTGTATACATTTCTGGAGAAAGCAAAATACGTCCCAGGAACTACGTATTTTTGCAGTTTTTGTTTTTCATGCATCCACCAGAGGCCGCTGTGTACGCTTTTTCAGATCTCGAATTTCTCTCGCAAATGCCATTTGCCTGCTGTTCTCACGTAAATCCACAGAGGCTTGCTGTCGACTGACTGACCAACTGGACCGATCCCCCCACCCTCTCCATTCCCTTAACCCAACCAATAGTGTTTTAAAAAGCACAGATTGACCCGACTACCCCTTCCCTAAACCAACTGTGGTGTTTTAAAAAGCAATCCAGAAAAAGAAAAACCTTTACCTGACTTTACCACATTCTCACCCTGTTATTTACTTGTTTATTTTATTTTTTGGCTAATTTGGCTATTAGCTGCTTTCTGGATCCATTTTTCTCGAACCCCGTTGTTGCGGTCAACTCCTCTCTGCGTCTCAAGTCCACCGACATATGTGTTAAGCTACCGGACAAACTGGTAAATGCAGAAAAGCCGCCCATATGGAGGTAATCGGTCAGCTAGCGAGAAAAGGAACGGCATCATACCACCCCGTATCGCTCATTTTAAAGATGAAATGGAGCCATTTGTAGCTCTGGCTACATAATTTGCGATGTCCAGAAATGTATATAAGGCTACGTTTTCAGAATGAGCCTATGTTGACTACTATTATTTAAAAAGTTACAATATATAACTATTTTGAAAAGTTTCTTATGCTTAAGTTGTTTTTTTTTAATTAAAAAAAAATACTAAAACAGTACATTTGTTTACATTGTTACAATGTAATCTCATTCCAATTTAGTAATTTTTTTATTTACACTGTAATTATTTTTCCTGTGTTTTTTGTGTATTTTTATAGCATTAAAAATAAGTAAACCTTTGTTTTGTTTTTGCAAGAACACAGCCAGTTCTTTACACAGCCATTACACATTACACACACTTTTTGCATTTAACCTAATGTACAGATTTTCCCAATGATGGGTTGCAGCTGGAAGGGCATCCGCTGCATAAAACATATGCCGGATAAGTTGGTGGTTTATTCCGCTGTGGCAACCCCAGATTAATAAAGAGACTAAGCCGAAAAAAAAATGAATGAATGTACAGATCTGACATGTGATATCCGATTCTACATTGCATGTTAATTGTGTTTAATTGCAATTTGGTAATATAAAAGTGATATAAAAGAGTGTTATATACTGTATAGAGACATGTGTGAATATGCACTCTTGTGTTTGAATAAGGTTGATGTACATTACTGGTTAAAAATCTGGCCGGAGGTTTGGGAGGTTGATTTTCAGGGTTCTTGTGCAACAAAAACAAGCAGAAACAGGTTGCTGAGGTCCATTCTACATTCTACTGTGGGATAAACAGCAATATTAAACAAATAAACTCAGACTGCATCTGTCTGTATTCTCACAAAAACACTTTGGGACACTAAAAGATACTTTTAAAGGGTTAGTTCACCAACAAAATGAACTTTCTGTTATTTATTATTACCCACTTTCATGTCATTACAGTCCCCTCAGACTGTTCATCTTCAAAATGAAATGAAATTCTCAAACTCTATAGACAGCAATGGTCCTGAGACATTGGAACCAAAAACACTGTCAAATCCTTCCATGTGACGTCAGTGGTAATCATATGAAGCTTCAAAAAAATTGTAGCAAAAAATAACTTTTGTCTTCTGTATCAGTTCAAGGTGTGTTTACTACGAGCAATGTTTTGTGCTGCAGACATGGTAATACGTCGTACTGCCCATAGTAAACATGCACCCTGATGACCTGAAGCAGGAGAAAAGATATAGGTGAACAGAGTTATATGTACAGTTGTTGAAGTGTAAATACTAAAGTGTTCTTCAAGGTATGATTACAGTTGAACCACTGAAGCCACATGGAATCTTTTGGTTCCCTTTCTGGACTCTGGACCATTGTTGTCAATAGAGGATGAGAGAGCTCTCGGATTTCATCTAAAATGTCTTAATTTGTGTTTCGAAGATGAACGTAGGTCTCAGGGGTTAACAACCGAATTGAAGTTTTTAGCTGAACTAACCCTTTAAAGGTTAATATTTTGAGCATTTGAACATAAGGAATGCAAATAAAGACTTTATTCATCATCAAATGTCTAAATTCATCTTACAGTTACTGCCTATCAGACTGACTGGACTGGAGATTTACTCTGGGAAATCGAAGACCAAAGAATTCTAAACAAATCCTCCTTTTAGCCATGTGATGGAAAAGTATTTGAGTTTTGAAAGCGAAACCTGTGATTAGGTCAAATGCACTGGCAGAAACAATAGAATCAGACATGCTTGTCTCATCTTGGCCCAGACTCAGGTACCAGAAGTCAAGAGGATCACAGAGATTTGAACAAATTCATAACTCTTATCTGTGACAGAACAAAACCTTTCTGGACATCTTATAAACTATTGCTGTGTATCCTGGCCACACTTCCACTACAACCTTCAAAACGATTTAACCAGAGCTACTGCTGATGCATTTACGGCTTAAACTTCACAACCTTTGCTCACAGAACTGTAACATCTGACTGTTAATCAAACAACAGAGCCAAAAACACTGTTGACGTTCACACCTGCGTGGTTGTGTGCATCTGCTGACTCATTTCATCCGATGAAACGCTTGAAAACAATATAAACTCTGACCATCACAACTAACCATCCTCTGCAGGCCAGCAGGAAAAGGGAAACACAAGTTTATTTTATGGCGGCAGAATTTCCAGTGTGGTGAGACTGACCAGCTCCAGTCCAGCTTTAAAAAAGGGACAGAATTCAATCTGAAATCACATGTTTTGAGAAAAGCAAAGAATCAAAACAAACAAAACAGTAAAAATCAAGGTCAAGATGGACAAAGTAAAACTTGGACATGATAGCTTCACACTGTCGATCTAAAATGCTGCATCAGTAATCTTTAAACAGCTGAAACAGTAAACCAAACCAGTCAGCTACAAGATTCATTTGATTTTAAGCAAAGAAGTGTATAAAAATCAGACAAAAAGACATATAAGATTGTGTACTAAACTCCTTTAATGGGGGAAAGAACTCCAGTCCAATAAAGCAATGCAAATAACACATTTAAAAATATAAAGAAAGCGATATTAAAAAAACAAAGACTGACTGTATCTACAGAAACAGCTTTACTCTCTGATGGAATGTTCTGGGTTGCAGTTCTGGATAACGTTGTGTTTGTAGGCTATATGAAGATCGGAGAACGGTACATCTTCACTAAAGCTATAACATTTCTTGGCGTGTTCCTCGAAATATACAGTTGTTAACACTTCAATATGTTCCCTCTGCCGTCGTTCTTGCCATCACCTCTGCAATTGTAAATGTGCCTGGAGCTTTTGACCGCTGGGTGGCGCTTTTACCATAGACTTCGTAACTCAAAGAGGTTGCTTAATGTTTACCTTCTTTCATATGATGTTGCGAGGTGTTGTCTCTGCAAGTGGTGCTGAATGGTTATATATGAATGGTAAAATGGCATGGAACTGTTTACTTTATCCCAATCTAGTCCACTCTTGTGTAATTGTGTTATTTATATATATATTTTGCACATCAGGGAGATGCGATTAATATGCATGGTATTGAATTTGCATTTAAAGGAGAACCATATAGCCGAGTCTCAATCCGTCATCAGTGAAATTTGACTCTACTTTAAATTCTTGCCATAATGGGTTAAAGGATTTTGCTATCACGTGAATTAGATTAGACTGAAATTCTGGTCTTGAAATATTTTGCATTTTGTTTGTGATAATACTGCTCTAAATATTACATATACTGTAAAGCGGGGAAAAAAACGGAGAGAAACTGTAAGAAGCTGAATTTCAGGGCTAAGGATCTCCGTTATGTTTTTCTCAACAAAGAGACAAGCAATATCTAAAAGCTGTTATTATTATTATTATTATTATTATTATTATTATTATTATTATTATTATTATTATTATTATTATTATTATTATTATTATTATAGATTCTGTCCTGTAGCCAGAGAAGTTTTCTTTGATTAAATATGCGCATTTAAATGGGTTCATGGAGGTGCCATCTTTTGATTTAGCGCTGTACTGCTGTCACCAAACTTCCAACAAAAAAAATTGCTTAAAATAAAGTTTCATCTTTGCAGGACATCTCTTTAATATAGCCTAATTAAACATTGAGTGTATATAAAACTTATATAAATATATTCATAGACTTATGTAGATGTAAAAAGCGGTGATAAGGCATAGCTAAGAGTGGTCCAGACCAACCTTGCGAAACTAAGAAAGCTTTGGAAAACACATATTAACAAGAAGGTACAGCTTAAGGTACTAAAGAACGTCATAGCCTTAAGAAGGCTTCGAGAAAATGTAGCCCTGTACAGTATCATGGGTCAAAGTATTTTTTTTAGAATTACACTATTAAACAATTGTTCTCAAAATAAGTTGATCTAATACAAACATATGAGTTCAACAAAAGCAAATTGAATACAATAAAATACACAACTTACAATCTCAGAGCTCACAATGGGTCTGCCTTCAAAGATAAAAAAAATTACTGTTAAAAGTATATTTTATTTTATTTATTTCATTTTATTAAAAATAATAATAAATTTCCTGGTGACCATAAAGACCACCAGTTAGACTAATCAGATAAAGTTGGAAATAAAATGAATATTATTATTGTGATTTACAAGATAATATATTTTCTGTTCTAAATATTTTATATTTTCATGTTAAAAATTGTTTCCGAATTTCAATTTATTTAACATGGAAGAATTATTATTTATCCTTTTGGCAATCATATTATTAAACAGTCATAAAAAGAACATCTGTAAACATTTTTGTATTCAAAATCTCAGTAAAGATTTTACATGTAAAATTTTACATACATTTTATATTGGGCTGGTATCCAAACCTGCATGCCAGACTTGACCCTACAACCATCAAAGCTTACTGTACTTCCGTGTGTAGTCTTTATGCTTTCCCTGAATCACTGCCAGATTACATGTGGTCTGAATGAAATTTCATATGTCCTAGAGATCCCAAATGTTTCTCTTGGGGGTGGGGGTAGAAATGCAGTAGAAAGCAGGTTGAACCATCTATATGAACACTATTGTTCTGTTTGTTTGCAGAATTAGTTGGAACGAAGCCTGTATATAAAACTGATCATAATAGTTGCTAAACAAGATTTTCATAACCGTTGAACACAGATTAAATGCTGTTAATTAAATGCTTGTTTGGTGTTCCTATTACATTGAGCCAACATTTAAAAACACACACATTATCTCACAATATACATATATCATTATTGTATTTCTCAAAAAGTCTCTAATGATTCATTCAAAGGTTAATTCTTCCTCAATCCCTTATTTTTGCAAGTATATTAGCCAGTTGGCACATTCTGTTAGTGGTTTAATACTTTTAGTGTGCCAGTAACAAAACACTCATCATTTCTGAATATCAGCTCCAGATTTTGCACACTGTTAGACAGTAACAATATTGTTGATCTTTCCATAACTATTTCAACGTGAGTCTGATGATGAAACACTAGAGAAACAAGTTGATCAACTTGTTGATCATGAGCAGAATATTTCTCAGCGCCAGCTTCATCTGTGGTACATTATGAAATGTTATAACTGTTATGTCAGCATTATCAAGCGTACTTTTATCAAAACTAGGAATTAGCGAGAACTTGTTGCTAAAATGCCACCAAATAAATACTTTAAATAAACACTGAATATATGGGGACAGACATATCCTCCTTCATAATTTAATGTTACAGATTTAAATAAATCTTTTATGTAAGTGAAACTGGACCATGTTCAGAAATGATTCTTTTAGGAGATTTGTCAGACATCTTCAGGTTCTTTTCCATTGTATGGTGCGTGCGGTTTGGACAATTTGGGGGCTTTTCCACTGCGTTCCAACCTATAGCCTAGTACTTTTTAGTACTACACTGGGTGAGGTTTCAAGTGAGCTGTAACATTTCTTAAAAATTGACATATACACTTTGCTGATCACAGGTCTGAGAGTCATGATTATTAGCATCATTGGATTTGCGGGATAAGACACCAAATAGTAAGCAGCAGCCACTTTTATACCACTGCAAGAAAAAACAATGGCCACAACCTGGTCTGGAAAACCTGAAATGAAAACAATGATCTAACAGAAGTAGAGGTGGTGCAACTGATAATCCCACCCACTTTAAGCGGTACTATAAATGCAGTGAAAATGCTAACTGAGAAAAGCAAAACCCAAGCAAAAGCTTGCCGAGCTGTGCTAAACAATACTGCACCATGCAGTGGAAAAGCGGCATTCAAAACTTTGCAGACCTTTTACATTGACAAACACACTCACTGCACGTAATATTTGTTTGATTTAAAAATATTTTTAGCATGTTACAGTAGCTTTATCTGTGTTAAGAAGACTTTAAGACCATAAATCTAACCAGATGTTTAAAGAGTTTGAGCAGCTCATGTAATTCTATCCACGGCAGGACATTTTGATAATATTTTCTGACATGTCAACTCATGTGAACTCAGTGCACTGTTGCAGCACAAAGTTTAGGAGTGCATAGGCCATTTTGAGGGATGTTAACAATAACAATGGTCCTAACATATTTCCAGTTTTACAATTTTAATTTCCATGGCTTTGGAGAATCCAAAAAAGGTCCACATGTTGATAAATAATGTTATGGTAACTGTTTTAATGTTAAGTAATGACTGAACTGCCTCTTGTTATAGTTATGAAATAGTTTGACAAAAAGCATTCTATTCTATTCTATTCTATTCTATTCTATTCTATTCTATTCTATTCTATTCTATTCTATTCTATTCTATTCTACTCTATTCTATTTGAAACATCTTCTGTATTCAACATCTTCTCCTCTGCTCATCCTTGGCTAGCACATTGCTGTCAAAAGTAAACAGAACCGGTGAGGGACTGAAAGCTTGTGAACATGAACAGGTCATGTCTGTGGCTCAGAGTTATGGTGTCCAGTTACAGTTGTGTAAGAGGCCTCTCTGCTGGGTTTTTGAAGGCCTCAGGGTCGAGAAGTGTGTTTATTTGAGTTCAGTCGAGGCCTATGTAGGTGAGTAGAGAGCAGGAAAACAGTCCTTACCATGGGGAAGTCCTACTGACATATATTACACAACAGAAGCATAGAGAACGAGAAAAGAGCGCTGGAGAAAAGTATTTGCAGGATTTTAAGGGATGTTGTTTAACGAGAGAAGCTTTCATAAATAATTGAATATGATATGAATATTGAATATGATTGAATTGAGTCTAGCGATTTTATTTTTTCATTTAAACAACTTAAGATTATATAATGTATCACTTCAAAATATAAAGTAAAAGCATAAGGATATGACTATACAATACAAAACAAACGTAGAAGATACAAACACTGAATAAAAATACAAATTCACTTTTCTGATCAACCGATTTCTTGCTAGATAAGTCTCTTCTTGTTAAGAGAATTGATTCACACTTATGTGTCTGCCTGTTCTTGCTCTCATAAATATGCTAATTTCCAGACGGAGCATCCACGTGTAGACTTGTGTGTGTTGGTATCAATGAAAAGAGTTCAAGCACTTGACTGCACTCACAAAGAACCACGGCCTTCATAACATGCAAATTGAAAAGAGCTAAAACAAAGGCAAATTATGGACAAATGAAGCACACATGCCTATACACAAAGAACAAAACCCGACTCAGAATTTAAACAATGCACATTAGTGGAACAAAGAGACAGTGACAGGATGAGATCCTTTGCAAACCGTATCATACCATGCCTCCACATGCACACCATCAATGCTGTTTAGATCTTTGAGGAAGTAAAATGTCATCAGTAAAAGATCTCGGAGGCTGGGATCCATTATTTTGGAGTTAGCAGGAGGATGTTATGGAAAGAGTCCAAAAATAAAAAGGGATGGATGAGCATAGACCAGACTGATGGAGACAAGTGATAGTAGAATATAAAAGTGTAACAAAGGATTGTTAAAGAATGAGGGAAGAATAAAAAATGAATGATTGCATGTTGTTTGTGGTCTCAAGGAGGCGCACGATGCAGAATTAACTAATCCAGATACACTAATGAACAAAAGGAGTCTTCACAGAGGAATATTATTATGACATAACACAAAGATATGAACTGTCAAAGGACTAAAGAGAACAGGTTATATCCATAGAGTTAAAAACATGGGGAACAGGTGACCGTAGTCATTAACTAATGAGTAACTAAGGAAACCAACAAAAGTAAGGAGAACTACACTGAAATAATGTAAAAACCTTAACACGTAAACAAAAACACACAAAACTAAAATGAACACATAAGACAACTAGATCATATTTCATCCAAATCTAAAGCCAGAGAAAAGTACATTTGTACTGTTCTGATATTTACAGTATGATTATATAGAAAATAAATAATGTACAAAATTAATTTGCATTAATGCAAATTACAAACCTCACCATATACTAAAAGTGAAAGAATATAATATCTACTAAATGTAATGCAAAAACAGTAACAAGTAAAGCAATAGTAAGAACCAAAAACACTACTAAAGTTGTGATGCATTTAAATATTATGACAGTTTTGGTTGTATTACACCATTAATTTATTCAGATTTAGGAAATTTTATAAAAATTGTGTTTCTATTATTCAGGGGAGGATTTAACCAATAAGCAAGATAAGTGGTCAGGGCCCCAGGAAATCTGAGGGCCCCAAAATAAATACCTAGATGTATAAATGATACCTATAAATTAAGTATAACATTGTTTTCTATCATATTTTGTATGGTGAGGGTCTAAAAATTTGAATTGGAACGTATTTATTCCATCTGTGCAAATGTGTCCCCCACCTTCAATCATAGACCAGTCCAGCAGTCAAATCAGTAAAGATTTATAAATAGTTCATTTATTATTTTTAGTTGTGAATTCATTTTAAGAAAACATATAGTTTAAAATGTTTTACAAGATGCTTTGCATGTTTTTATTATAATTTTGCATTAAGATAAAATCAAGAAAAGGAGATCGAATGATATACGAAAAAAGCAGCAAAATTATAATAAAAATTTAAGTACAAAAGGTGCATTTTAGAACTTTTGGGCCCCATGGCTGGAATTGCCATGGGGCCAAAAATCACTAAATCCACCCCTGTATTATTACTGCCTGCAGAAAGTTAACCCTATTTTATTAATTTAGTGTAAATTACACACAAATTCTCATTTTTATAAGGCAAAAAAAATATAACTTGTATTAAATGTAATGGAAAAACAATAACAAAACTGCTAATAATTCGGGGAAATTAATACATAATACTGCACTGTTATAAAAATTTACAATTAGATTTTAATTCAAAGGTGTAGTATGTGAGTTTGACACCCAGTGGTTGAACTAGGAATTGCATTCCTGGATCAAAACAAACACAAGTGCAGGTTGCCAGATTGAGGAGCAAGTCTGATGATCGAACCTAAAGACTGATTTAAATAGTGTTCTAAATTAAAGCAACGGCATGCGGGAAGAGAGGGAATAGAGGGAAAATTTTCTATATTAAAAGGAGTTTTTGTTCTAACCAACGCCTCGAGTGGATATATTAGAAACTCTATTTCTTGCAGCTAAACAACTGTAATATTGATAAACTGTAATCACCTCAGGTACACCTCCTGTGCTTTATTCAGTGCTCAATGTTAATAATGTGAGTTTGAATGCCATTTTACATGACATTTATTGCTTTACTACTGAAAGCAGCAGCAGATAGTTCACCTCAGATCTTGAAAATGAAATAAACCCTTTGAAATTGAACTTCAGAACTGTGACACAAAACCAATGATTCAGCATGTACATTTAATAATGTTAAAGAGGTTTAATATGTACTAATTAGATTATAAGCCTTACCATTTCGTGGATGAGTGCATATTCTGTGCTTCTGAATGGCTGTATTTCAATTTCTGTGGGTGTTTCATCAGGTACAAACAGCCCAATTGCTAATCATTGCAAATCTCATCGCTTAGCGTGTTGTTAGGACAGGAGGTTACAATGTAACTTGCTCACCTAATGTTTACGCTCGTAATATTTATATTATTTGCTAATTAATAACCTCATGTGGAACTCTGAATCTGTGTCTCATTTCAGAGTCTGCTACTGTCCACCGGAGGTCGCACGGGCGCATACTTTGAGAGCCTTTCCGAATGACTGAATGAAATACGCGGTTTTCCGCCAAGGTAACCCGGGGTGCTGAAATATATTTGGCTAAAGTAGCATTGGGCGGGTTAAAAGAACCAAAACAAAGACAGCATTCTGGCACGGAAAACACATTTTCAAAGCAGAATCTGACTTCATTACTGTTTTTCAGATAAACAAGTATGTTCACTTGGCATGTTTCTTAAATATCTGCAAACATATTATGGTATTTTTATGCTTGAGAAGAGTCAAAAACTTACATCCAGCACCTTTAAAGAAACACTATGCATATAAACTGTCATTAGAATGTAATAGTGTTTAAATAAATAATAGTAAAAAAAATATGTAAAGAAAGAAAGAAAGAGAAAAAGAAAGTGAAAGAGAAAGACAAAGAGAGACGCAATAGAGACTGCAGAAATATGTGCTTGATCAGCATTTGTAGGGCTACTAAACAAATCTGCAGAAGTCTGGACAGTACAAACCTCTGAGTGCCTATAAAAACCACCGAACAAACACACACAACATATAAAAACACATAAAAGCACATAAACCACAGCACAGGCACACTGCAGAGAGTAATTAAAACCAGAGACAGACAAAACACACTTATGCTGAGTGTGTATTATGAGGGAATTACAGTGCTCAGGTTATACAAAACACAACAATAAAAAAAACCTGGTTCTGAACACACAAACAACCTAGTTAGACCTTTGGGAAACAAGCCTGAAATACTTAATAAAAACCATGCACACAATTTTTTTTGCAATTAACACTGTAATTAACTTTTAATACACACTGACCACCATTTAATTAACGATTACAGCTGATCACTCAAAAAAAAAAATGCTCACACAAACACTCTGTCCATAAACACAAACTCTTACTCTGCTTATAAAGCCAATAAATTGTGTTCCAAAACATAGACAGAGACAAAGATGCTTAAGCAGAGATGATTGATGAATTACGGCCAAATTGTAAGCATAATAAAACAACAAGGTTTTCTTTTTAGATGCAAAACTTTTGGCAGGAGAGTGCACTATTTAAAGGGGTCATATGTAGAATTCTAAAATTGGTTACAATAGTGGCCATTAAGTGAATTGCAGCCAGATACTTTTAGCTTGTCTTTGTAATTTTGCACACAAAACAATAAGAGACTGGATGTTATTCAATGCCCTGATGTACTCACTGTGAAGTTCTTTTTTATTCTTTGAACACAAGTAAAATAGCCAAAATGGCTCTGCAGTAATGTACTGATAATGAAGTTCGATATCATCCTGAGAGAAACACAGATGATTATGCATTTATGTGGAAAGTATCTGATTTCCATGCGAATAAGCTTGCAAAAGCTATCATGTTGACAGATGAGGAAATGTAATTATTTACACAGTCATGTCAGATGGTATTTGAGTAAATTAACAGCATTGTTATTATTGTGTGTGAACTATACTGTAGCTTTAATGTGAAATCCTCAATAGAAAATGATTTAGAGCATTCGTAGCAGCCATTTTACTGGTAATTGAGCCATTATTAAAGACCAAAAATACATATTAAATGTTTTGTGCCTACTTCTGCAGTATTTAGGAGTCAAGTTGCTGCCTTTGCAGATTGTTTCCAAACATGTCACTTTAGATTCTGGAAAACAGCAAGGCAGCTCACTGGGTTGTGTAACAGCACTAATATAATAGTTTAGGTGCAAAGTGAGTCTGGAAAGCATTTGGTGCTAAGGCATGGGCTGGTATAAGATTCTGACGGTATCACTGTTTCACAGTATTGTGATCACTGCTCTGAAATATGTTCTTTTTAAATGTCTGGGTAAAAAACTTTTTCCCCTTTGAACACAATGTATTTTATTTTGAGAAACATTTAAAGTATTTTGGAGCAGTAAACATGCCAGGCTGAAAAATTCAAATGAATCATTGACTTCCGCTGTCTTCATTAGTTTCAAAAACACAGATTATTTTACAATTTAAACCGACATATTTGGATATCTTTTCTGCTGGAGATACTGTTGTCGTAAAAAACTAAACAAAACAAAAGAAATCTTACATATACATTTACTTTAAGCCCTGCTCATACTGTGAGAATTCAGCCACGATTTTGTCATCTGAGACAAATTTGGGAAATCCTAAAAGATTCCTGAAATCCTAGGCTAAAATCTGTGATCTTTGATCGCTGGTTTGACATGTTCACAGACAGCCGCTTAGCGCCCATTTGCGATCAGATTTTCCCTTCGATGACGTTCTGGCAGATTTCAGACACTTTCCTGCAGTGTGACAACAGCTGCAATGAGCATCAATCTAAGAACCAATGGGAGCGCAGAATCTGATGACGCAATACATGCGAGAGTTCAAATGACCGCAGGAAAATATCGACACGGGGTGTGCAATATTGCCGCTACAGATTGTTTACGTTTGCTGTGAGGAACCATTTCACTGACTTTATGACAGCTGAGATCTTACAATGTGACATGGGAGCCATGTTCATGCAGTCTGACATGCTACAATCGTTCAGGATTATAAAAAATAAATAAATAAAAAATCGCACAGTGTGAGCCGACCTTTAGGAACGGTATAGCAGAATATTTTGGCAGTTTTAAAACCTTGACTTTTCTAAACTGCGGTATTCCTTGAAATTGGTAATCATCTCATGCCTATTTGGTACGTCACTTCCATTCCCATCCTTAAGCTAGGGGTGTGCAGGTCATTTCACTGAATCAAAATCATCCAAAACATCTACTCTTGCAGGAGGGCGCCTGGATGACATTGTTTCTGCTTCAATAAAAATCTGCTTCCTGATGAATGCATATGGCTCACAATTTGACCTAAATCTGCAACCGGTAAAGGAAAAGTGTGTAGAGATGCAGGCAGGCCTTCAGATCCAGATGCAAATGACATCATGAGCTCTGAGGCACGGTGTGTTTTCTTTAGGTGAGGCCAGGACTTGGAAGCCACAGACCTCTCACAGCTTGGCACTTTGCTTAGAGCCTTTATATGCAGAGACCAGACACATGTCAACAGTTATGCCAAATGTATCCTCAATATTAGAGCTTCTAATGAAGAGGCTCTGGAGTGCTGATACTGAGGAGTTTATACTTTTGTGTGTGTGAGAAAACAACTGTGTGAGCATTCACTATCACAAATCTACTATCCAGACCAAGACAACTATCCACTTTCAGACATAATTTAAGCTTTGGCATGTGCCAAAATGAACACATTGAATCTCTTTCAGTAAGAATCATGAAGAAACAAGATAAAGACAGGCCACATTTCAACTTATTTAATTATAAAATTGGATCTTTATCGTTTTTTAATAAAAAGTTGAGCCCTTACAACCTGCTCAAATTCATCTCTATTCCCCACTAAATGCACAAACACAGAAAGGAAGATGCAGGAATCTTCATTTCAAGGGCAGAAACCTTATATTCTGAGGGCACACACAAAAAGAGCATGCAAGCTGCTCTGTCTTTTCTCCAGTTATAATGGTCTTAATGGGCCAGACTGTGTTTGTGTGCCCTATGTGCAAGTGCTTTGACCAAATTGCATGTGAAGGTCAAAATGCATTAAAATAAATGATTGTGACTGAATGCAGAGACTTGACTGAAGTTGGTACTTTCTATTGTTGATCACATTTGAACTTGTGAATCTCACAGTTTTATAATAATGTAGTTAGACATTCATCGTGAACATGATGAAATAGGCACAAACCCATGCATGACTCAAACACATTTGATTTCTGTTAGTGTTAGAGACAAAATGTTTATGTTTATCCACTTTATCAACTGAAACCAAACCAGGCATGTTTCTTCTTATATGACTATAAAAACACAAAACTGTGCCTTTGTGGGATAATTTATCCAAAAATGAAAATGTGCTGTTGATTTGCTCACCCTCAGACCATGCAAGACGTCTCTGACTTTTGTGGTCCTTGATGAGGATAAAATACCAGTCAACAAGAGACAAAAAACTAAATATATTGACAAAATTAATACCCCTGGCTCCTGATGATACACATAGGTCTTTTAAAGTGAAATGAGTAGTCTGTGTTAGAAACTGAACATTATTTACAACATTACTATCCTCACAGCCTCTGCAAATGATGAAATGTTCATGCAGTCTGAAGTGCAAGTCTCCGGTTTCATAATGAGATTTGCACAGGTGCAAATGTGTCACATTTAAGCTGATGTTTTTTGTTTACAACTAAGTGTGTTGTTAGAAACCTCAGGTATTCATTTAGTTTAGCTTAAATATGTTTTTTTTTTTTAATTCTCAAAGTGCAGGTATCTGTTAACTTGATTTTTTTAAATCACCAAGGACCACAGTTTTAGCTAAAAGTCTTTTTCAATGATCAACTAAAGAAAAAAGTCACCTGCTAATTGGAGACTTTTATCATGTGGGTGAACTTTCTCTTTAAATGTATGAAGACAAAGCCACATTCCCTGCAAAGAAGGGTACAAAGAAACAAGATCATAAAAACGGGGTGCATAGTTTTGCAGATGGTTTTAACCGATGATGAATAGATGTCTGCGTCTGCTGCCAACATCTGGACTCCTTTCAGCAATCAGTCAGCTTCATCCATACAATCATCCATGCATCCAAGTTACATATAAAGTTGACTACATTTAAGTGCACATAGTTAATATCGTGCCACAGTGTAAACGAATAAGTGAACTGTAAACATGTTTTGTAAAATACTCACACGTCCCACACGCTCCACGCTGTATGAAGAGCACCGGCGGCTGCTGCAGGCTCTGGGCTCGGTTACTGACCCGCTTCAGCTCGCAGATGTCCCGGTACGAGACTCCGTCACTGCCGCACACCGGGTCGCTGCTTTTGCACACGCAGACGCCTTGTTTGCCTCTCCTCCTGACGGTAGCAGAATAGCTCACTCCCCCGGTCACGGAGCACTCCAAACTCTCTCCACACACCGGGTCCCCCAGTTTACCCACCCCGCCGCACGCTTTTCCCTCTCCGGACGCGCACACCAGGCAACAGTTACAGTGATCCATCACCTGCCCAGTCGAGCAGTCCTTCGGCATCGCCGGACACATGGATTTATCGCAGTGACTCGGACAGCCGCCGATCACATACCGCTTACTAAGGCGCGCATCAGCTTGCAGCGATGTTACCAAAGCGCAGATGCAGAAAAAAGTGATCAAAATCATGGCTATGAACGTTAAATAAATAAGGAATGTGAGTTATATGTAGCTTTGAATGTAAACTAAAACCATCCAAGCTGCCTCCAAGCAGTAATAATCTTTGGACCGAGCTGTGTAAATTTAGTGCGACGCGGGAGCGAGCACAATGCGCGTCTCTCTGGAGTTTCTGCTGGCGCAGCGTTTATAATAGCGCTGCGGATTCCACGCGCACACTTCACAATGACAACAAGCGCTGCGATTGGCCTGCGAAAACTCTCTCACTGATGCGCAGTATGAGTCTCTGATGCTAAATCACGTCTTCAAATTGCACTCCCTCTTGCAAAACTTTGCAAGTTTAGTTGTTTTTGTCGTTTGTTGACGACAATGTTTTTATGAATCAATTTGTAATGAAAAAGATCTGGCACTGTAGTGTAAAAGAGACGTTTTATGAAACAATTAAATATTGTGTGAAGGTACGGTTCCATATCTATTAATATAAAACTGTATGTTAGGGAAATATGGCCCTCTCTTATTATATATTTATTTATTCTTTCAGAGATAGCACATAATTCCATCTCAGATAAATGATTAGGCTGTTTTACATTTTTCATTTCATGTCAGCATATGTGAGATTTAGTCTAACTGATTTACATTGCAAATATTATTTGATCAATAAGTCATGACAACATTTACTTTCAGTTACCTATTAAAATAATTTAAGAATGTTTTTAAGCTTTTTAAAAGAATGCTTTTTGTAAGCTATACACAATTGGGAATTTATATTAGGTTTAATGTAACATATGTTAACATTCTTGTTATATACACTGAAATAACACAATTTCATTTGTTTCAATTTAATTTGTATTTAACAGCAGTAATATATCTAATGTTAAAGGTTTTTACTTTGATTTATTAATTATTTTTTTGTAAAATGCTATACACAATGTGGGGTTTATTTTCCTTCAGTTTTTACATTGGTGTGTGTTTTTTTTTTAAGATAGGAGAATATTTGGCAGAGATGCAACTAATTGAAAATCTGGAATCTGAGGCTTCCAAAATGTCTAAATACTAAAAAAGAAGTCTAAATGAAGTGCTTAGCAATGCATATTACTAATTAAAAAATAGAAATAGTTTGATATGTTTACAGTAGGAAATATACAACATGTCATTCATCCATTCATTAACTTTCCTTCGGCTTATTCCTTATTTATCAGGGGTCACCACAGCAGAATGAACCACCAACCCTTTCGGCATATTTTTTTACGCAGTGGATGCCCTTCCAGCCACAAGCCATTATTGTAATGTAATGTAATGTGTATTTATATAGCGCATTTATTGTGTATGGCCATACACCCAAACCGCTTCACAATCATGAGGGGGGTCTCTCCACACCACCACCAGTGTGCAGCATCCACTTGGATGATGCGACAGCAGCCACAGGACAATGCCACCAATGTGTCACCACACACCTGCTATTGGTGGAGTGGAGAGACAGTGATAGAGCCAATTCGGTGGATGGGGATGATTGGGAGGCCATGAAGGGTATAAGGGCCAATGGAGGGAATTTGGCCAGGACACCAGGGTTACACCCCTACTCTTTACGAGAAATGCCATTTTTAAGAGAAGTGGATTTTTAATGACCACAAAGAGTCAGGACTTTGGTTTAACGTCTCATCCGAAAGACGGCACCCACTGACAGCATAGTGCACCCTTCACTAGAATGGGGCATTAGGACTCACACAGTTTGAGCACCCCCTGCTGGTCTCACTAACACCACTTCCAACAGCAACCTAGTTATGCCCTATGGTCTCCCATACAGGAATTGACCAGGCTCAACCCTGCTTAGCTTCAGTGAATAACTGGTCTTGGGCTGCAGGGTGATAAGGCTGTACATTACTGGGAAACATACATGCACTCTCATTCACATACACACAATTCATTCACTACAACCAATTTAGATCATCCAATTCACCTATAGCACATGTCTTTGAACTGTGGGGGAAACTGGAGCACTCGGAGGAAACCCACGACAACATGGGGAGAACATGCAAACTCCACACAGAAATGTTAACTGGGCCAGCCAGCACTCGAACCAGCAACCTTCTTGCTGTGAGGCGACAGCGATAACCACTGAGCCACCGTGCCACCTAAGTTGTGGGATTAGTATTTAATATTTCTGTCAGTTAGAGTCATTCAGACATCCAAACATAATTGAGTGAAATTATTTGTGCATTCATATTATTATTATTAATATTGTGACACATGTTCCCTACATACTCCCTTTATTACATATGCAAATATGTTTATAAGTCGTAAGAATTTTTGCTTAATACTCAAACCTTGAGGTGCCAGTAGTTGAATGCGTATAAAAACTCAGTGATACAAGCAAACTAATTTCAATCTACCATAAACCTGCACAAACACACATCAAGAAAGAATGTCTGTTTAAGCCAATTTCTATACATTTTCATTGTTGTTATGGAAAACTTCATCAACATCACATGTATGAATCTGGTGGTAAACAGGCCCCCATCCTCCAAATATCAAATTAATTGAAGCCATAATTAAAGCATGCAGCAAACAGAGTCATTTACTTGTGGCCGTGCTGAGCTTTAGCTTCCTGCTATAATTTACAGGCACTTGAATTAAGCCTAATAAACATTTTTGTGGCAACACATGGACTGCAGCGCTTACAGATGAGAGTGAGTCCAGGAATTTTACAGGCCTATAATGCGTCTTGCAGAGCTTGTTCACACACAAACTACATGTCTGAGATACAAGTGGTAGGTCTATATTTATGATGTTTCACGCAAAAAGTATAAATAAATAATGATACAAATTAGTCTAAATACTGACAATTCTGGCCAGGGTGTTTTAGAATCTTTACGAGGGGTTAGGCCATGGGAAAGGCCCCTGGCCTGAGGACTGCAAGGCTGGGTTGTTTTTGTGGTCGAGTGGAACTGAGAAACTCAAAGTGGGCGATTTTATGGTTTTCCCCATGAACAAAGTCTATTAAGCTGGACAGTTCTGACTAATGGTTTAGTTATCTGAAACACAATGCTAGCACTGTACTGTTGATAACTTGAAGAAACATGAAAAGACTTGTCTGAAGATGATGAGTGGACAAGAGAAATGTAGACTAAACATCTTGTATGTAACCTAATTTTTTTTTTACCTAATCTTTTAATTAACTTAGCTCTTATGCATAGGAATCAAAAATAAGTATTATAACAGTAAGTGCCTAAGTTGAGTTCAGAGTTGAGTATAACACCATCTGTCAAAAAAAAAAGATGAGAAATTTTTGTTCCTGAAAAACACACACGCACGCACACGCACACGCACGCGCACACACACGCACGCGCGCACACACACACACACACACACACACACACACACACACACACACACACACAAATGAATTAGAGCTATACACGACAAAAATGCATGATAAAAATAAGTAAATAAATAAAATACACCACTACACAATAAGGTAATAACTTAACACACCAACAACAAAAACTTTTGCATCACAGATTTAGGCCAGTGATTTTTGACGTATGATTTAAAGGGATAGTTCACCCAAAATGAATATTTGCTCACTTTTTACTCTCCTTCAAGTGGCTCCAAAATTTTATATTAACCATTGACTTCCATATCATGAGAACCACTCACTTACAAAGGTCCAGAATTTGTTCCATACATGTGCTCAATTTTCCTATTTTCACTGGTATGCCATAATAAATTGTAAAAAGTATAGAAATAACCCATCGAAAAAAAGGCTTTAAGACCAAGAGGAATCATGTGTTGGCTTGTGTTGCTTCAGTGTGACTTCCCTGAAGTCCCAAATTCTGACTGAGGACAGTTGAATGTGCTGGCCAGTTTGTTATTTGTCTAATAAATGACAATAGGCTAGTTTTTAATTTAAAACTTAAACAGATTCCTATTTTTCTTAGAAATATATGATGTAATAACTAATATGATGTAATGATGTAAATAATGTACTTAAAAAAATAAGTATTGTTTTCATGTTTCTTTATTCTAAATCTTGTAACCTGTTGTTGACCATGATGAAAACGTGTGGTTATGATGAGCATCCGACAAGCTAATCCAGTTAAAAATTGTGCTTAAAACGTTGCTAAAATGCAGTATTTAAACCTCATAATTAAATAGAAAACTAGGCGAATAACAACAAAAAGGTTCACTTTTTTAAAATAAAAAAATTCACCAGGCAGGCTATACAGGCCTGCATAGTATTTTTTTTTTCTACTATGAATGTCAGTGGATTCAGCTTTTTTCAAAATATCTTCTTTTGTGTTCAACAGAAGAAAGAAAGTCTGACAAGTATGAAACAAGTAAGGAATGAAACAACCGAATTTTCAGTTTTGGGTGAGCTGTCTCTTTAACTCTTATTTTGACTGTGCTGCACATTTAAAAACACATTTTCTCAAAGGCCTTGTAAACATGTGACGAATCTTCGCCAGCATTGCGTCAGCTGATGCCGTTGCTGTAATGGTCTAATAGTTGGTTACATCATCCTTTATGGGAGGTCAGTCAAACATGGGACAAAACACACGTCACATGTAAAACCAAGAATGAATTTTGACAACTGTATACGCAGCAATGCCAAGAAAAACTGCTTTGATAGATTGGGTGAATTACCTAATGTATCTGAATTATATTACAATTAACGAGTCAAGTGTTGAGATATTTACAGCAGTTTAACAGGTGTTCTATGCTTCTAAAGGGCAGTCTAGCAGTAGCCACAAATGTCCATCAGAGGGCGACAAAACCTCCATTTTCACCAATGATAGACAAATCCATAAAAATACCTGAGCATTTCATGTTTATTGCGGGGTTAGATCAACGCAGACTGAAAATTTGATTTCACTTACTCACCGTCACGTCTTTACACACACATTGGTTCATCTTCTGAAAAAAAGATATTGTAATAAAATAAAATCTGACTCCTTTTAATAGTAATACTATTCACAGTAACCAATCTCATTAATTGTTTCTTGCGTGACCCGAAGAATAAATCTCATTGGTTCTCACGCATCAAGCAGATACTCAAATTTCTAAAAGCAAAATATGGGGCGCACAAAACAGCATACTTCCATACGTTATAGAAACTTTATAGGAAAAACAGTATGTGAAGGTAGTAAAACATCTGAAGTCATAGGATAACCTACCACTTCTACACCACATCTAATGGACACTTTACTATCCAATGAGGCCACAGAAGATATTTTATGGATAAACACACATACTATACAATTATTCATGGCCATTCAAAAATGGTTCTATAGGAGTAAGTTCACATTCAAAGCTAGTACTTACAACACAGTAAGTAGCCTACATATTTCAGGTGTTCAGTACGTAGCCTACTATACAGTACCTACTTACAATAATGAGCGGGGATTGCTTGGTGATTTCCAAAAAATCAAATTCATTTTATGAAACTACTAGAATGAGAATATTGTGTCCAAATGCTGCAGAAGATAACAACAATTTTTAATAGTTATAAAACAACAATTTTTTTTCCATTTGATTGTGACCTTGGGGTCTCATTACGTTAGATTAAAGACACAACAATAAGGTCAGATGCAGCAGATTGATTTCATGGCACCAGGGTAAACTTTCTGACACCTTTACGGCACTCGCACACTATAAAATTAAATACAGGTCACGACTGAACATACAGTAGAGGATGATCTCTGACTGGCGTTCTCCAAAATAAAACAAAGAATAGACTTGGGCCTATTGGTGTGTCTGTGAGCCGTTTTGCGTTTGCAAGGTTTGTATATACAGTATATAACCACCTCAGATGATATTGGGGATCGCAAGTCACTGGCGTTGTTATTTTGGGGGTCGTGGGCTGAAAAGTTTGGGAACCCCTGCACTAGCCAAAGAGCTAGACAGACAAGTCAATAGTAGCAAATTACAGATCTGCAGAGCCATACTGTGCTGCAGTGCGAGTTAGACAGCTATTTATTGCTTACAGTAATGTTACAGTGAGTGGACGGGACAATCGTCAGCTCCACCTCAACTTCTGGTCTCATATTGTTCACCTTTGGCATGTTTTTTTTTTCCTGGAGAGATGAAAAGTGTTATCAGTGCACATATTGTACAACAACTGAAGAGTTCAGATGCAAAAACCTCTAAGTGCCATCTGAAATTTTCTTCAAAAATTAGCATTTTTTTTAAGCTCCTATGTCTTGATTCAGTAATATCCCTTTTATGGCAAATAATAGGTTATTTTCATTGCTTTTAGCATGGAATAACTGAACATTAACATAAGAGGATCAGAAAAATGCTCATTCTAGAAGAAAATTCCATAGCACTTAGAGAGGTTTTTAGCATCTGAACTCTTTAACTATAGATATGAATCAATACAATTTGAAAGATGTATCATAAATGATTTTTGTCATGGCAATTTAATTCACATATAATATGCTGCATTATTCTTTACACAATCATTTATGAAAGATCTTTCAAATTGTATTGGCTCATATCTATAGTTGTTGTACATACCAATTCATGTTGTGGTTATGCAATTATGTCTTTACACAACAATAACAAAACATCAATTGTTGCATTACTTTCCTTGAAAATTATTTGGCAACACTATGTAAACACTAATGATTGGCCATTGTTTATACGTGAATAAAAGCCTAAATTAAATATGTTAGTCTTATCAAGCAACCATGCCCATTCAGAAGCTTTTGATTAAACTGCTTGAGCCATATGGATGAATTTGTTGATCTCTTCATTGCCATTTTTAAACATTAGAGTTTTGGGAGAACAGACTTCATTTATTTTAATTTGTCTATTTCAATTTCTTGTGTTTGGATGTACTGTACACAAGTGAGAGTAAATGAAAATTAATTCAGACTTGGTTTATTGCTTTCTTATAATAAATAATATAAACAAACAAGATTAAAATGGTTACAACACAAAAACAAAACTGAGGGTTAAAACTGCCAGCCCTTTGAAAGAAAACGATAGGCACTTTTTTTTAGACAGGGCAAAAATGATGAATCAGTGCGAAGATCAACATACACTGAAAAGCATTTTGTCATAGTAGTCATACGCAAATCCCAACAACTCAAAACACAAAATGAACAATTCAACAACAACAACAACCTCTCACTCATCTGGTCAGACATGTACAGTCTTACCAGGATGCCAGAAAAATAACAGACCAATTAAACAGTATCTGTACAGTCCACTTGGTTTTACCTAATCCAACACACAGAGTTATTAAATAACTCTTTGATTCCTCATTTAGTGGAGCAAAAGACTGACAATAATATTACAACTACATGAAGTCACCCATATGTATATACTGTATGTGGATTAAAGAAAGGCAAATGAACAGAGTAAAATGAACTCCAGCTTAGTCCACAGGATCAATTAGTCACAATTAGAGCACATAGAAAAACTTTAAAAAATAGGAAACTGTACAGAAAAAAAGGTGTTCTGTATTCCTTAGTAAAGGGGAGTTTTCAGATATTAAATCATGTCTCAAAAACACTTTCTAAGACCAATCCATGTGAATCTTCACCTACTCCCACAGTCAGTGATATTTACCCCCCAAAAAAGTTTGGGAGGTACTTTGAAGAATCTTTGGTGTTTGAATCGTCATAATGTAGTGTTCCTGATCAAAACTAACATGAGCCCTTTCAATCCGATCAGTTTTGGAAGTCCTATCACACCTTGATATTTCTGTCCGAGTTAAAAGTTTACTATAAAACAGTCAGACCTCACTGACAGGAAGATCTGCGTTGTCCAGATCAAGTTGGGGTAAAGGAGCGTCGCACATCCCCATGCTGCTGCGTCTCCGCCAGGGCGATTCGTGAGTCACTTGGACAGGCGGGTCTCTTGCAGTGACAGGCGGGCGTGTGGACGGGGCAGGGGCAGCAGGCTCATGAAGTGCTCGCTGTCCCACGCCAGGCCTCGCGGGACCATGGCGTTCTGGGTGGCCTGACACGGCAGGGCTGGCCGTCCAGGGGATGACTGAACCCGTGTGCTGGCGGTAGAAACAGGAGCCGCCAACAATGTGCTCCTAAACAGGGAGAAGAAAACAACAGCATTTACATCTGAAGGTCTGGTTCGAACAAAGTGTTTTTTTGGGAAAGCGTTAAGGCGAGTTAAGGACATCCGAGAAACGTTTGAGGAGTTTAGGAGATGAGAAGTACCAGAGACCAGAGGCAGCAGAGCACCAGATCACAAGTGTTAGTATTCAGAGAGCCCAGCTATGCCCTTCACTGGAAAACACAACAACATGAGAGAGAGACAATGTGAGAGGTGGAGAGAGATTTTAAAAGGAGAACTGGACGACACAGCTTGTGTTTATTTGATATAAGGATTTTGCAGGATCAAAATTTAAAAAAGAAAATATATTAGTAAATGTGCTTTTCATTTGCCCAGTATGATTACTTAAGAGTGTGTTTATTTCCACATTTTAACATTGGCCCATATTGTGTTTAAGCTGCTGTTTACATTTGGTTTTAAACGCATCCTTGTCAATCAAATCAATACTAAAAGTGTTTTGAGCTTGACCACATTCATTCACATCCAAAACTAGATCAAACAACACTTTTAGAGTGTTAGATTCCTTTTAGAGTGGATATTCTTATGTGGTTGAATGCGTTCGTATAACCACAACAGACAACCTAATGATGAAACTCTCACACATTGCAAGGTGTGTTGGTAAAGCTGCAGTATGCAAGTTTGACACCAAGTGGTTAAACTAGGTATTGCACTCCTGGATCAAAACAAAGGCAAGCGCAGCTGGCCAGTTTGAGGACAGGAACAAAACAGTGTTCTAAATAAAAGCAACGGCACCTGATAGAATGAATAGAATGTTTTTGTCCTAACGGCTTCTATTTCTCACAGGTGAACAATAAAAAAAACTATGACAATGATCACCTCAGGTAAACCTCATGTGCTTTATTTACTGTTAAATGCTAACATGACATTTATTGCCATATACTGAAAGCAGCAGCAGATGAATGGCTGTATTTAAATTTAACTTAAACTAAACTTATCACTGCGTATCTCGTCACAAAGCGCATTGTTAGGACATGTGGTTACAATGTAACCTGCTCATCTAATGTTTACGTTCCTAATATTTTCATCATTTGCTATTTAATAACCTCATGTAGAACACAATCCATCTCATTTCGGAGTCTGCTACTGCATTGGGCGGGTTAAAATGACCAAAACAAAGACAGCGTTCGGGCACAGAAAACACATTTTCAAAGCAGATTATCTGACTTCAGCATTGATTTTCAGATAAACAAGTATGTTCACTTGGCATCTTTCTTAGATATCTGCAAACATATTATGATAATTTTATGCTTGAGAAGAGTCAAAAATGTACACACAGCACCTTTAAAGGGCACCAATCTGATGTGAACTAAACTTTGCCATTTAAAGTTTTTGACAGCTGAAATTGTAAAAAGCATATATTGTAGTGCTGTGTTGGTAAGAACAAAACAATAAATAAATATATCTGACCAAAAGATTGATTTCAGTAAATCTTGCACTATATTACTGTATTATTAGATAGAGATTAAAATAAATTATTGTTATTATTACATTATTATTAATTTCTTTCAGTTTTGGTTGCTGTACTGCAACTACTGTAACTATTTTGTGTCAAGTTTTGCTGCTCTGATTTAAAATAAATAATAAGTAAAAAAAAATTCAATCTCAAGATATTTTAGAGAATATACAACACAAACACAGAGATGCATATGAAATACCAAAGCATTATTTTAGGCTACTTCATCCAGCCCAAGGTACAAGTTGGCAGACAGAGAAGGTTATTTAATGAAAGAAAAGACTGGGGATAGAAAAAGAAAATTTATAATGAAAATAAGAGAAAGGTGAGAAATATCAATACTAGGTTATAACTGCATTATGTGTTAAGAGTTACAAATTAATTTACAAATATAAACACATTAGCATCCGCTTGAGAACTACAACACAACAGAAAAAAAAAAACATCTTAGTCACAGCAGAGACATGCCTAATCGGATGACAGCAGTGATTGATAAGCGGATGTCTGAGACTCCATTATTTACCTCATAGGACAAAAAGCTTACTGCAAGACATTACTCGGAAGTTGGGATGATTTTTATGAAACAGACACCAAAATGGAATGCATATGCAATGCAAAGCATATTTACCTCATGTTAACACACACAAAGCAAACACATGCACAACAACATTATTTGATGTACATATATCTGTATGGTTTTTAAATGACTAAAAACATAAGCAGTGGTGTAAAGTAACTACAAATTACAAATACTCAAACTATGGTAATTGAGTAGTTTTTCTCAGGGATTATAATTTACTAAGTAGTTTTAAAAATGTGCACTTTTACTTTCCCTTGAGTCCATTTTTAGTGTGGTATTGGTACTTTTACTCCACTGCTTTCTTTCAACCTGCAGTTACTACTTTAATTTTACTTCTATGGGGATTAGAAAAATCAGTCCTGTGATTCCTGTCCAATCAAATCGCATATAGAAAGTAAATCGCATCATACTGAACTACCTCAAGACATGGGCGATTCATAATTATAGTTGCAGCAAACTGTTTGGAACCAGGGACTGTTTAGATGCATGTCACTGATGATAAGATGACAGTTGTTTACTCTATGATGACCAAAATGGCCTTAAACACCCAGCAGGCACAAGACGTCAACATGACATCAGATTGACGGTGTACCCAACATCAGGCCGACGTCAATGTCCAACAACCAACCTAAAAATCAACTAAATATCAACATCTAATGATGTTACAGCTTGACGTTGTGTGGACGTTACCACTTTGAGATCTAGTCTATTAAATGTAGGATTTTGGTTGCCATACTTGACGAATAAATGTCAGTGTTTGACGTCAATATGACATTGGTTTAAGATGTTGGCTTTTGGTCACTTTCTAACACAACCTAAAATCAACACCGTTATTGGACATCAAAACAACGTTGTCCTCAGACTCTGCCTAGACATTGAATTTTGGTCACCTGACGTCACAACCTAAATCTAACCTAATATTAACGTCTCATGACGTTGTGTCCCTGCTAGGCAATAACTAAATGCACTACAGAAAGTTACGTTTACACACACATCCACAAATTACATGTAAATGCATCAGCTTTTTACAGCGTAATATTCACTACACGCTACTCTTGAGTACTGCTACTGTTTACTCATACTTTGAGTAATATTTACAACAGATACTTTTACTCAACTTGCACAACATTTTTAGGCAAGTAACTTAGTAGTCTTTCCACCACTGAACATAAGTGCATTAACATAGGATTTCTCTGAGATATTTTTTTAACTTCAAAAAAAAGACTTTGTGAACAATACAAGTGAAGGTTTAAATTAAACAAAGTCTAAATAGTGTTATATCAATCACAAACAGCTTTAAAATAAATCCAACCAGTTTCCAAATGAAAAAACAAGTTGTATTCTAAATGGCAATGCTAACAAATAATTAATGATTGATTAATTTTGTTAATAACAGAGTAAAAAAAAAAAACACTAAATTCTGATTAAGTACAACAATTGATACTGCTCCACACTGTGGGGGATTGTTGCTTATTATGTTTAAATCCCATCGACTTCACTATCCAGCATTAAAAAAATAAATCCAAAAATGAAAACTGGTGTAAACAGATTCTAAATTTCCATCTCAATAAATATATGCCACATTACAGAATGACTGTGAACATGGTTTTGGTTATTTTAGTGAGCAATTGCACATTTGTATAATTTAGGATGATAAAAACCCAAAATTAAACCATGTTACACAAAATAAAGATTAATTAAATGAGATGAAAAATGTGTGAAACATGCAGTGTTTGGAGTGTGTAGCAGGACACTGCAGTGGGCTGGCAGAGAGGCAGAAGCATTAGAAGTGGAGAATTGCATCAAAATCAACCATTAGTTCAAATGAAGGAGCCACAGTGTTGAGAAGACAAGTCAGGGAGAAAAAAATCTGAATTAGAAGGAAATAATTAGGTCAGCATAAAACACAATGCATCTTGTGAATTTTTTTCTACACATGAGCTTGAACTGTTATATTTGAGTGTGTATGTGAAGTTATTCTGCAAAAGTGGAAAAGATTAAGCTAGATGAGTTCGTCCATGAGCGCATGTATAATAGCGACTCCTCTAAAGCGAAGCGAGGAAGCGGAAAAAAGGGGGGGGGGGCGGAGCTCACATACGTGCTGCCTTGAGTGACACGTGGTGTGTATCTCTGAATACAGGGGCTCGAATGCCTTCTGGCCTGACGCATCTGAAACAACAGTGCAGAGCTACATTAGAGGAGGACAGAGGGACAGAGATAAAGGTGCCCGAAAAAGTATTTGAGCATTTAATATATGAATGTCATTGCATTTACATATATTTAGAAAATAAAGAAAGTGACATCTGCAAACAATCAACCAAAACAAACAAAAAAACACAAAAATGCACAATGCAGAAATATTTCTATGGCTTTATGCTTTTAAACTTAGTAAGCATTAAATAGAACCCGACACACAAATTAAAGAACAGAGATGCGACACCTCGTTTCCATAATGATCATTACAATCTACCAAAAACAGCACAAATTATTTGACAAAGGGTAAAAACGGAGGTCGGAGCCAGCTCCAAGTCAGTGGGCCTTGAGCTCCAAATGGGTGGGCCTTGAGCTCCAAATGGGTGGGCCTTAAGCTCCAAGTAGGCTGTACAAACCTGGAGTTTTAATTTATTTAATGTCTTGTACATGACACAGAGACCAATATTGTTCTTTATGAATGTCTACACCTACCCCAACCCTAAACCCAACCTCACAGTAACCTGACGTGTTTTATTAACGTCTACACCTACCCCAACCGTAAACCCAACCTCACAGTAACCTGATGTGTTTTCTAATGTCTACTCCACCTACACCACCTAAAACCAACCTGCATGTGGCGTAAGTCCCTTCCACTTGGAGGTCACCCAACCTACTTGCGGTGTAATCCCTCCCACTTGGAGGTCTCCGGGCTGCAGCGATACCTACTTGAATTATTTGGCTTGATAATCGAAATATTTGGATAACATATTCCTCAATCAATTAATGAAGATGAATGGAGAAATGCTCTCAAATACACACCCTCTAGCTGCGCACTATACACTATGCACATACACACTCAACAGCATAGTACATGTATGTAGTGGCATCCCAAATGGAACACTAATGTTTTTTTTACTAAGCGGAAATTCAAACTGTGTCCCAGATGACATTTGACGGTTCCCAAATTAGTGAAATAAATGACCAAACTACCAAATAATACCTGCCATGAGTATAACCACATTCACCATTGGAAGGCGGTATAATCACTCTCGTAGGAGAATTGTGCTTTTATGATCCAAAAAAAAAAAAAAGTAATTCAACATAAGTGCCTGAAAGCTCCGCCCCTTCCGCTACGTGAGCAAAGCTGCAGTCGTTGAGTACATGAAGTGTCCAACATAACACACTTAATTTTACCGGTTGAATAAGTGCATCATCCGGGACATTAGAGTACACTTATTATTTTTAGAGTTTTCACTGTGAATGCACTACTTGCACTTTTTATACTACAAAATGGCGTAGAATAGTGCATAAGTATGAGATTTGGGACGCACATTCTCTGCTTTCCTCCTCCTACTTCAACTTTCACAGCATGTAAAGATCCTTCCACAAATGTTTCTTTTGTATGGGAAACTCCAACAAACGTATATTCATATTTAGTATAGTACAGTAATCTTTTTATATAGTCAATATGCCAATATTAATTAAATTATTTATGTTTAATGCCATATTTAGATTTACATTAAGCAATTCAACAAGAAGAGGCCATAACACAAGAAGCGCTAATTATACAAAGGAACTGCTAGTTCTCAGAGAATTAAGAGCTAAAGAGTAAAAAAGGGGGAACAATTTATAAAAAACTTTTATCACTTTCTGGCCATCTGAAATTAGGCATGAAAATATATATTGCAATTGTGATTTTCGAAAGTATTACATCACTTTGTAAACATTTTTTATTATAATTTGATAAGTCTCCCCATACAGTTTGATATAGCGCTTGGACCCAGTAGGCGCTTTATGTGACGTCACACTTAACAAGCCAATAGCTTTAAATGAATGCAATATCTGGCAATAAATATTGGTGCCATTGCTGTGTCCCTCTCTAAAAGAGGGTCTGTGCAGCAACATTCATAGAGGAAGGATTGATGCTCACTGCTGATTTATTGTTCCGAATTTCTCCAGTGTAAAATGCTCATGGCCCGAACTGATCCGCATTTGCAAAAAATACAATAACATGACCGCATGATGTGATATGGAAATAAAGGCCACTGAAGTCAACATTTCTACATTTGTTTATAAGATGAAATGCTATAGAGAAGCCAGCGCATTCATGCACATGCGATAAGGAGGAGAAAGACAAAGATGAGGAGAAAGACAGCAAGATTTTAAATATTTATGGTATGACACTTGAATTTAACTTAGATAAAGCTGTCCCTTTACTGACGACCTCCACAACAGTGTGTAATTCATTCACAGAGAGTGTGAAATCTCTGGAGTGACTCCTGTCAGTGGAGGATTGTGATGAATGTCAATCAATAGTGTGACATAAAAAAACATGAATTCTAATATTCTAGCAATTCTACTGTTTAGACTGAGGCTGAATTGCAAAACATCTGTCCTGTTTTGGATTTGAGACCACATGTGAAAGTGTCCCAAATCAGAATCTGATTAATGTGAGCAAAATTACCATAATAGACTTAGTAACTCACCAATTTTCTAAATGAATCTTACAGATAGATAGTCTGTCTATCAGTCTGTATCCACATGGAGTCTGGCCCATGATATAAACCTTACTTTAATATTATTTTGAGCAAGTAATTTTAATGAGAAATATGCTAATTCAATCCAACTTGTAAGATATTTAGTCCGCTTAAACTCAAAACTGTCGATTTACATCCACCTTCATCTAATCAAAAAACAACTGAAAAAGAATTAAGTCTCCATCCAACATTTTTTATCCAAAATCTATTTCTCTTGTATGCAGAATACTGAAGTAAACATCTGCCGCTACGTACGCAAGAAATGCCTTTTCACTAAATATTTAGCTCAAAAAATGAGCTTGATCCATCAATGTTTTTTTGGTTGTTAAATGCAATGACATTCAAACATTAAGTGTGACTAAAGTAAGCCTCTAAATACTTTGAGGTCACCGGGTTCATAGGGATTGAGAGAAAGAATATGAAATTAACAGAATGTGGCCCACATATAACCCAATGATTCAGTCTTCCAGAGTGATGCAACACTGCACTAATATCTCATCTTAAACCAAACCACTGCAGTCACATTAATCATACATCGTTGTATGTGTGCGCGGATAAATGTGTTTGGGAGGTAGTGAAAAAAGTCCACACATGGTCCACTTTTTCTCAGGTTTGCTCCATTGCTTTAACCAGAAGAAGAGTGACTACATGTGTTTGAATGCAAGTGTGTGTTTATATATACAAATGTGTGCATGTGCGTGTGTATACATACAGAAGCTGCAGACCGGCCCGGGCCCCTCTGAGCCACAATGGCTCCTGAAATAGCCTTGATCCAGCTGTGCATCTCCTCGGGACTATCAGCCTGAATTGAAGGGGAAAATACTATCATTGCTATTTAAATGGAAAATGATAGGCATAGTTCACCATACCACTTCATTTTCATTTATCAATACTTTACTTCTTCCAAACATAAACACCTGAATTTTTTAAACTTTGGTCTTCATACAGTTAATGGCAAATATTGACTACCAAATTTGGGGAAAACTTTGCCAGTCAAAGATCAATATCAAGTGTTCGGTTATCAATATTCTTTATTATTTCTTTTATGTTCAGTATTTAAAAGAACCTGTATGATGAGTAAATTACTACAGAATTGTCATTTTTGGGTGAACTATCTCTTTAAGTATGTTACTATCACTTATGGCCAGGGCCAGACGGAATCTGCAGATGTTTTTTGCTATTTCTGCTGAGAATTTTGGTAAAAATCTGCGGAGTTCTGCGGAATTATTTTAGGAGTATCATAACTAAAACCTTAAAATGTGAAATAAAAAATTATATCTTTTTAACTTTTATCTAATGTTTAAAATGCAAATCCAATTAGATTAACAGTAAATAGTTAACTGTAAGTAAATAAACAGAATTAATTATGGGCGAAAAATCTGCGGAAATCTGCGGAAAATCTGAGAAAAATCTGCGGAATTCTGCGTGCGCAGATTCCGTGTGGGCCTACTTTTGGCTATTTGGTTTAGTAATACAGCATAGCCCAAGAACCTACATATAATAAGTTTAAACTTTTGTGAAAGAGAAAAACATTTAAACCACCCTTTTGATTTGAATTGATTTTGATTTGACATGAATTTGTATATGTATATTTTGTGCATTTGTAAATGCAAAGCTTGATGAATGACAGGATTTCTCACCTGGACAAAAAATGTTCTGGAGGTTGTGACAACTTCAAAGAGGTTGTCGCGCATCATTATTTCACTGTAGGTGAAAATGAAGAGACAACAACATGCAATTAAAACATTTATTTAGTATATTTTCAATACAGGTCAGAAAAAGTATATTGTTTTATTTTTACAAACAATATGTCTGGAATGAGGCGGAAACATTAAAGGAGAAAATTTACTTGCATTTAATATGCTTTCTATTTATATAAAATCTTTTTCTTTTTAAATGCTGGACATAGTTATGAGACATCTCATCATTAAACCAAAAACTACTATTCAAAAATTAAGTAACGTTTAGTAATAGTAACGTTTTAAATAAAAAACATACTTTCTTATCAAAAAAGAACAGTAAACAATTACAATGTTACAAAGATCTCTTTATGAAAAAAATTATATATTAAAGTTTTTATTCATCAACAATCCTGAAACAAATGTGTCATGTTTTGTAAAAAAATATTACAAATTGTACAATAACATTATAAATATAATATATTGTTATTAATACATATTTAATATAATTGCATATAATTTTTTTTTATAAATATTTATTAAATATTAGTACAACTGTTTTTAACACTGAAAACAGTAGTGAATATTTAAGACGGGAGTAATGGCTGCTGAAAATTCAGTTTTTACATCATAGGAATAAATCACACTTCAAAAAATATACATATAAAAAACACCTATATTAAATCAAAATAACAATTAACGGTTAGTTAACATTTTAACTGTACTTCTGAGCAAATAATGGAGCATGAAAGATTTACTGAAAAAACAAACCAACACCAAACACAATCCAATTATTTGTTACAGTAAAAGTAGCAAATAATCGCCCTATATATCCTTTAAGTCAGTGGTGCTCAACCCTGTTCCTGGAGATCTACCTTCCTGCAGATTTCAGTTGCAACCCAAATCAAACACACCTGCTTGTAATTATGAAGTGCTGTTCAGGTCCTATTTGGTTCAGGTGTGTTTGATTTGATCAGGGTTGGAGCTGAACTTTGCAGGAAGGTAGATCTCCAGGAACAGGGTTGAGCAGGTCTGCTTTAAGTAGACATTATTTTGTATAACTGCAGGTTAACTAAGTATATGTTTGACCGTTGTACAGTACACCCTATACACAAGATCTTAATTAACATCTCTTTTTCTGATTTTGACTGCAATGTAATAATGTGCACCTTTCGTAAAGCTGCTTTTTAATGATAATTATTGTGAAAAGCACTATGCAAATACACTTGAATTGAACTGAACATATATATGTGATTTGCAGACACTGTGTTTGTACCTGTGTTTGCACTCCTGTACCTTATGGACCTCCCTCAGAAGAATAATCCTCAATGGCTCCTTCTCCTGAAAGAACAGTGAAGGGAGACAGAGACAAATAAATTGGCATTTTCGTAGAGCCTACTTGGATAAAGTACGACACACCTTGCACTTTAAATCCAACTGAGCAAAACCAGAGTCTTAAATACTTTTTCCATAATATCTTTGGCTTTCTAACAGGCAGAGACACATGTTCATATGCAGTTAAATCACACACAACCAGCAGTGCCTGGAATTTCACAGGGATAGTGCCGTTCATGTTGAGGCAGAGCGCTGGTATTTGCTTTATCTTTTGTTGAGATTAAAAAAAGCTTCAATGCAAAAGAGAATAAACTTTAAATTTACATTATTCTGCAAGAAAATATTATAGTCATCCGGTATACTTTTCCTCCACAAAATAAATCACTTTCCATGTCAAAATAAATGCAACCATTCAACCTAAAATGTTAACATGATTTATTGGCCACCTGAATCTTTGTGCTGAATTGTGAAATGACGTGTGCATTCAATACAATTCATTAATACTTCATAGAAAGTGCTCACATACCAGATCAGACTTGAAGTAACTCATCGAGTTCTGCTCCAAAACAAAATATCTTCGTTTCCAGTTCTTCATCTGATGTGAGAGGAGGACAGTTATGTGTAATTAATTCTCTTCAGTAGAATCAAAATCTGCAGACATTTCTCAATTTGGATAATATTATTATTTAGCATTTTTGGCTAAAACAGCTCCTCACACTCACCAGAGCCCCCTGTTTGACACAGTATCCTGCTTTAATAACGGTCTGATCCTGTCCTGCTCTCGTGTGCAAATATGGTGGATGGTTCGGAGGCTTCCTCAAGCCCAACTTCTCTCCTGCAACACTGTGTCCAACCTCTCCGTCCTGCTGAAAAAAAGACATATATAAACATGCAGAAAGAATGAGAAAAATCTAGATGGAGGTAGATAAAAATTGTATCTAAATGATTTGTTTATATTTGATTTTGTTTTATTTTGATTAATATATTTTCTAAAGGAAAATGCAGTGCACCATCATTATATTGTATCAAATTATTATATTATATTATATTATATTATATTATATTATATTATATTATATTATATTATATTATATTATATTATATTATATTATTCAGTCGTAAAAAAATTTTTCGGCTTAGTCCCTTTATTAATCTGGGGTCGCCACAGCGGAATGAACCGCCAACTTACCCAGCACATCGGATGGCCTTCCAGCCGCAACCCATCCCTGGGAAATATCCACACACACACACTCATTCATTCGCACTCATACACTACAGACAATTTAGCCTACCCAATTCACCTGCACCACGTCTTTGGACTGTAGGGGAAACCGGAGCACCTGGAGGAAACCCACGCGAACGCAGGGAGAACATGCAAACTCCACACAGAAACGCTAACTGACCCACAGCCAAGGCTCGAACCAGCGACCTTCTTGCTGTGAGGTGGCAGCACTACCTACTGCACCACTCCGTCGCCTATATTATATTATATTATATTATATTATATTATATTATATTATATTATATTATATTATATTATATTATATTATATTATATTATATTATATTATATTATATTATGATAAGGGTTCTTTTAAATTATTGTTGTTGTTTTTTTTGCATAAAATGGGCAAAAGAATAATTTGTTGCAATTGAAAATCAGGGTTATTCCAACAATTGTGGCTTTCTTAACTCTTCTGCAGTAACAAATATTTTGTGTTGTCTAAAATAAATTAAAAAAAAGGTACAAAGTACTAAAAAGCACATGATCATTATTATGACAGTTTTACATGTGGTATTAAAATCATATGCATTTAAAACCAAAATGTAAAAATGTATACATTTTAAATAGTTATATTGTTTATATAAAGTGCATTATTATGATAACAGTTTTAAATGTGGTATTCAATTTATAAAACGGTTGTAATTAAATTTGTTGCATTAACATAATTATACTGCATTGATATATCTATCAAGAAGATAGTGATTTATTAATATTTAATATTAACTATCAAATTATCATATATATTTTTAATCTGGCATTACAATTGTAACAGACAACAGCTACATTTCTTCAAAAGGTATTAACTAAGAAACTTGTAGCATGATAACCCTAGCATTGCCTGAAAGAAAATTAGTTTATATAAACGATGTTTATAAGCCTAGAGAATAAGAATACCTGGGTCTGTGTGACGACAGCTACTCCAGCAATGATCTCAGTCTTGTATGGGACCTGTTTCTTGTTGCCATTTGAAGCCAGCTTCTGACTCTCAGAGTGAACCGGATCAGAGGACTTGGGAACCTTGAAGAAATGATGAGATTGATTCAGAAGTTATTTTCAGAGATGAAAATGGCAGTAATTGGTGGTTCTAGACTCGAGAGCAAAGTTTGCATAGTGATTGTTTCAAATGTAGTATTAAAATCACAATTAAATAGCAAAAGTCTAATATAACCGGATAATCAGAAAATTCAATGCACACAATATCAAAGTTAAAAGAGTTTAGTGTGTGTAGAGAACATGAAATTGATATTGTATGGTTGAAACAGTCTGGTATTGTTTGGTTTTCACTATTTTTGATAAAATTAACATGGTTACAAAATCCTTATTATATTATGAAATGTTTGTTATGTTATCCATTTAAAACATGAACAGAATATGATTTGTGGTTTGTGCGTGCCTGCAGTGTTGCCATGTCCACTTATTATAGTGTCTAGTAGTTTGTTATTTAAGCTTCCCCAGAACAATGATAAATTACAATGGTCAAAAATAACACAGTGAAACTTTGCATTTGTTTTCTATATAATTTTTTTGGGATTATTTCGGTTTATAATGGGCTTGTTCTTGTTTGCCGTTTTTTCCACCAAGATCTGGCAACTTGAATGAGTCAAGGAGGTTCATACCAAGAGTATATTTTTGCTGCTGAATAGAATTCGTGCAGTTGTTCATTGCATGTATACACACTCAAACAAAACATATCTAATGGGTATTTAAATACATTACTAACAACAGGTTGTTCAGTCTGGTTCCATACAAAAGGGTTTTGATTATTCAATTATTCCATGATTCCAAACGTAAGGGGGCAAGAGGGATGGCCAAGCTTGTTGATACAGGGACACTGCCCCCCAAGCAATTCCAGAGATCAAAAGATTAAGCAATTCCTCTACCATTTTTGGCTTAAAATGTTCTAACGATCACTATGTGGATATCCCAGTTATCAGCCTTTTTTCCTCTGGAGAAATTCACCTACACGCAATCACAAATTCCAGACAAATTCTGGAGCATCTGGGAACCTCTCTGCTCCTAAGAATATCTTAGCTTTTCCCTTTCTGATGCGTTTTGTTTTTGAGCAGGTAGAGATGTCCATTTTAAAGGTTGCACAATTTAATTCTGAGCACTTGGGGTCTGTTTGTTTGTTAGTCAGATTGATTTTGTATTATCTAAAAAATAAATAATTGAACAATCCCATCACCAAAACATTAAAGATGCAACACAAAGAGAAACAAAAAAAATAAAATAAAGCACAGATGAATTAGCCAGCGATTGACTAACAGGATATCTCAACAACAGCTTATTGTGTAGGCCTTCAATCCATCAGCCCACACTCCACATGTGTCTGGCCTAAAGTAAGAGCCTTCCTGCCACTGCATGTGGAAGTATTAGTGATACAGAGTGAAAAAGAGGAGAAGTGTGTGTGTGTGTGTGTGTGTGTGTGTGTGTGTGTGTGTGTGTGTGTGTGTGTGTGTGTGTGTGTGTGTGTGTGTGTGTGTGTGTGTGTGTGTGTGTGTGTGTATGAGTATTCTGAACTGCAGATGACTCAGAGGTGATGGCCGTTCAAACAATACAACTTCCCTTTAGTCAGCCAAGTGACTCGCACATGGAAAAAGCCATCAGGATGAGGAATGCACAGCAGGACAGCTTTTTTTTTTTTTTTGGAAAACTTTCAACTTCCTGTGCATTTCTATGTATATTTGACTGCACGTGTGCTCAAAGGTAAGGAAGACTGGAAGACATTCATTCATTCATTCATTTTCTTTTCAGCTTAGTCCCTTTATTAATCCAGGGGTCGCCACAGCGGAATGAATCGCCAACTTATCCAGTACGTTTTTACGCAGCAGATGCCCTACCAGCCGCAACCCATCTCTGAGGAAACATCCACACACACTCATTCACACTCATACACTACGGACAATTTTCATTCATTCATTCATTTTCTTGTCGGCTTTGTCCCTTGCGGGGTCGCCACAGCGGAATGAACCGCCAACTTATCCAGCATGATTTTACGCAGCGGATGCCCTTCCAGCCGCAACCCATCTCTGGGAACTTCCACACACACATTCACACTCATACACTATGGACAATTTTAGCTTACCCAATTCACCTGTACTGCATGTCTTTGGACTGTGGGGGAAACCGGAGCACCCGGAGGAAACCCACGCGAACCCAGGGAGAACATGCAAACTCTACACAGAAACGCCAACTGATCCAGCCGAGGCTAGAACCAGCGACCATCCTGCTGTGAGGCGACAGCACTACCTACTGCGCCACTGCATCGCCAGAATGGAAGTCCAAAAAGGAAATTTAAACTTGCTGTTTTATTGTGTGCTTTTTAAATTATTTTCAATAGTTAAACTGGCAGAGAATATTAACAAGAATTGACCTGCCTGTTGACAGAACCACTGACACTGACTGAATAAACTCACTCAGTGCTTTCATTGTTTCTTTAACTGCTCCTGTGTGCTGTAGTCTGGGATATCAGGTCAGTGTGGGAGTTATTTAATAGCTAGATAACTAATGCAAACAATCCAGGATCCCAAAAAGAGAGAGAGTTTTTAATAAGCGTAAGTTAGAAGTGTTCAATAATCATGACAACATTAGTTATCCAATCTTAATTTACTCTACAGTTAATTATTATATTATGATTCATTTTTTTTGCAATGGGATAAAATGTTTTTGAAAAATACCATCATGGTGGTTGCACAATTGCAAATCATAATATTCACTTATTCAGTTTGATATTGCATTGAATATTGAGAACCAGTTAAACATTTTCACTGAAACCTAGTGTAGCTGTGACTGTTTTTAATATAGTTATATTTTGATCAGATCATTTATTTGTTTAATTCCATACCACAAATTACAATCACATTAGAGAAATTTGAAATGAAATGAAATACCAATGAATAAATCGTTACAATGTTAAATTGGCATTATGTGGATATCCACGATTCAAAATGTGCCATTGCAGTGTTTAAACCAAACTAATATTAAATATATATAAATTAATTCCGAGCAACATATGGAAAAATATGAAAAATATATATTTTTAAACAACATATAAAGTTAAATTCTTTAAACCCCCTGAATTATTAGCCCCCTTGTTTAATTTTCCCCCAATTTCTGTTTAACGGATAGAACACTTTTTCCAACATATTTCTAAACATAATAGTTTTAATAACTGATTTATTTTATCTTTGCCATGATGACAGTACATAATATTTTACTAGATATTTTTCAAGACACTTCTATATAGCTTAAAGTGACATTTAAAGGCTTGACTAGGTTAATTAGGTTAACTAGGCAGGTTAGGTAAGTTATTGTATAACGATGGTTTGTTCTGTAGACTATCGAAAACAAAAATACAGCTAATAATACTGACCTTAAAATGTTTTTTAAAAAAAATAAAAACTGCTTTTATACTAGCTGAAATAAAACAAATAAGACTTTCTCCAAAAGAAAAAATATTATCAGACATACTGTGAAAATTTCCTTGCTCTGTTAAACATAATATGGGAAATATTTAAAAAAGACAAAAATTTCAAAGGGGGTTTAATAAGTATGATTTCAACTGTACTTACCTGCATCTAGAAGAGCAGCAAGGTATAGGAATTTGAAAGGATATTTTGGGGTGGCTGCTTTTAATATGTCGTCAATAATTCCTGCTCTAAATATGGCTGACCAAAAATGTTGGTGCAGAAACTATTGTTATTGAACTATTGTGGTAAAAAATGGTAAAAGTGTATTAGTCACAATTTGTTGCTCAGAAAAATAAACAATGAAAAACAATTTAATGCTATATTATATTTTTATGCTTGAAAACCCCTCTTTGCCTTTGATGAAGACATTCACACTTGTGTGTTTTGCGTGCATGTACTCACTGTGATTTTGGTTGCATTGTTGAGAGCATTGACCCATTCCACAAGATCCTGCTGATCATTAGCCTGCAGAAAGTATTTCCTCATTCCTGCATTGATGACTACAAACAGACAGAGAGAAAGAGATGTAACCGGGTAGTTATAGGAACTACCCATCAGGGCCATTCCCCCAAAAAACTAAATTTCCCAGAGTCATTTTGAATTCACACAACTTACAAACACTTTTAAGTCATGTACGCAAACCAACAGCAATGTCATTTAAATGTGTCATTGGTCTTGTGATCATTAAAATGAAACGTAGACATGAAAGACATGTAATATTTTTTGTTTTTGCTACAGTAGATCCTTCTTTGCTAGAACACTGGATTCTCTGCTGTGCAAAACCTTACATTCCCAACTCACAGAGTTAGATTGTGGAGTACCTATACACAGATTTTTAAAAATCTGAGCTACTGGTAGTTATGAAGAAGGAGCTCATTCAGTCCCCTAATTAGGCTTTCTTATGATTAAATCATTGTCTTGGTGCAAAAATCTTCTAAAGGCCAATTCACACTGCACAAAAAGACAGCATGATACTTCTCAGACAGTCTATGACCCAATAAGCAAGCCCGATTCAGCATGTTCAATCTGCGAAAACAAGCATGACAGACACTAACAGAGGTAACACACTAATCTGACAAAACCCAAGTGTCTGTTGGCATATACCACTCCTGTGTGAATTGGCCTAACAGCCTGTATTAGAGCCCTGCAGACTTTATAGATTACCATAGACACAGCTCATAAAATCAATAAGGCAGTGCGAATCAATTTCAGACTAAAAACAGCGCGACTAAATTTTCCCTGCAATGTCTGTTCATTCAGTGGCTATTCTGAAGGATGAAAAGGAGAATGCTATAGAATTCACTACATCACAAAACTATTTCTACTGTGCATATGCAATTTAATAAAGGCTGTACTAAAACATTTAGCTTTATACCAAAAGAGTGCAACAGTGGAGTTCTAGAAGAAATAAATCCACTAATTTAATATTAATGGAAATTGATTATATGAACAATAACTGGTAAACTATTAAGCAGAGACGTTTTGTGAGCTCTTAATCGATTGCATATACTTTTGTTAAATCTGTCTGATAGCATTAAATTCAGGTGAAACTACACTGTGATTCACCTCTTAGCCGGTTGTTCTGGTTTAATGGTTTACAATGCTTTAATGAGGACTTTTCTAAAACACCTACTAGGGTGAAAACACTTCCGGATGCAGCTCTGCATGAAAAAAAGTGTGTGGCCACTAATGCACAGTATAATTCTGCATTAAAGGGTACCTATGATGAAAATAATCTTTTGTAAGCTGTGTGGACAGAACTGTGTGAGGGTATAGTGTGTCCAGTCATACTGGGGTGATAAAAAGTACCAATAGTAACAATAAGTCTCTTTTTAAATTTCCTGACGTTAAAATAGCATCCAAATCCCTCCCATTTTGAGGCCCACCGCAACGTGACATAGGAGTTTGGTTTCCCCGCCCACTGAATTGATTGACAGCCCCGTATTAACATGTGTTCGTAGTAACGCATTTAATCATATCAACAAGACAGGACGTGTGCAAAGCAACTGGGATTAAAAGATCTGTTCAGCTCTCTGTGATCATCAATCATCATCAAATGTGATCAAGAATGAATTTTACACTTTTAAAAAGTTTTTAAAGCAGTGCATGTTTGTAATAAAGTAAGTTTAAGACGGTAATTCATTACCACAGCCGCATGTCAGTATAATTGTAAAAGAAGATGTTTCAATCCCGGTTTGTGGATGCTAAATTGGGTTTATTTTGTTCATTAATATAACAGATATCAATATACAGTAGCAGTGGATATTAACGTGTATCCCGTCACATTTGCCATGCAAAAACAGTGCAAAGTTAAACACGAGTGCTGTGTGTGTGTGTGCGTGCGTGTGTGCGTGCGTGCGTGCGTGCGTGAACTTTGTAACAACATTGTGTGTGACTCATCGTCGCAGAAAGACTTGAATTAACTCCACAACAAAAACATTAAATAATCATTGGGAAAGTTCTTACTGTAGTATTTCTCACAAACATTATGTGAGATCTGCTTCCTTCATGTCTTTCACTGTGCTGTTTATCTGACGCAACAGAAGCGGAGATTGAGGCACACTGACAGGCACGTGAGAACGGTGGGCAGGGAGAACTAGCAATAAAGGCGCAGGCAACAAAAACAGCTACATTGTGTTCAGAGCAGAAAATTCTAACATTCTGAAAGGTATAATAAAAAATCTGATGTGTATTTTGAGCTGAAACGTTACAGACACATTCTGGAGACACACAAGACTTATCTTAAATCTTGAAAAAGGGGTCAAATAGGTGCCCTTTAAGCTATATCATGTTGTGTCCTATTACTGGTTAAACTGTTTATCTATAAAATGGTTATATACTCTATAAAAGACCATTGTCAATGATAATTTGGAAAGTTGTTACTTTTATCTTTCCTTCCATCTCTCCTTTAAATATTGCATTTCAATTATGGAGTCACTGAACTATTGTTGTGAAAATGGCCAAAAAGTTCTGTGAACCAAAAAGTTCTGATACTGCATTATTGGTCATTTTGGAGCCTAATGCTGCTAATACACAGGGAAACTTTGAGCGATGTTGCTTAGCTACTTTCTTTTTAATAATGGGAGACAAAACTGTATCTGTATGGAAGCATATGAGTAGCATAATTCATTTTGAAATGTAATTTGCAAAATGGCAATGCAATATGTTAAATGGCAATGTATTTCCGTATTTCAATTTGCATTTTCCAAGACATATGTGCAATGTTTGGTGCAGAATGAAAATGAAATTACATTGTTTGCATTTGTCTCCATATATCTGTAACACATTGCCCTAATTAGTTGCACTGCGTCTCAGCTGGTTGCCCATTTACGGCATAATTTCCCAAAGTTACCCAGCAACACTGCTCAAAAAGCAATCCTGATCCTTTGTATCATCAGCATAAGAGCAAGACATTATGTTTTAATTCATTTCAATAAATAAAGTCAAATAGGTTTGGAAGATCATGATGGGAAATGGGAGCTTTAGTTAAATCTCTAGTTTAGAGATTTAGTAGACAATAAATGGTCTATCAAAATGGTTCAAACTAAAGTTTAGATTACCACAGAAGCATCTTGCAAAGAGCAAGGTTTTAGAAGAACATGTGCATACACACACCAACTCAGTAACACACATCTATCAAGTGACCAGACCACTGTTTCCTGTTTCCACTGATGTTATGCAGAAGGTTACCATGTCCAGTGCAGTAAGCATATGTGCAGAAGTGTGCATGTAAAAGCTGTGAGAATTTGGGCTGAGAAACATTTCAATCTCTGCATGAAAAATGAAGAGCTAAAAAAATTTGCTTTATTGGAGCTCCATTGCAAAAACGTACTATATTACAATTTATTAGAAAAACATTACATACAGTGAAAATATGATCTAGTACATTATAAGCTTTCTACATAGCACCTAGTCAGGATACCAACCACAAACTTTTCAGTCAACAGCTAAGGCTTGAGCCGAAACTAATGTTTTCTGCATGTTATTTTGTTAGATCCTATACATTATTCTTGTCTTTAATTGTATTTTAAATATTTTTTTTTAAATTATAACTTTAGTCATTTATTGTTGTCTTTTTTATTTTGTTGGAAGTTTATTTTCATTTTAGGTTTACAACAATGTAGACTAAATAAGTAAGAAAATATATCTGTGGCAACAAGCAAAAATAAAATAGACTTTTATATTAGTCAACATTTACTATATTTCAATGAACAACAATGTTTTTTCTTTATGTTTTTTTAATTTTAGTTTTAATTTAGTTTAATTAATGTTAGTTTTAATTAACTGTATTAACCATGATAAGTTTGTGCTATATGAATAATTATACATACATAAAAAGTATACAAGTATGATAAAAATGAGATAGCATTGTATAAAACAATACTAAAAACATAGGGCTTACACATAACTACATATTAAGAAAAAACACCCATTAATGAGCGCAAACTCATAATGTGTATTTATATGAGAAAATCTTACCAAAGCAGTACTCAGCCTTTGGCCTCTGTTTGGTGGCATCGCTGACCTACAGTAAAACCAAAAGTGGGGTTTACAATAACTTCTCAAACAACAATATTAGGCAAATTTAAAATGTACAAAAGGTTGAGAGATTACCTTCGATATGTAGGTGAGACTGAGGAAACCCATGTGTTGGGCACCAACAGGCAGGTTCTAGAAGACAAAGAAACAGCATCAGTTTCAAAGCAAGGCAAGTCAATTCAAGTCTATTTATATAGCACATTTCATACACAGTGTTAATTCAAAGTGCTTTACATAAACAAATAAAAGAGACAGGTATAAAAAAAAAAATAAATAAAATAAAATAAATATATATATATATATATATATATATATATATATATATATATATATATATATATATATATATATATATATATATATATATATAAAATAATATAAAAACAGATAAAAACAGATTAAAGTGTGGTAAAACAGCTTATAAAAGAATGAAAAAAAAAGACATCAAAAAATCACACAAAGAATCAGCACTGCTTTACCCAGAAAGCATTTACACTTAAATGATATGATACCTGCGGGTTGTCCATATACCAGAGCAGGCTACCCTGCTGTGTGTCCAGAATGAAATAGCGCCGCTGGAACTTGCCGCTGTTCTCCACATCTTCGATGTCCAGGAAACCGCAGATGCGGTTCTGCCGGTCCACGTAAGGCATGTCCCCCTGTCTTCACACTACTCATTCCCACTCCCTCTGATATCAGAAACGGCTACAGAGAGACAGAACAGGAAGAGTATGGGATGAAAACTTAGGAGAGAAAGAGAGGTTAGTCAGACTAAAAGTAAATGAGCGGATGCCAATGTGGTTTTAAAAATCTCCCTTCTTCCTCGATGACCCCTCTCTCTTCCTTTCGTTCCCTGACTTGAGCTCTGGCAGCTGAAAAATATTTTCTTTCTCTGATCTGTCTTCTCCACAGGATCTGAATCACCGCACCACCCAGCATTAGTAACTGAAAATACCTTTTCTTTTTTTTCTTTTTTTGCAAGAAGGATGTTCAATTTACCCAGCAAAGCTATATTCATGGTTAGCAACACATGAAAATAAATTACATTTCTGTTTAATTATTTTCATTGGTCTATTCAACTTCACTATATATTATTGCTTAAATGTGTCAGTATTATTAATTGGTCTGAAAGAAACTTTCAAATTTCTTCAAAGAATAATAGCTATTTTGAACTTTCTATTCATTAATGAATGCTAAAAAAGTTCCACAGATTTGACAAAAAAAAAATCAAGCAACAACTATTTTCAAGATTAATAATAATGAGAAACTTTTTTACAAAGATTAAAAAGTCAGGGAGGGATGGCACTACCTAACTTTCTATTTTATTACTGGGCAAGTAATATTCAGAAAGTAATATACTGGTTATCTAATGTGGATCCCCTTAATGCCCCTGTTTGGGTACAAGGGGAACAATCTTGCTCTAAATTCAAACTTAGTTCCCTGGTTTGCTCTTCACTCTCTCTAATAGGAAATAATTATATCTCCTCCCCTAATCCTGTATTGATTCACACCTTAAAAATTTGGGCCCAGTTTAGAAGACATTTTGGTCTACAATCAGCTCTCATTTTGGGTCCTGTTGTCTCTAACAGTTTATTCCCACCATCTTACATGGACTCTGCTTTTTTTATATGGGAGGAACGAGGAATTCAGTGTTTAAAAGATTTATACTTAAACAATACTTTCTGCTCTTTTGAAGAGCTTGTAGGTCATTTTGCATTACCTAGATCTCAATTTTTTTAGATATTTGTAGATTAGGAGTCTCATCAAGAAGGTATTTGTTTCCTTCCCAGAAATACCCTCTTTATCACCCATTGAGAATTTGCTTGAGTTGAACGCACAGGGCAGGGGACTTTGAAACATACGAACAGATATTTAGTATTCCAATTGACCCAGATTCATTGATGGGCATTTTTGGTATCCTGCCTGAGAATATAGATCTCAGTAAACATATACATTCGGTTATTGCTTTCACTACACTACTAGCAAGACGTTTAATTTTATTCAAGTGGAAAAGAGTAAACCCCCCAACACATGCTGGCTGGATAAATGAAGTGATGTCTTACATTCAATTGGAAAAGATTAAATACATGATTCGAGGCTCGAAACGCAAGTTTCTAGACAAACGGTCCCCCTTTATTAAATACTTTGAAGAACTCCCTGGCCTTTAGAATAAATTTATTTATTTATTTTTATTAAATTTTTTCTTCTGTGTTACTTCTATTTTGTACTCTTTGGAAGTTACCAAACTCTTCATTTCAAATGATAACAAATTGACTAAAAACATGACAACGTATTGCCTCACTGTTAACTTTGATATATCTGGAAGGTTTTGTGATTCAAGAGGATCTGACTGTTTTGGTTGTTTTCTATTATAAATATCTTTTTTATTTTAATTAATTAATTTATTTTTGTATTAAGAATCACCCCTTTTTGCCTCTCATGTTAAACAATTATGGTACACTCTGTTTTCTCAATTTTGACTCAGAAACTCTGGAATGTTATATATTTTATTTTTATGTTTTTTTTTTTTTTCCTCTCAATGCCGTGGTTATGGTGGGGTAGGGGTAATGTAATGCTTTAAGTTGTAAATGCAAAAACTCAATAAATAAATATTTAAAAAAAAAAAATAATAATGAGAAATCTTTCTTGAGCACCAAATTAGTACATGAAAATAATTGGAAACACTTTACAGCGAGGCTCCATTTGTTAACTGCACTAGTCAACATTAATTAACAATGAAACATTTACTAATCTTAATGTTACTTTATAGTAGTTAATGCTTATTAACACATTAATAAAATAACAAGTGGTATCTATTACTACCATTATATATCTGAGCTAACCCACATTTATTGTTCTGGATGTTTGATAAAAAATAATCCTAAAATAACCAACATAGTTACAGGACCTTTTAATTATTCAATAGAACTTTATTGTGCTACTCAAATGATTTTTACATTATTTTTGATACATAAATGCATGATCAGCAAAAGAGACTTTTTTCGGGTAGTGCACATAACCACTTTCACTGCATGCACACACAAACTGTATCATTTAAAATTCCGGAACAATTTGACAACTTGCAAAGAAGCCACATAACACATCAGACCAAGAATAATTCCACTATTCTCTTCTTTTCAGGGCAGAGGCATTAATGGCATGAGTGCAAGTCATAAACAGACAAAGGCTGTGAAGGAAGACAAGGCCTGCTGTGTCATCGCCATGCAGAGGCAACAATGACCATGAGTCACTTGACCAATTAGCATGAAGCACTGGTCGTCCCTGCCTGGGTTCCAGAGCACAGAATCTGCCTTGTGTTCTGGAATGTTCAACGGATTTAGAGGAGAGCATGCAGGCCTGTCCCGTCATAATCTAAACACGATGGATACACCTTTTTTGTACACCCAGTGATGCGTTACTTGAATTAAGGTAGTAAATTCAGTCAAACTGTAAGGACTCAGTGATTTTTTTCTAATCACTGGGTACAATAAGTCATTATACTCATTACAGTTAATCTATTGAGCATTAAAAGGCATCTTATTAGAATTTACAAATTACTTTCAGCAGACAAAAATAAAACAATCTAAAAATAAAAAAATAAATAAATAAACCAGGGCAACCCAGTGGCGCAGTAGGTAGTGCTGTTGCCTCACAGCAAGAACGTCGCTGGGTCGCAGGTTCGAACCTCGGCTGGGCTGGGTCAGTTGGCGTTTCTGTGTGGAGTTTGCATGTTCTCCCTGGGTTCGCGTGGGTTTCCTCCGGGTGCTCCGGTTTCCCCCACAGTCCAAAGACATGCAGTACAGGTGAATTGGGTAAGCTAAATTGTCCATAGTGTATGAGTGTGAATGTGTGTGTGGAAGTTCCCAGAGATGGGTTGCGGCTGGAAGGGCATCCGCTGCGTAAAATCGTGCTGGATAAGTTGGCGGTTCATTCCGCTGTGGCGACCCCGCAAGGGACAAAGCCGACAAGAAAATGAATGAATGAATGAATAAATAAACCAAGCCATCTTTTTGCAGCAATATTATCGATGCATCAAATATTACTGTACTATAGGAAAAACAATATGAAGGACCAAATCTCATTGAACTCAAAAGGGCTTTGGTCACAGATAAGCTTGTTGTGATATTAATCAGACCTCCTAGTTTTTCGCAATTTTGCAATCGCTGAATCTAACGAAAAACAAATCAACAAATTATCGAACTTTTTTGCGATCATGCAAAATTCTTAATTTAAAATGTAAATAATCTCATAAAATATCCAATTATAAACCATATAATCACATTATATTTATTTCAGTTTGCAATTAATTGTTTAACATGACTTAAAGACGTTGCATACGAGCGCATGTGATGCATTTGAGTGTCTCTCGAAAAATGATGTCTCACCTGTGCCCTCACAAACATTCCATAACATGGAAGTGGATATTTCGCAGCTTGTGCAGTATGCAGACGCGGATGAAGCATGAGCAAGCAGATTTACATGTAAAGTCACATCCTGTGGCGCAAATCAAATGAATAACATGGCACGGATTGGGCGTTTTGTGCGTTTGACGCACTTCAGACTGCAAAAAATGTGGGAGCAAACATCTGACAAACGGAGCAATGGAACAGACAAAAAAGCAAGCAGCTTACATTGATTGAGCTTGGTTCAAGAATGACAGCCTCTGAACGTGACCAAATTGAACGACATTATTTTTTCTTTACATGTATGGCTGGTGCATATCAAATCGATATATTTTTTAAAATCGCAAAATTATCCGCAAATTTCTTTTCACAAAATCAGTAATTTTTATTTTTAAAAAAATAATAGTAATAAAAAAATTTTAATATAAAAAAAAATAAAAATCACAAATAGTTTTTGGATAAAATCTGATTAATGTCACATTAAAAAACAAAGCTTGACATTATTTTCATGATGGGTAAATATGACAAAACCAAATATTCCTGTCATTATGGCAATGTCCACCTGTATAAACAGCTATTTTTTATCAAGAGAGTTTTTCCTGCCTTTTATAAAAACAAATATGTCAACATTAACATCTTAAGGCCTAAGGTGTTTTATTACATGCATCTTTTATTTCTCTTTGCTATTTGGGCTTATTGGAACCTAATTAGAATAAAAATCTACGTATCATCTTTTGATATGATGTACTTTTAGAGAAAAATGATGTTTATATATGTGAACTCGTGGTCTGAATTCACATAAAACACTTTTTCCCGAATTTTCTTTTATGCATATTTAACATAGTCAAAGCAAGTAAAAAAAAAAAATCTATCAGAGAGTAAAGACTAAATTTTTTACCATTTTGGACAGTTAAAAATAGGGTTTGGGACATTTCATATGCTGCAAAACAGCTGCAGGATGACACTGTATGTCTGTAACAAAATATAAAACATTCAAAGTATTTTAAATAGCCATTTAAGAGCTAAAAATGTGCTGTCCACGTATGTGGACACTCGGGCCCTAGGAGGTTATAACGCACTGGGATGCAGTCAAAGGCATGCTAAATCAACAATCGGCGATAAAGCAGTGATTGGCCAATTAGAAAGGATAATACAGCATGGACAATTAAATAATAACGCAAAAATTTTCTAAAGTTTTTGATTTTTACATGATACTGCATTTCAAGGCCTTAGCTTTCACTATAAATTATTTGCAGCACAACCTTATTATTTAAGGTGATTATTTTTTTTTGTTCTCTTGATTGGAAGCTCCCAAAACCAGAAGTGCAACCTATTATTTGAAGCTTGTGCAGAAAAACAAAATGGACAGAGTTTGTACAAAAACACACAGATTGTATTGTTATCTGCTGATGTGCTACTTATCAGAGTCTACAAGCAGCTGGGGAGCGTTCAGATCCCTCATTCTTGCTCTCCTCTTCCTGATTTTTTTATTTTAGATGGGCAGATAGTCTTCAAGACAGGTCTGGTCACGTACTAGACAAGATTCATTTTGCTCTAGACTAGGCCAACCACATTAACACAGAGACAGAAAGAAGTAGGGAGGCCAAACTCCTTATCTCTAGATCACAGACGTGTATGTGTGTGCGTGTGTGTTTGTAGCAAGATTAGAATAACCGGTAGAGCTTATTTTTTAGGCTATTTAATGTGCTTTAACACAAGCAGACATACAAAGGAAGACACTTAGCATACTTGGTTTGCATGCTGTTTTGAATTCCTGATTAGAAGACAAATCTGCCATTTCACGGACAAAGGAAAATGCCATAATAAAGGCAGATGAAACACCACTTCAACTTAAACTGTGCAAAGTGCAAACTCTAATTCACTCTTGTTAAAAATCAAAGACTGGGATATTTTTTGCAGTGATTTAGGCAAGCACATTCGCACCTCTCACTATGTTGTAATATTGTCAAACAGCACTTGCCCTTGAGCTACTTTCAGTAATTACAAACATGCACATACTGTACACACACTAAGGTTATTAGAGTTTAAACATTTAAATTCTAAGCTTATTTTAAATGGACAATCCACACCTGAGAGATTGTTGTGCCTCAGGTTTGTAGCATTTCATTCCATTTGGAACCATACATTTTATAAAAATTGTATAAAAACGTCTCTTCAGAAAGCTTGAAAAAACCCCAGCTTGAACTGGTTCCTGAATTTCTTGAAGCATCAAATGTTTACTGGAATGGACTGTTTTCACACCTGTACATCAAACAGTACAACATTTCTAAACAAAATCTTTTCTAAAGACTCTAAAAAGCTGTGTATCTATCTTTTTACACATATAGATTTACATAGATTCTATATCTGCTTATATATTCTGTCTCTATTGGAAATAAAGATGTGGGTTCTGTTTTAATTCACCCTTGTGTAACTGAATTAAAAAATAAAGTTGAACTGTACATCTTCTAGGGCTGGGCGATAAAATCGATATCGGTATTTATTGACCGAACATCATTGTCAATATCATGGCTGCTGAGCGCACGCCTTGGAAGCAATGCCAATAAGCTTAGTGTGTCAGTTTGTCATTTCCAAAAAAGACGCATATGGGAGCAAGGTGCACATGGTGTGCAAGCAGCGCTTACTTAACATGCGCGCGTTTTCCAGGTACACCTAGTTCGCGCTTGTCACTTTGCAACATTTTATTTATTAAGTTTAAGAGTCTCTTTAACACTTATGTTTATTTTATTATGAAGAGATGATGTATTTTGTTTAAATATTTTTGCTTTTAACTATTAAAACTATTTGCCTTAGTAATATTGTTAAATTAAAATAAGGTGGTTAAATAAAAAACCCTAATATTCCTAAATATATCGTTAATAAATATTCAATAATTATCGATATCGAATGATATGAAACATGATATTGTGATAATATTTTTTTGCAATATCGCCCAGCCCTAACCTCTTCATTATTTCACAATAAACAGTGGATCAAATCAAGAATCAATTTAAGAATTACATCAAAATGAGAGCTTGCAAATCAAATTTGAATGCCATCCAGACATCTGAATCAATTCCCAGCTCTATAGACAGCAGTTTTGTAGGCTTTATCGTCTTTTTAGCTGTTTTTTTATTACTTTGTTTACTTTTATTTTGTATTATTACTTATGTACTTTTTTACATGTGTGGGACATTTGTTCTGAAATATGCTGGTCTAACCAAATGTAATAAAGCATTTGACTGCATCATAGCTTCATGTAAACCAATGAATTATTTCAAGAGATACTAGCAAAACAATCCTGCAACATAATAACTATACATATACATAACTGTATATATTGGTGTGATGAATCAAGATTGCATTCTCAACATAATCCATGCAGTTCGATTTCATGCAGGTCAAGACCAGCTCATTTACTGTAGGTGACCATTTCAATGTGGTGATGTCATTGGCCCATGAACATTTTCTACATGTTATCAAACTATTTCATAACTGTCGGTGCAATAGCCTAGTGGTTAGTGCGTCGACATATGGTGCAGTAGCACTTCAGGGCGTCCCGAGTTCAAATCCCGGCTCGAGGACATTTCCCGTCCCTACCCCCTCTCACTCTCCCACTTCACTTCCTGTCTCATTACTGTCCTATCCACTTAATAAAGGCAAAAAGGCCAAAAATAAATCTTAAAAAAAAAACTATTTCATAACTAACAAGAGGCAATTCAATCATAACTTAATTTTAAAACAGCTATCATAACATTATTTATTAATGTGTGACTCTTTTTAGATTCTCGGGACTATTGTTTTCGTTTACATTCCTCAAAATGGTCTAGAGTTATGGAACAGAAATAGTGGTTAAAAGAACGAATGGTCCAAATGAACTAGGTTCGAAAACACCCCCAGTGGATGGGAAGATATCTATCAAATTTCATTAAAATATTTTCCTGTGTGTGTTGAAGAAATAATCTTCTTTCTTCAACACACACATATATATTTAATAAATAATAAAATATATTCTTTTTAAATGTATAAGTAAAAAAATAAATAAATAAATTTCCCCTTAGAACATAATATATTTTATTTTAAGAAACATTTAAAGTATTTTGGAACAGTAAACATGTCAGGCTAAATAATTCATATGAGTCATTGACTTCTGCTGTCTTCATTAGTTTCATAAACACCTATTTTTTTTACAATTTAAAATGGCATCTCCTAAAAAAACAAAAAAAAAAAAACAAAAACAAATAAAAACTCTTGCACATACTTTAGGAACGGTATAGCAAAAAAAAGTTTTGGCGTTTTAAAAACTTGACTTTTTCAAACCGTGGTATACCTTGAAAACAATCATCATCCCATGCTTAAACTTTACCTTATTATATTTATATTTAAATTGTAATGTATTACTAAATTCCAAAGAGTGGTAGTGAGGGAATAAGCAGTGCTAAATTATAATAAATCTTGGGTTGAATAACAAAACTGTTCCTGAGTTTTCAATGCTTGGAGAAACCTTTTCTTATAATCAACCATAACGTACATGTAAATAAGCAAAGATTATAAGTAGTAACGGCAATAATAAAGACTTACATAAACTTCTATATTTAAGTTGTACAGTGAATGCAAAACTAGAGTAAACAATAGGTCAGGCAGGTAAGATAACACAAAACCATAAGTAATAATCATTCCATCAACACATAAAACCAAAGGTCTCCTGAATCAAATGAATCAACATTTATGATCTGATATGATAAATACTAGCCCACTATAATGGCGATAGAAGCGAGTTACTAACTTTATTTAATCCATATGATCCTCGAAACGAGTATGTTAGACTGGGACCTATATTTAGATAAACACTGCTGTTGTGTTTTACAAGGATGTGTGTAAAATCCACGTCTGTCAGTTAGCAACAGCACGGAAAAGCCAAACCTCGCCCCGTCTCCATTTAATCCTGCCTTGAATCTACAGCAGGATCCGTGTTTACACTTCAACAAAACTCCATGTCCATAAACACGCGCGCGCACACAAACACAGATGTGCGAAAAAGACGAATTTCTCAAACTACTCACTCGGTTTATTATCGCTGAAGTGGTTCGGTTCAGCCCATCTCCTCCTGCTCGAGTCCCCGTTCACAAACTTCACGAGTGTTTTTCCTGCAGGAGCGGAAGTGGCTGTATACGTCACCACGTCAGGTTGAGTGTGCCCGATTTTTTTCTCTCTCGCCTAGAGAGCGATATTTATATTTTGTTCTGTTCCTGGGGTTGAATTAGAAGCAGAAAGTCAAACGTTTTCCACAAAATAAGGAAAACTTTATAATAATTGGTATAAAGTTACCTTTACAAAAAAAGTCATTAGCCAATAGTTTTTGCAACAGTATTATGGAAAAATTAGCAATTATGGAATATTGACAATCACATTAAGCAACCAAAGATTGAACTATGCGTGAATTAACAAGTGAATGAGATATAACGTTCTCTCACCCATTATTTACCTGATTTACAGTGCTCAGCATATAGCATGTAGAAGTACACCCCTCATAAATCTCGCTTTTAAATTCATAATTTTAATAGGAAACTATAAAATAGTATATTTGTGCATTTACATTAGATTAGTCAGTACTGAAGCCAAATCTGGAGCTTATCTAACAAAATAACTTGCGATAACGGTCCAAAAACTAGTACACCCCAAATTTGTGGTATAGAATAATTTGAGCAATATTTTGCTTGAATTTAATTGTATTATCTTTCAATTTCTAAATACTATTTTAATAAATATATGTTTAATAAATCTGTTTTTTTAAATGCACCAACATACATTGCCTATATTCACTGAGAAATCTCAGTTATGCTGAGCACTGTATCATTCATTCATTCATTTTCTTTTCGGCTTAGTCCTTTTATTAATCTGGGGTTGCCACAGCGGTATGAACCGCCAACTTATCTAGCATACGTTTTATGCAGCGGATGCCCTTCCAGCTGCAACCCATCACTAGGAAACACCCATACACTCTCATTCACACACACAATTTAGCTTACCCAATTCACCTGTACCGCATGCCTTTGGACTTGTAGGGGAAACCGGAGCACCCGGAGGAAACCCACGCGAACACGGGGAGAACATGCAAACTCCACACAGAAATGCCAACTGACCCAGCCGAGGCTGGAACCAGCGACCTTCTTGCTGTGAGGCGACAGCACTACCTACTGCGCCATCGCATCGCCCCCTGTATCATAACTAACCCTATTCCCAACAAACTAATTTACTTGACTAAGGTAGTAAAATATGTTGAAATAAAAGCATCTTTCACAAAATAGGCCTTGTCGACAAAAAAATGCAACAATGCTTAAGTAATTAAAAAACATAATCATGGAAAATTATTTTTTGTGTTTTGTACAAAATATTTTTTGTGTAGTTATTTAGTAAGATACAGCCACAGCGTTATCATCCTGCAGCCCAAGACTCACTGAAGCAAAGCAGTGCTGAGCCTGGTCAGTACCTCGATGGGCGACCACATGGTTGCTGCAAACTAGGTTGCTAATGAAAGTGGTGTCAGTGAGGCCAACAGTGGGCGCTCAACTTTTGGTCTGTGGGAGTCCTAATGCCCCAGTAAAGTGAAGGGGACACTATATTATCAGTAAGCACCGTCTTTCAGATGAGATGTTAAACCGAGGTCCTAACTCTCTGTGGTCATTAAAAATCCCATGGCACTTCTTGTAAAGAGTAGGGGTATAATGCTGGCCAAATTCCCTCCATCGGCCCTTACCCATCATGACTTCCCAATTATCCCCATCCACCGAATTGGCTCTATCATTGTCTCTCCACTCCACCTATAGCTGGTGTGTGGTGAGAGCACTGGCGCCATTGTCCTGTGGCTGCCGTCGCATCATCTAAGTGGATGCTACACACTGGTGGTGGTGTGGAGAGACCCCCCTCATGATTGTGAAGCACTTTGGGTGTATGGCCATACACAATAAATGTGCTATATGAATACACATTACATTACAAGATATTGTTTGCAAATCAACTTGAAATTATGTTTGCAGTACACTAAATAAATCCATGTAAAAATGTCCTGTTTTAATATGAAGACATTTTCTGTAATTCTTATCAATCAACCAAATGAATGAATGAAACAAACATAATACAAACAGGCATAAATATGCAAAGAAAATAATTCATTCATTCATTCATTCATTCATTCATTCATTCATTCATTCATTCTTTCATTCATTCATTCATTCATTCATTCATTCATTTCTTTTTGGCTTAGTCCCTTTATTAATCTGGGGAATGAACCGCCAACTTATCCAGCATATGTTTTTTACGCAGCTGCAACCCATCACTGGGAAACAACCATACACACTCATTCACACACATACACTATGGACAATTTAGCTTACCCAATTCACCTGTAACACATGTCGTTGGACTTGTAAGGGAAACCAGAGCACCCGAAGGAAAACCACGCAAACAAGAGGAGAACATGCAAACTCCACACAAAAATGCCAACTGACCAAGCCGAGGCTCGAACCAGCGACCTTCTTGCTGTGAGGCGACAGCACTACGGACAACACTGCGTCGCCTCCGCAAAGAAAATCATTGTTAATTTATTTTGATGCTTAACCCAAAATAACATGGTGTAGACATTAGGTTTGGTTGCTATACAAAAAAAATAAAAATGGATGCTACTAATACACTTCACAGACAGCAAACCTAAAAGAGTAAATAGACACACACTTAAATCTAATAAGTAGGCTATTTATGTATATATCAAATTTCAATTTTGATGAAATTTAAAAAAAAAGATCTTTTAGATGCATTTAAAGGTGCAAAGCCTTTTTTTAGGGAAAGACATTAATTATACAGATCTCTAGATAAAGCTTCATTCCTTGTATTAGAATTGAAAGTTCTAAATGCAGAAATATCTGCACTAGCTTATTTAAATTGAAATAGATGTTTTGAATTTTCATTTCATTATGTACATAATTAATTTAAATTAAAATATTATTACATAATAAACATAAGAATAGTTCATGTGTCAGTTGTTTTCAACTTAAGTGCAGCTGTGTAATCATTTGATCTTATCATAAATGCAAATGTGTGCCAGATTTTATCAGCCAGTTGACAACAGGATCTTTTTAACAACAGAGTCAGCTGTGTGTTTTCCATGCTTCTAATTTTTATTATTTCTAAGTGCATTTTATATACAATTGTATAAAATATATTTTTATTTTTGTATGTTTGTAAAGATTTATAAATAAATATATAAATTCAAGTTGTTAAAAAAATTCAAAAGAAATGAGACAAGATTAAAAAAGACAATAAACAAACAAACAAATCAAAAAGACTAAATAAGACAAGAAATCATGTAGTGCCTATAAATAATTAGAATTTGGTCTTTTATCATTTCAAATGACAATAGTGTGATTAAAAAAATAAGCTTAGCTAAACAGCTAGTGTTTCAGACAGTGTCTGAAAGGAATTCTGGGACCAACAATGCTGAGAACGTTATTGTCATTTGCATTTGTCTTTTTTCTTTTTCATTTTTATTGTGCATCATAATGCAAATTTTTGAATAATCCTTGAGTTACATGAATTGCATGTGTAATCCTATTTATAAATTAAAATGTCAGATTTAAAAATTGGTATAATTTTAGCAATTTCAGAAATAAGTTTTCTGTATGCAAATGTTTAATTAACCTCTATTGTAATATATGAAAATTAGGCTATTTAAAACAACTGTGTCAACAAACTGATCCACATCCAGCTGTGTCCTTCCCATGATTTATGCTACTCTACAGCCTATTCCCAGCATAGGATCCAGGATATAGATGTGTCATAAGGAAATAATTCTTACCATGGTTTTGAGTATATAAGTGATGATTGAAATTATGTAGACAAACTTGATCAGAAGAGAAAGATGGAAACTCTGAATATTCTTCTGCTTATAATTGCTTTTCATGGTAAGGATATTATTTATTGGCAATGGATAACATCAAACAAAAGCAAAAATATTTTTACATTCATGTCTTTTTATCACATTGCAGCAAATAGCGCTCAGGCATTTGAATGGACAACAGGTAAATATATTATTAAATATTATTATTATTAATTATATATCATATATGAAATAACAAATACATTTTTTAAATATGGAATCATCAATTCACAATTTTTGTTTTATAGCGTACAATGAGTGGTGGGATTCCACCCCAGATCTTTCATGTATGTACTGTCTGTCTATCTATCTATCTACAGTTGAAACCAGAAGTTTACATACACTATATAAAAAGGCACATAACCATTTAAAAAAACTCAGATGTTAATGTGACTAAACTGCTGCATGGCAGCATCATGTTGTGGGGCTGTTTTGCTGCAGGAGGGACTGCCACATCACAGCATAGATGGCATCATGAAGAAAGAATATTATGTTGAAATGCTGAAGCAACATCTCAAGACATCAGCCAGGAAATTACAACTTGACCACAAATGGGTCTTCCAAACGGACCATGACCCTAAGCATACTGCCAAATTAGTTAAAATGTGCTTTAAGGACAACAGAGGGAATGTTTTGGAGTGGCCATCACAAAGCCCTGAGCTCAATCCTATAGAAAATTTGTGGGCAGAGTTGAAAAAGCTTATGCAAGCAAGACAGCCTACAAATCTGACTCAATTACACCAATTATTCTGTCAGGAGGAATTGGCCAAAATTTCTTCAAACTATTGTGAGAAGCTTGTGGAAGGATACCCAAAACATTTGACCAAAGTTATACAGTTTAAAAGCAAAGCTAAAAAAATACCAAGGAAATGCATGTAAACTTTTGACTGTCTAGAAATGTAAAAAAAATTCTCTAAAAACAAATTATCCCATTATTCTGGCATTTAGCAAATGTAAATCATTTAGGTAATCCTAACGGACCTAAAATAATAAACGTTTAGTTTGATTTACCATCAGACATTTAAAAAAGAAAAAAATGTTTATGTTCCTTTTTTTAGTGCATTTAAACTTCTGGTTTCAACTGTATCTATCTGTCTGTCTGTCTGTCTGTCATATTTCAAATATATTAAGCAGTCTATCAGAGTACTAACATAACTAGTTATTATGTGATAAATGTTCATTCTTCAAGTACTGAAACATTATTAATAGAACACTAAGAAAAACTGGAACCCGAGAAGGGATTTGTCAATACTTTCTGTTATCCAGCCATACTCATAATACTGGAATCAGGGCTAGCATTTCTTTGTCTGTTTTCTAGATGCCTATTCATGTTGGAATAACTGTGGATCCTACTTTGGCGCTTGTTCATGTACATATGCCTGTCAGGAAAACAGAAACTGCTGCTATGACTTTAATGGTAAGTTTTTCTTGAAGTTTTTCTTCAAGATTACAAATCTACAACAAATAATTCTACTATAAACATATATGCCTTGTATTTAGCATATGGGTCATTTCCAGAATTGAAACTGGCTTCTCTTCCTTTTTTACAGACTACTGCTCAATGACAGATACAACTGAAACGACAGAAATTACAGGTACATCACAAGAGGAAATGACAGGTACTCACAGAAAAACGTCATCATTTTTTAGTAAAATAATGTTTATAATATAATAATAATTTTATTGATTAATATTATATGTTTACTTGCATAGATATTTAAATTTTGGAGGTTTTTGTTTTACTGATTTTACCTTCTGTGATTAATAAAGTATTTCTGATTCAGAATTAGGCATATAAATGATTTATATAGCCATACATTCATTTATTGCATTATGGATAATATATGTTTTCCTGTCTTCTAGCTTTGCCCTCCTGCAGATACAACTGTGGATACAATCTCGGCAGCTGTTCATGCCGCTACAATTGTCACACCTATGGCGAATGTTGCCCTGACTACGACAGTAAGTTGTCCTTAAGCGAAAACTTCAAGATAGATTTTAGATACAAATCTCTATTGTATAGCACACATTGTTGTAATTCCACACATGCAATTGATTTCTTTGTTCATCTAATGTAGCTTCATGTCTTACCTTTATACAGACCATTGTTATATGACCACCGATTGGCCGGACACGACAGGTGCACCTACAAATTTCTTATCTCTCTGTGTGTGTGTGTGTGTGTGTGTGTGTGTGACTAGAATTCCTGGTGCTGTTTTGATTCCTGTGGATCCATTTTATAAGCTCTTTGCAAGTCCTCAACTGATTGTTTTGATCTTATTTGCTTTTAAAATGACAGTGTGGATGCTAAGTGAACAAAGACATACTAATTTACGTCCTTGGTCCCAACCAATCAAAGTAGGAGAATCAAACTACAAGGTTGTGCTCAGTGACACTAACAAGATTAATGCCATTAAATGGTTTGGATGAATGCAGCAATTTTCTTTAAGACTTTACTGAGTCTGAGTAAGGAGTATGAGTATAGCAACTATACACACACCAATATTTGACCCAACAATGTTTCCATCACACACATATTGACATAATTGTGTAAAAAATGTTGGTACAGTTGGTACCTGTACATAGTACTTTTTTCTGTCTGTCATACTTGAAGCATCTTTGATCTCCATGTGAAATTAGCAAAAGGCTAATTTCATTGTTTCTCTTTACAAGGTTTTCCCTCCTGCATGTATAATTGTGGATACAACTTCAGCACCTGCTCGTGCAACAACAACTGTCGCTACTACGGCAACTGTTGCCCTGACTATCAATGTAAGTTCCTCAAAAACAGATGCAACAACCCTTAGAAACTCAGTGTAACATATATTGAATTAAATAGTATATATATATATATATTTATATATAAATTAAAAGCACAAGTTACATTTACATGGCACCTCTGGTTTATACTTAACTAGTTTTACTTTCTTACTTGTGTTCAGGGTATTGTCCATCATACACAACAAATAATCCAGGTACTGCTGTAGCTAAGTAGTTTTTTGTAATCACTCTTCACTAATAATAAATGAACAAACCACTTCTATCCTAAGATATAACACATATCTTTGTATTATAGTTACTCACCCTAAGTGTGGAGGACATCTGTTTGGTGCTGGGATGTTTTCCACTCCAAACTATCCAAGCTATTACCATGACAACGCCTACTGTGTGTGGTATCTTTCTGCTCAGCAAGGACAGAGGATCTTCTTGACATTTGCTGATGTGCAGTAAGCGTTTGCAATCTAAGAGTTAATAAAAACAAAATATTTAGACTATAATTCATATTACCTATAAGTCTATATTAACATTATATATCAAATATTATTATTACTATAAAACAATTGTGTACAGTAGGAATAGTGTAATTGATGTTTATTTGTGCAGTACCACTACCAACCTGCAGATGGAACCAATTCCAAATACTTCATTAGTATTTGTCTGCGGGAAAGTCAGTGTTTTTGGATCAGTTATGCCTGTTTCTTTCAGACTGGAGCGCTGCTGTAACTGTGACTACATTACCATTCATGACGGCTCTTCCACTGGTAATCAACAGCTGGGAAAGGTCTGCTTCAATGAGACCACACATCAGGCATTTCACTCTTCTTCACGATACTTGACCGTTGTCTTCAGGAGTGATTACACTAGTGTCAGCCATGGGTTCAAGGCCCATTTCACCAGCTCTCTGACTGCAGATCAAGGTAAAGTGCCCTGTATGAGAATTTATTTTTTTAAAGGTGCTGTATGTAAGTTTTTTTACTCTTCTAAAGCATAAAATTACCATAATATGTGTGCAGATATTTAAGAAACATCCTAAGTGAACATACTTGTTTAACTGAAAAACAATGCTGAAGTCAGATATTCTGCTTTGAAAATGTTTTTTCCGTGCCGGAACGCTCTCTTTGTTTAGGTAATTTTCACATGCACATGCCAGTTTAGCCAATTATAATTCAGCACCCCGGGTTGCCATGTTGGGAAACAGCATACTTCATACATTCATTCAGAAAGGCTCTGAAACCATGCGTCCGTGACCGAAAAGGACAGTATGGGAGACAGATTCAATTCCACATGAGGTTATTAATTAGCAAATGACATAAATATTACGAACGTCAACATTAGGTGAGCAGGTTACATTGTAACCGCGTGTCCTAACAACACGCTGTGACGAGAGAGGCAGTGATGAGCTATTTGGCTGTTTGCACCAGATCAAACACGGCAGAAATTTAAACACAGCCTTTCAGAAGCACAGAATATGCACTCACTCATGAAATGGTAAAGTTTAGAATCTGTTTAATACATGTTAACCCACGTTAACATCATTAAATGTAAAATGGCATTCAAACTCATATTGTTAGCATTTAGCATTGAATAAAGCACACGAGATTTACCTGAGCTGATCACTGTCATAGGTTTCACAAGTTCAGCTGTTAGAAATAGAAGCCGTTTCTAATAAATTCAATTCGAGGTGTTGGTTAGGACAAAAACTCCCTTTAATATGGAGAATATTCCCTCTATCGCGTGTCGTCGCTTTTTTTAGAACAGTTTAAATCACTCGCTTCTCTGGCATCCCACGCATGCTATTGTTTTGATCCAGGAGTGCAACACCAAGTTTAACCACTAGGTGTCAAACTTACATACTGCACCTTTAAATTGTCTTCAATGAACTGCTGTCACATGTACTCCATGTACTTTTCTGACCATATTGAAGTTTTTATTTAACAAAAGAAACTTATTTACAGCTTTACAAGCAAGAAAATTTGACATCTTTGATTAAATTCAGTTTCATTGAAGTTAATTAATCTTTTTGTATTGCAGGTCGTGTGGATTGTTCCTCAGACAACATGGTCATTGTCCTTCGAAGGTCTTATCTGAACTCACTGGGATTTAGTGGAAATGACCTTTATGTTGATGATCGTCTCTGCAGACCAAACATTACCAGCACTGAAGTTGTGTTCAGATTCCCCCTCGACACATGTGGAACCACCAAAGAGGTTTGATCTATGTGTATCTGCAGCTTCTCATCAGCTTTTAATGCTTGAGTTTGCATTGTCCTTTTGATAAATGTGTGCATTGTTGAGAGTCATGTTTGCCACACAACATCACCCACTCTCTGTCTGTCTTTTCCTTTAGATAATGAACGGTTTTGTGTCGTACACCAACAATGTGCGGGCATCTCCATCTCAGTCGGGTGTAATCACTCGTCAGTCAGAGTTTCTTCTGCATGTGGGCTGCCGAATGGAGCCGGACACTATTGTGCAGATCTTCTACAAGGCCGATGAAATCCCCAATGGCAACATCACAGGAACGGGCCGCTTCAATGCTAGCATTGCCTTCTACACCTCTAGAAAGTTCACCCAGCAGATTTACGACTCTCCATATGAAGTGATCCTGAATGAGGATCTGTTTGTTCAAGTCAAGCTAACCAGATCTGATGCGAGCCTGGATCTCTTCCTGGACACTTGCGTAGCATCTCCAAATCCAAATGACTTTAAAGATCATTCCTATGACCTGCTGCGTAATGGGTGAGTTTTATTCATTCTCAAATGTTACTCCCTCAAATATGTTATCATAGGTGATGGGAATCATTTGAGATAAAAGTTGTACACATTTGCAGTAATAGTGAAAACAGCTAAGGGACTGAGTTTGACTGTTGTTCAAACTGAATTTCTCTTTTTTTGTTTTTGTAGATGTCCCAGAGACAGCACATTTCAATCCTATATTAATGGCGTGGATCAATATGCTCAGTTCAGTTTCCGGGCTTTCAAGTTCCTCCAGACTCATGCCTTAGTGTACCTGCAGTGTAAGGTGATCATCTGCCCTGACAATGATTACAACTCTCGCTGCCGTAAAGGTTGCCAATACCGGCGCAAGAGATCCCTTGACAGCTCCTACAAAACCAGTACTGTGACGCTGGGCCCGATCAAACTCAGAGGTCAGAGTGCAGGTAAAAATAATGCTTTTATAGTTACATAAATAAAAAAGGTACTATTTACTCACCCTCAAGTACTTCCAAACCTCTTTGACTTTCTTTCTTCTGTTGACCACAAAATAAAAGGTTTTGAAGGATGTTGGTAATCACACAGTTGATTTAACTTGCATAGTACAAAAGATTGTACAAAAAAATACTCACTGAACCTCATTTAGGTTTATTGGTATTGGTTGATGATGGGTAAATAATGACATACATTTATGGGAGAAAACCGTTTCAGGTCAGGGCCGTTTACTAACAACTGTAAATGTATTTCTTTGTCAAGGACCAAGACATGGTGTGGAATCAGAGAAATCTAAGGAATGATCTGGAATGGAGGGAGTGACCTGATCATCTTCTCAATCATTGACTTAATCATTACTGTTAATCCCTATTAAACACCCAGCAAATTAATCTAAAAACAATTTAATTTTGTAATTCAATAAAGCATTTCTAAACAGCAGTTCCCGCACCTTTTGTTTCCATTTGCTCATATTCACATTTTGTCAATTCATTGTGTTAGGCCTCTCTCAAATAAAACAAGAGAATGCAATTTACCAAAACAACACAAATTATATAACATTTGGTACAGATCTTGTTACTTTTCAGTGTTTTAACCTTTCTGATATTTTTTAGAAGTCTATACATGGTCTATAGACCATTTTGAGAGATGTAAACAATAACAAGGGTCCTAACGTATTTCCTGTTTTACATTTTTAATTTCTATAGCTTCCGAGAATCCAAAATGGTCAACATATTGATAAATAATGCTATGATAACTGTTTTAACATTAAGCTTTAAATGAATTGCCTCTTGTTACAGTTTTGAAATAGTTTGACATCAAGCAGAAAATGTTTATGGGCCAATGACATGACCACATTGAAATGGTCTTTATGTGGGTTATTTATGTGACATTGCATTTTCACTGTCACACATGACAAAATTAATATAATTAGTATTGTCATGATTTAAAATTAAGTAAATGGTTAAACATTTAATTGTCCTCCATGGACTTCTTGTTATAAAAACTCCTGTCACTTTTGTTTAAATCTCAAAACTGTCCAATTATATCTCAATCATACCTTAATATTAAGGTATATTAAGGTCTATTAAATGTAAATCTGAGACTACTGTAGGGAAAACAGCTAAAACTGTTAAGTTAGCAGTTTTAAACATCCGATCACTTAACAATAAGTCACTTTTAGTCAATGATTTTATCAACACAAATTGCCTTGATTTTATGCTTCTAAATGAAACTTGGCTAGATGACAGTTGTAGCGCAGCAGTTCTGAATGAAAAAGCTCCTTTAAACTTAGATTTTTTGAGTGTTTGCAGAGCTAATAGGAGAGGTGGAGGCATCGCTGCCCTGTTTAAAGATGTCTATGAGTGTAAACAAGTGTCATTTGGTGACTATTTGTCCTCTGAATATCTGAGTATAGCACTAAAGGGTGCTCCACTCATTTTACTGATCATTATCTACAGACCTCCAAAATATTCTCCAACTTTTATTGATGATTTTACATAGCTGTTATCAATAGTAACCTCTGAGTTTGACTATTTTACTATTGCTGGGGATTTTAATATTCACATTGATAATCCAGAAATCAATGCTGTAAAAGAACTCATAACTGTTTTTAACACTTTTGATCTGACTCAGCATGTTCAAGGACCCACACACAATCGTGGACACACTCTTGATCTACTTATAACTAAGGGTTTACACATTTCATCGACTGTTGTTAAGGATGTTGCACTATCTGATCATTTCTGTATTTTCTTTGATATATTGATCACTCCAGCCATTAAAGGCAGATTTGTCTCTGTCAGAAAGAGATGCATAAATGAAAACACTAGTGAGCAGTTTATGAAGACCATATCGCTAGCACCAAGTATATCTGCAGACTCTGTTGATTCTCTCCTTGATTTTTTTAACTCTAAAGTTAAGAATGTCATAGATGACATTGCTCCTGTTAAAGTCAGGAAGAAAACAGGGATGAAAAACGGGCCTTGGAGAAAATCAACAGCAGTTCAAATGATGAAAAGACAGTGCAGAAAAGCTGAGCGTATGTGGAGGAAGACGAAACTAGTAGTCCACTATAATATCTATAAAGACAGTCTTCATGCTTTTAATTTGACACTAAAAACCGCTAGGCAGACTTACTTTTCAACCCTTATAAACAGCAACTTAAATAATGCGAGTACAGTCTTTGCAACGGTAGAGAGACCCCCCCCCCCCCCCCAAGTAGGATTCACAGTAAACTAATCTCGGAAAGTAAATATAATGACTTTGCTCATTTCTTTACTGATAACTTTACTGATTCTCTCAGAGATTTTTCCAAACTCACTTAAAACTGCAGTTGTTAAACCCCTCTTGAAAAAGAGCAGCCTGGATAACACACTATTGAGCAGTTACAGGCCAATCTCAAATCTCCCTTTCATTGGCAAAATCATTGAAAAAGTTGTTTTCAACCAGGTTAACATTCTTAAACTCCAAGGGGTGTTTAGACAATTTTTAATCTGGTTTCAGAGCACATCACAGTACAGAGAGCGCTCTTATAAAGATAATCATTGATATCCGCCTAAATACAGATTCAGGCAAACTAACAGTGCTGGTTTTGCTCGATCTTAGTGCTGCATTTGACACTGTCGATCACAGCATACTTCTGGATAGGCTGGAAAATTGGGTTGGGCTGTCTAGGACGGTCCTCAAATGGTTCAGATCTTATCTTGAAGGGAGAAGTTACTATGTCAGTATAGGTGACCATAGGTCGAGGTGGACACCCATGACAAGGCTTAATTCTGGCACCTCTTCTGTTCAACCTTTATATGCTCCCTCTGAGCCAAATAATGAGAAAAAAACAAATTTCCTACCACAGCTATGCTGATGAAACTTAGATCTACTAGCCTTATTGCCTAATGACTACAGCCCTATTGACACCCTCTGCCAATGCATTGATGAAATGAACAGTTGGATGTGCCAAAACTTTCTTCAGTTAAACAAAGAGAAAACTGAAGTCATTGCATTTGGGAACAGAGATGAGGTTCTCAAGGTGAATGCGTACCTTGGCTCTAAAGGTCAAACAACAAAAAATAAGGTCAAGAATCTTGGTGTGACTCTGGAGTCAGACCTGAGTTTCAATGGTCATGTTAAAGCAATTAGTAAATCAGCATGTTATCATCTCAAAAACATTGGAAGAATCAGATGCTTTGTTTCCAGTGAAGACTAAGAGAAACTTGTTCATGCTTTTATCAGCAGCAGGGTGGATTACTGTAATGGCCTCCTCACCGGCCTTCTCAAAAAGACAGTCAGACAGTTGCAGCTCATCCAGAACGCTGCGGCCCGGATTCTGACCAGAACCAGGAAATCAGAGCACATCACACCTGTCCTCAGGTCTTTACACTGGCTGCCATTTACATTCAGAATAGATTTTAAAGTACTTTTTAAATTACTTGTCTATAAATCACTAAATGGCCTAGGACCTCAATACATTACAGATATGCTCTCTGAATACAAACCCAATAGAACACTCAGATCTTTAGGATCATATAAACTAGAAATTCCAAGAGTTCAGTCAAAGCAGGGTGAATCGGCTTTCAGCTATTACGCCCCTCGCTGCTGGAATCAACTCCCAGAAATGATCAGATGTGCTCCAACATTAGGCGCATTCAAATCCAGACTGAAAACAGATCTGTTTAGCTGTTCCTTTACTGAATGAGCACTGTGCTACGTCCGACAGATCGCACTATTATGTTTTTCTCTTCTTTTTCATTATTTTACAACCTGTTTTAACACATTTTTAATCTGTTTTTTTATTATCTGTTTTTATATTTTCTTACACTTGTCTTTTTTATTCTGGTTTATGTAAAGCACTTTGAATTGTCACTGTGTATGAAACCTCAAACCCAATTTTAGTGATTAGTAAATGGCAATATTTTAAATGGCAATAATAATTTTTTTCATACATATATTTCTAAAAACACAGGAAAACATGTCCTCTGGTTTAATAGTATATGCTAATTTTAATTGCAACTATGGCAATTCCACTGAAAATGGAATTATTTTATGAACCCTTTTCAAGATCATGTGACTAAAGCTTCTGTGAAGTCCATGACATGCACCTGTTAAGTTTTTGCTTCCAATTTTTTTTTACATTTTTAATTTTTAAGAGCCACTATAAAAATTGTTAAGTTTAATAACTTTAGTAAAATAAATTGCACTATATGAAGTTGTGTCCAGCAATGATGATAAATCACTCTCATGCTATTTGTATACATTTTTGCTTTGTCACACCATAGGATATTTTAAAGTTACAGTAGTGACCCCTTATATTTTGTCAAACATAAACTATTCTTTCATATATATATATATATATATATATATATATATATATATATATATACATGGAAGCAAATGTGCGCTGCATTAGAAACTGCAGTCATGACACTTATACAGCCAAGGCGATTCATTACAGGTACAAAAAAAATTTTTTTATTAAATGTTATTTGTAAAAAGTAAAAAATAACAAATTATCTATATATTATCTACTGTACACACCATGTCTATCTTTTGTTTGACTTTTGCTATAAGAATATCCTTATGCCATACTGTATTCTGACTAACTACATAGGCTAATTTTTGCATTACACAAAGTTTAAGTTACGGAGTTTACGGAGACTGCCCATATTTTGTTAATGAATATGTTATTTAATAAATTTATTAAGTTATCACTCAATATCTCAGCTTTTTATCAGAAATACTCATTAATGAATGCAAACTATAAAAAGATTGTCATTTAAAAGGTTATGCGTTATAGTTCTATTTAGAACCGTGTCATCCTGTACAGCTCTTTTAATGTTTTAAATGTTTTTTTTTTGTGTGTGTGTCTGTTAAAGTTTAAGGTTCTTGATTACTCAACGTTATTTATTGTTTTTCAATCTGTAATGATCAAATCTACAGCGTAACTGGAGCTCATCTAACTACAAAGAATGTCAACACTACACAGGTACAGTAACCAATTTACCATTTACATGTACGGCTACAGGATCCTGATGTGTCATTGAAATCACCTTTGTGGTTTTGATTACGTTAGTGTGAATACAAATTTCAGTTTCCTTCTAATTCTCTCTGCAGATAAATTATTTACAATTACCATTTAAATGATTTACCATTTACCTGGCAAGTGGATATTGATGTGGATGAGGAAATTGAGGTACGAGGAAATCTTCCTGGTGGTTTTGAGTATATAAGTGATGGTTAAAAAAAGTTGAAAGACAAAACATTGGAGAAAGATGAGAGCTATGACTGTCCTTACCTTTCTGCTTCTAACTGCTTTTCAAGGTAAGATTATCATGTGTTTCACTCAAAACTTAAAATCATTTCATATAGCTAAATCTGCAATAATGGTTTGCAAAAAAACATTTACTCATTACTTACATCTACATGTCGTGTAGAAAGCATTACATTATTTTATGATATTACAGCAAATACCATTGGATCATGGACAACAGGTAAGCATCATTTATAGTGTTAAACATTTGTTTTATGCATATACATTGTAATATAAAGTTACATGATGTATTTATTTTGTTGCAGAGAGCTGGCTGCATTCCCTTTCAGGTATGTGTCTGTCTCTCCGTCCGTCCGTCTGTCTGTTGTCCATCCAGAATACTATCAGGATATACTGTAGGCATTTTGTCTTGATGTGCATTATATTTTGCAGTTTTTCTCAATTGCTTTGGCTCAAATCTTGAATGAAATTTTTACTTTTCAAAACGAGAGGGTGACATGGTGGCTTAGCGGTAAGCACTGTGGCCTCACAGCAAGAAGGTCGCTGGTTCAAGTCCCGGCTGGGTCAGTTGGCATTTCTGTGTGGAGTTTGCATGTTCTCCCCATGTTGGTGTGGATTTTCTCTGGGTGCTCCGGTTTTCCCCACAGTCCAAAGACATGCACTATAGGTGAATTGAATAAACTAAATTGGCCGTAGTTGTATGAGTGTAAATGTGAGAGGGCATGGGTGTTTCCCAGTACCGGGTTGCAGCTCGAAAAGTTTATTTATAAACTAATTTCAAGAGGATCACATGCTTATGATTATTCTCAGCTGGTCCCGCATCAGCTCATGATTGATTCACCAATCAGACGATTCCTAACTCGCTATCAATAGTTTTCTTATCTCAATATCTTCATCTTGAAGAATCACCCCTCTACCCACCCCTACTCCCCCTCCTTTCCAGATGGGCGACACAGCAGCCCAGTGATTAGCACTGTTGCCTCACAGCAAGAATGTCTCCAGTTAAAGTCCCTACTAAACCAGATGACATTTCTGTGCGGAGTTTGCTCGTTCTCCCCGTGCTCACGTGGGTTTCCCTGGGTTCTCCGGTTTCCTCCCACAGTCCAAAAAACATGCAACCTAAATAAATTGAACATACCAAATTAATACCATAGCCAAGCTCTTAGTGAGTACACCTCTTCTCAGCCATCCTATAGCTGTCATTAACCAGAAATAAGCCAGGGGGAGTTCATCGAGATCTACCTGAGCTCAAACGTCCCTCTCGCCCTGCAAACAGGAGGGAGCCTAGGGCTCGAGGAGCTTATAAGCTCAGGGCTCTCTCCCAGGACAGCATGCCAAACAAGCTTTATTATCAATCATCAGCTAAGTGTGAACTCTTGAAGCAAGTAGCTTTGTCCAAACTACAGACAATTGTACTTATTATTTGCACACATGTGCCAAGCATGTGCAATTTGCTTATATCAATAAGAAATGCCAATCTGATGTGAACAAGAAGCTAATTGTTCAAAGATCTAAACGTTTTGTTTTGAAAAAAATTTCAATTTCAATCGAGAATTGGGCCAAAGCAATTAAGAAAGACTGTAATCCCTGTTTTTCTGAGTGTTGAGAAATTTTGATGTTACTGAAGATATATATTACTACATTTTTATTCATTAAAAAAATTTGCATTAATGAGTTTGTGGATATGTGTTTTTTCTATCTTCTAGCTTCACTATCTTGCAGATACAACTGTGAAAAGTATTTGAACAACTGTGGATGTGATTATGCTTGCCAACATTATAATGACTGTTGCCCAGATTATGACAGTGAGACACTAAGATATAAAATATATTTAAATAATAATAAGAAAGAAAATTCAAATCTTTCATGTAGTTTGAACATTATATTTCCTGTGATGAAATTGATTTTGCTGAATGACATTTGTGCCATTTTATTTTTAAATTTCTTCTCTTTACAGCCTTCTGCTCAGCAACAACATCAACAAAACCAAAAGGTATAATGGCCAGAAAATATGGCTCTTAGTTTGCTTTCAGGTGAAATATGAATACAACACAGCCTAAAGCCACCTAAATATACAAAAAGCAGGAAATAATTTCATAATATGTGACCATAAAAATAAGAGAGTATTCAAGCATACCTATTTCTTTCTGGTCGTAATCATGATTTAGCCTTTAACATTTAAAACAGGCATCGCAATGTGCCACAGATCTTTGTGTGTGACAGAATAATGTTACAGTTCTCACTTATTTACACCTTTTATAAACACTTGGGGTTTCAGCTGGTACAAATATCATCACATTTAGACATGCAATTCAACTCAGCAAACGTTGTTTTGGATGTTTAAAAGTTAGATGTGTATATGTGTGTGTGTGTGTGTGTGTGTGTGTGTGTGTGTGTGTGTGTGTGTGTGTGTGTGTGTGTGTGTGTGTGTGTGTGTGTGTGTGTGTGTGTGTGTGTGTGTGTGTATATATATATATATATATATATACAGTTAAAGTCAGAATTATTAGCCCCCCTTTGAATGTATTTTTCTTTTTTTAACTATTTCCCAAATTATGTTTAACAGAGCAAGGAAATTTTCACAGTATGTCTAATAATATTTTTTTCTTCTGGAGAAAGTCTAATGTTTTATTTCGGCTAGACTAAAAGCAGTTTTTTATTTTTTAAAAAACATTTTTGAGGACAAAATTATTAGCCTCTTTAAGCTATTTTTTTTTTTTCGATAGTCCACAGAACAAACAACTGTTATACAATAACTTGCCTAAATACCCTAATCAGCCTAGTTAACCTAATTAACCTAGTAAAGCCTTTAAATGTCACTTTAAGCTGTATAGAAGTGTCTTGAAAAATATCTAGTCAAATATTATTTACTGTCATCATGGCAAAGATAAAATAAATCAGTTAATAGAAATGAGTTATTAAAACTATTATGTTTAGAAAATGTGTTGAAAAAATCTTGTCTCCGTTAAACAGAAATTGGGGGGAAAAATAAAAAGGGGGACTAATAATTCAAGGGGGGCTAATAATTCTGACTTCAACTATATATATATATATATATATATATATATATATATATATATATATATATATAAACAGTGAATGCTAAGTAAACCAGGACTAATTTTCATCTAAAACTACTGAGATTACTGGCTTTGTTTTTCTAGTTAAATACACCAATCTGTCCCTCCCTCTACTACAGTTAGTACTAAATCTCTTTTCTCTGTTTGTTATACTAAGAGCATCTTCGTCTACAAATTCATCACATGTATTCTATCCCTTTTCTGACCATATTGAGATGTTAGGTTAACAAAATCAAATGTCCTTGAAAACAAAACCACACACATTTTAAAACATAGACCACCTTTATTTGTGTTCAGAATTATATAAAGTTATATATATTTTTATTTTTTTGTTTGTTATTTAGGTAGTGTGGATTGTTCCTCAGACAACATGGTTATTGTCCTACAAAGTTCTTACCTGAACTCACTTGGGCTGAGTGGAAATGACCTTTATGTGGATGACCAGCTCTGCAGACCAAACATTAGCAGCACTGAAGTTGTGTTCAGATTCCCCATCGACGCATGTGGAACCGCCAGAGAGGTTTGATCTGTTAGGATTATGACAGTATAAAATTTTCTTGTTGTGATTACTTGCTGTAGCTTTTATCATGGTATATATTTACTTTGTGTATTCGTTTTTGTAGATTAATATTTAGAGTAAACGGTAACACTATTTTGATGGTCCATTTGAGTATAAGTGGACTATCTGCTAAATATCTGTTGATACTGCTCCTTCAACAGACATTTAACTGACTATAAGAAACTTTGCAAGTACATGTCAACTTACACTAAGCGTAACACTAACCCCAACCTAGCAGTCTAGTTATAATCTAATCAGAATTAGTTGGCATGTAGATGCAATGTAACTTAAATACAAACGGACCATCAAAATAAAGTGTGACCGAGTAAACAAATGTTTCAACCGAATAAAATTCCAAAAAGGTTATAAAGTACAATAGGTAACACTTTACATTAAAGTTTTATTAGTAAATGTTAGTTAATGGATTAAAATCAACAGTGAGAAAATACTTTGATTTATTACAGCTAGTTACTATGTTAATATTAAATACAAAAATAAAACTGAATTCTATTAGCTATTTATTCCATTTAATAAAACAAGTGTGGCTTTTTAACACATTATTTGGCAATAACCAAATTATCACATAATTTTCAGTCAGCATTTCAGCATGTAGTTGACCACATTATCATGTAAAAACATTATCGTTTGACAAAATAACAAAAATAAAACACAAAATAAAACAAATAAGTCGGCATATGTCTAGATTTACAAGTTTGACAGATCCAAAATGGCACCACTGCCAACATTTAAATGAATCTGTTGTGTAAATTTGACGTTGTTCTCTCTTCTGGCTGCCGTTATCAGTCTCACACAATTTTTTCTTTTTCTAAAAGTCTTGATAACACCATTGTGGAGTTTTTTCTCTTATTATTTCAGCAAATAAGATTGTAAAAAAAATATTTATTGTACTCTTCTATTCACTGCACTCTAGGTTTACCCATATGACAACTTCCGCTACCGAGAAATACCGAAATGTGAAAAGGGTCCATATGACCTACTTTTGTGTCTCTCTTTCCCTTTAGATGATGAATGGTTCTTTGTCCTACACCAACAATGTGCGGGCATCTCCAACTCAGTCAGGTGAAATCACTCGTAAGTCACTGCTTTTTCTGCATGTGGGCTGCCGAATGGAGCCGGACACTATTGTAGAGATTTTCTACAGGGCCAAGGAAATCATCAATGCTAACATCACAGGAACGGGCCGCTTCAATGCCAGCATCGCCTTCTACACCTCCGGCAACTTCACACAGCAGATTTATGACTCTCCATATGAAGTAAATCTGAATCAGGAACTGTTTGTTCAAGTCAAGCTAACCAGGTCTGATGAGAGTCTGGATCTCTTCCTGGACACTTGTGTAGCATCTCCAAATCCCAATGACTTTAAAAACCGCTCCTATGACCTGCTGCGCAATGGGTGAGCCATTTTCATTCTGGAATGTTACTTCCTTAATCTTTGTTTTTGTACTTATTTGCACTAATGGTCAAAATATCACAATGACTGTGGTTAGTTTGACTCTTGTTCAATCTGAATTTCTCTTCTTTTGTTTTTGTAGATGTCCCAGAGACAGCACATATCTCTCCTACACCAAGGGCATGGATCAATATGCTCAGTTCAGTTTCAGGGCTTTCAAGTTCCTCCAGACTCATGCCTTTGTGTACCTGCAGTGTAAGGTGATCATCTGCCCTGATAATGATTACAACTCTCGCTGCCGTAAAGGTTGCCAATACCGGCGCAAGAGATCCCTTGACAGCTCCTACAACACCAGTACTGTGACGCTGGGCCCGATCAAACTCAGAGGTCAGAGGCCAGTAGCAGGTAAAATTTCTAAAAATTATTTCATAGTTCATCTAAAAATAGAAATTAACCATTTACTCACCTTCAAGGAAGTTTTTAATTACACAGTTGATTTAACTGAACCTAATTTAGCTTCTGTTGTATTGGTTAATGATGGATAAATAATGACATACATTTATGGAGAAAAAACCCTTTCAGGTCCGAGCGAGCCTTTTACTAATAACTGTCAATGTATTTCTTTGTTAAGGGCGAAGACGTGGTGTGGAATCAGAGAAATCTAAGGAATGATCTGGAATGGAGGGAGTGACCTGATCATCTTCTCAATCATTGACTTAATCATTACTGTTAATCCCTATTAAACACCCAGTAAATTAATCTTAAGGTAATTTCTTATTATAATTCAATAAAGCATTTCTAAACAGCAATCTTTGTCGTTGGTCTCTGTCTTTTATTAATTTTGATATTTTAGGTAGGCATGAAATCTTAAAACGGGCGGCACAGTGACGCAGTAAGAAGCACCGTCACCTCACAACAAGAAGATCACTGGTTTGAGCCCTGGCTTGGTCAGTTGGCATTTCTCTGTGGAGTTCTCCCCGTGTTCGCTTGGGTTTTTTCTGGGTACTCCGGTTTCCCCCACAGTCCAAAGACATGCGCCACAGGTGAATTGAATAAGCTAAATTGGCCATAGTGTATGTGTGTGTAAATGAAAGTGTATAGGTGTTTCCCAGTGCTGGGTTGCAGCTGGAAGTGCATCCACTGCATAAAACATATGCTGGATAAGTTGGTGGTTCATACAGCTGTGGCGACCCCTGATTTATTAAGGGACTAAGCCGAAAAGAAAATGAATGACTCTAATCTTAAAAATGAAAACTATACAAATGATAATATTTTGGATAATTTTCTTTTCAGCCTAATTCTTAACAAAACTATTACACTGTGATACATATTCAGAAATGTTTTATGGCTTTGCTTTGGATTGGTATTTGGGGCCCAGGCTAAAGGTGTCCCATCATTCATTGTGTTTAGGATCAAGAAGTTACCTGTGTCGGAATTCAAGAATTTAAGATGTCTTTCCTATTTAGGGCAGTTTCATTAGATACCACATATGTGTCCCTGGACCACAAAACCAAAAATGTCTCTTTTTTTTTTTCAATTGAGATACAGTATACATCAATGAAAGCTGAATACATGGTTTTTACATTAGTGTGTGGTTTATTATGTTAGGAGAATATTTGGCTGAGATGCAACTATTCGAAAATCTGGAATCTGAGGCTTCCAAAACATCTAAATACTGAAAAAGTTGTCTAAATGAAGTGCTTAGCAATGCATATTACTAATCAAAAATTTTGTTTTGATATATTTAGACAAAGAAATATACAAAATGTCATTCATTCATTCATTTTCCTTCGGCTTAGTCCCTTATTTATCAGGGGTCACTGATGAACTGCCAACCATTTCAGCATACGTTTTACGCAGCAGATGCCCTCCCAGCCTCAACCCAGTAACGGGAAACATCCATACACTCTAGCATTCAAGCACTCATACACTATGGCCAATTTAGTTTGTTCAATTTACATATAGCACGTCTTTGGACTGTGGGGGAAACTGGAGCACCCAGAGAAAACCCACTTGAATACGGGGAGAACATCCAAACTCCACACAGAAATGCCAATTTGCCCAGCTGTGACTCGAACAAGTGACCTTCTTGCTGTGAGACGCTAACCACTGAGCCACCGTGCCGCCCTACAAAATGTCTTCATGGAAAATGATCTTTTACTTTATATTCTAATTATTTTTTGGTATATTGATTGTTTTGCAACTAAGTGTTGCATTGGTTAATCAAAAGTACCAAACTTGCAGTCTCAAGGTTCACTTGAACACTTGTGCTAAATACAATAAATACTTTATGAAAGTAGACATGTGGTCAAGTGAAAAGACCAAACTCAGACCAAACTGGTTCACTAGAAGTTCACCAGATCTGCCAGGCTTCATAGACAGACCCACTGCTGTTTAAAAGATAAAAAAAAATTCAAATGTGACATTAAAAACATTTCAATCATTTCAAAATAATTTCAATGTTTAGATAATTTGAAGTAAAGTGACATCTGTTACATGCATGAAATAAAATTAAATTCCTATAATTTCCTATCACATTATGCTTTATAAGCCCTATCACAATAATGTGGTTATTTTACAATTTTGTTGTATTTATACAATATTACTTAGTATATTCCTATTTCATTGGGTGGACAAATGTCATAAATATATCTTTATGCCATATCAATATCCTGGATCTTCAAACTATGCTAACTGAGAAATAACACATCTGTTGCATACACAAAGTTTGTAATAGTAATGTGATCAGAGACTGCAATATAGATCATGTTAATGTAAACATTAGTTAATACATTTTATGCAGCACAAATAATGACGTGGCAGTGCTTTGCTGTTCAAAACCTTTTAATTAATTAGAAATATGTTTTGAAACCTATTTATCTCTTCTAATAATTCTTAACTACATAATAAATGCACTCACATTGACATCTTGCTCTCTTTTGTTTATTAAAATAGTTTTATTGATAGTTATATAAATAATTTTTGATATTATATAAATATATATTAAAGAGTTCACCCAAAAATGAAAATTTAGTCATTATTCATTCACACTCAGGTGTTTTCAAACCTTTATGAGTTTCTTTCTTCTGTTGAACACTAAGGAAGATATTTTAAAGAAAGTTGAAAAACAGTAACCACTGGCTTCCATAGTAGGAAAACCTATGAAAGTAAATGGTTATAGGTTTTCAGCCTTTTTAAAATAGTTTATTTTGCATTCAACAGAAGACAGAAACTCCAACAAGTTTGGAACAAGTGAAGGGTAAGTAAAAGAAAGACGTTTTTTTTTTTTTCTGAGGGGTGAACCATCCCTTTAAATATATCACTTCATCAGACACCTGATAAAGCAGGTTTTGAACTGATGGAATGTGAGTGAGTATATAAATAATGATGGTATGGTGAACATGAAAGTGTGTGCACAATTATTAACAACCAATTCATAATGGCAAACTTTGTGTCAACAGAAACATTCATAACTTAATCTAGATTAGTAGAATAAACATTGCATAATATTCAGCTGTGAACTATAGATATTTTTTCCAGTAGAATGTCCAAGATATCGATCTGTTATAAACAAATCCTCTTGGTGGTTTTGAGTATATAAGGGAGGGTTGAAAAGCTGAAAGACAAACTTGAGCAGAAGAAAGAGATAGAAGTTATGGCTCTTCTTCCATTTCTGCTTCTAACTGCTTTTCAAGGTAAGATTATCAGTCACTTGAGGAAAATGTCCAGTATATGAAATACAGCTGCAAATCTGAACATCATTTACATCATATGTTTCTCAAATTATATTTTATATAGAAATTCATGAATTGACTCTGTAATCATAGACTGACAAAATGGCACATAATGTTCATAAGAAAAAGCATTGAATTCCATTGCATTAAATGTTATTGCAGCAAATGCCATTGGGTCATGGACAACAGGTAAACAACTTAATTATTTTATACATATGTTTATACAATGGTGAATTATCAATTTACATGATTTTTTCTTTGATTTTACAGATAACTGGCTGTATTCCACTGAAGTTTTTTCAGGTATCTACATATACTTTAGTTATTCTTTGTTCATCCTTCCTCAGAGAACATTATTAACTGGCAATGTAAAATGTCTCCTATTTATATAATATAGTTAATACAAACATCATTCATATATATATGTGTATATATGTACATTATTTTGGCTAGAATAAAAGCAGTTTTTAATTTTTTAAAAAACATTTTAAGGTTTAAGGATTTTAAGGCAGATTTTTTTTTTGATAGTCTACAGAACAAACCATCATTATGCAATAACTAGCCTAATTGCCCTAACCTGAATAGTTAACCTAATTAACCTAGTTAAGCCTTTAAATGTCACTTTAAGCTGTATAGAAGTGTCTTGAAAAATATCTAATAAAAACCTCATGTACTGTCATCATGGCAAAGAAAAAATAAACCAGTTATTAGAAATGAGTTATTAAAACTATTATGCTTAGAAATGTGTTGAAAAAATCTTCTCTCTGTTAAACAGAAACTGTGGAAAAAAATTAATGGGGCTAATAATTCAGAGGGGCTAATAATTCTGACTTCAACTACACACACACACACACACACACACACACACACACACACACACACACACACACACACACACACACACACACACACACACACACACACACACAGTATATGGGTTGTGATTAAGATATATGTTCTTTTTCCATGATAACGTGAAGAACCATGCGGTGGCAATATGACAGCTTGGACAGGTGAATTGTTCAGCCCTTGGTACCCGAATAACTACCCTAATAATGCAAGGTGCACATGGACCATTCACAGCACAGGAAACACAACTGTGTCCCTGACTTTCAACGATGTTGAGTATAACACTATTTCATTATATTTATTTATCTCAAGATCATTTCCACTGTCAAAATAATTTATCTTAAGTTACTGAATAAAACAGAATAAGTAAAAAACACAGGCAAGCAAATATGTAACACTTATGTACCCAAATATTATTGCCTTAAATATTAATTAAGCTAAAAAAATATAGACAATATATATCTGAATGTGTTTTTCTCTCTCCTTTCTGCTTGCAAGTTTGGAAAAATGCTGCGATTACATCAAAGTATACAATGGTCCTTCAATCTTCCACCCATTTCTGGGAGAAATAAAGGAGTTCACAAACCAGTCTTTCAAATCCAGCAGCAACGATCTGACTGTGGTTTTCTTCAGTGATCACAGTATGTCAGGAAAAGGATTCCATGCAAACTGGCTCTTTGTAGGTATGTGATTAAAAGAGATGGATAGAATTAGATTCATGATAATACAAATTTTAACCACTTATTTTGCTATGCCAAACAGACATTCTCTCATTATTGCATTTGTGACTCTCTTTTTGTTCTTTATCATTCTCTATTAGAAGAATCATGTGGTGGCAATATGACAGACTGGACGGGTGAATTGTTCAGCCCCCGGTACCCTAATAACTACCATGATAACTCATATTGCTCATGGATCATTCACAGCACAGAAAATAAAACTGTGTCACTGACCTTCAACGATGTTGAGTACGATACTATTTGAATTAACAATTTTAGAACTGAGGCTCTATCTGACAAAAGTCTTGTTGTCAATCCCAGTTGTAGGAGTAACAAATAATAACTTGACATCTAGTTGATTATTTGGAAAAGTGGCAGAAGGTCAATTTTTGGGATGAATCATCTGTTGAACTGCAGAAGACCTATTTGAACCCACATTGACCTAAGATTTTCACAGAAATCAGTCAAGTTTGGTGAAGGAAAAATCATGGTTTGGAGTTACATTCAGTATGGGGGTGTATGAGAGATCTGTAGAGTGGATGGCAACATCAACAGCCTGAGGTATCAAGACATTTGTGCCCACCATTACATTAAAAATTACAGGAGAGGGCAAATTCCTCAGCAGGATAGTGCTCCTTGTCATACTTTAGCCTTCACATCCAAATTCATGAAAGCAACGAAGGTCAAGGTGCTCCAGGATTGGCCAGCCCAGTCACCAGATATGAACATTATTGAGCACGTCTGGGGTAAGATGGAGGAGGCATTGAAGATGGATCCAAAAAATCTTGATAAACTCTGGGAGTCTTGCATGAAGGCTTTTTATGCCATTCAAGATGAATTTATTAATATATTATTTCTGTTACGTGACAAGACTTTTGTCTAAGCAAAGTCAGACCTTACTGTCCTAATTAAATAATTAACAATCAAGGCATGATCATATTTTATTTTGGTACAATAAGCGTAATCTAAAGGGCTTTACCTTTCATATAAGCCACTTCTCATACCAAATGATCAACTAGAAGTCAAGCTATTATTTGTTGTTCCTAAAACTTGGATAGGTGACAAGACTTTTGTCAGGTAGTGTATAGTAAAATGTGTCAAATGTCCTCGTTAAAAAAAAAAAAAAAAAAAAGATGACAATATGGTTTGTCTCTCCTCTCTGTTTGCTAGTTTGGAATCATGCTGTGATTACATCAGAGTGTATGATGGTCCTTCTACCCTCTACCCTTTACTGGAGGAAATACGGGACTACAGGAACCAGTCTTTTAAATCCACAGGCAACACTCTGACCGTGATTTTCTACAGTGACAGCAGTGTAACAAGAAGAGGATTTCATGCAAACTGGATCTTTGTAGGTATGTGATTAAGAAGATGAATACAACTTGATCTATGCTATTACTATGCTATCACAGCAATTATTTTTGGAAAACTCTTTAGTGAAAGAGATCCTGCACTTTTATAAAAAATGATACCAAAACACAGTAGTATACAACATTTAAATAGATGGTTCATCAAAAAAAAAAAAAAAACTTAGTGGTTCCAAACCTTTACATGTATTTATTCTTTTATGTTGTACCCAAATGAAGATGCTTTCATACTTCTAGTATGGTGAAAACCAGAAGCCACTGACTTCCATAGTAGAAAAAAATACCAGTGATTACCAGTTCCCAACATTCTTCAAAGCATCTTTGTTTGTTCAACAGTGGACAGAAACTTGAAAGTGGAGATTGTGTAAATGATTCATTTTAATTTTGGGGTGAACTATCACTTTAATAATACTAAACATGTAAACTGCTTATACTGCATCTGATTGTGAAGATAAAGTACTTGCAATCCTATTTTTTTCCTTTTCAATGCATATAACAACGATTAAACAGATCCTCCCTCAGACGACCCCTGCTACCGCTATACAGTACTAGATGATCCTTGGAGAGCCACCACTTATAATGAATCATCCATAAACTGTGACACGGCTGTAAAATGGTCTGGCTGGTATCGTCTCTTCATCTATGGCCGGAGTGTCCAGATGCCAGACAGATGTGTTGATAAGTACAGATGTGGCACTCAAGCCCCCCTGTGGTTAAACGGTCAACACCCAAAAGTCGGTGATGGAGTGGTGACCCGAGATGTCTGTGGTCACTGGTCGAGTAACTGCTGTTTTTACAGATCTGCTCCCATTAGAGTGAAAGCCTGTCCTGGAGGTTATTATGTCTATGAGTTTGTTAAGCCATCTAGCTGTAATCTTGCATACTGTGCAGGTAAATATGGCTCCTGTCATACTCTTACATATATGTGTCTCTATTCATCACCAGTTATAAAAAATGTTTCTTTCAGATGTTGAAAAGCTCAACACCAGCTATACGACTGCTACACCAGAGACCACCTCAGCAGGTAATGAATCATTCTGCACCATGTGTTTATCACATCATTATATTTCTGATAGTACATAAAGCGTACTGCTGTGATCCTACATAGATAAAATGACTTTACACATGTACTGTCCAGAAGAGGAGTATTAAAATACATTGCATTAACTGTCCTGATATGCCTTATTGCAGCAAATACCATTGAGTCATGGACAACAGGTAAACAACATTTAACATTATACAGTGTTAAAAATGGCTGTTTAATGCAAACCTTTTACACTGGTGAAATATCAATTTACATGATGTATTTTTGTGTTTTTACAGGTACCTGGCTGAATGTATCAACATACAGTATACTGTAGTTATTCTGTCTTCAACCTTCCTCAGAGAATATTATTAACTGGCAATGGAGAAAATGACATTATATAGAAAAGTGATTTTTATCACATTTCTGTTTCCTAATTAGTTATTTATTTTTATTTTTTTTATTATTTGTCTTGTTTTCCATGATAACGTGAAGAACCATGTGGTGGCAATATGACAGCTTGGACAGGTGAATTGTTCAGCCCTCGGTACCCTAATAACTATCCTGATAATGCACGGTGCACATGGACCATTCACAGCACAGGAAACACAAGCGTGTCCCTGACCTTCAACAATGTTGAGTACGACACTATTTCATTATACTTATTTATCTCAAGATCATTTCCACAGTCAAAAGACATTATTTTACTCAGATATTATTGGTTTAGCCACCCTAGGATGTACGGTGGCTGGAAAATGTTCTGTATTTTGTGAAACTAGAGAAGATAAGATACGTCCTCTAAAGACATAACAGAACATTTGTTAAAATTTGGAAACCCTTTTTTTCTTATGTTAAAACTCTCCAGCTGGATCTAGAATGATCACGCTTGCTAGCTCTTGACAATAATAATACATCAGTTCGTAATTTTTCATTATTGAATTGTAACATTGAGATTGTTGCATAAATGTAGACACTGCCCCTCATTTAGTTGTGTAATTGGGTTTTACTTTACTTTATTTTTAGTTTTTTAAGGGTTGTTTGCTATGTTTGTAAAATGTAAAAATGTTAAATTAAAAAAAAAAAAAAAAATATATATATATATATATATATAGTTGTAGTCAGAATTATTAGCCTCCCTGAATTATTAGCCCCCTGTTTATTTTTCCCCCTAATTTCTGTTTAACGGAAAGAAGATTTTTTCAACACATTTCTAAACATAATAGTTTAATAACTGATTTATAATAACTGATTTATTTTATCTTTGCCATTCTGACTTGGATGGCAACATCAACAGCCTGAGGTATCAAGACATTTGTGCCCCCCATTACATTACAAACCACAGGAGAGGCCAAATTCCTTAGCAGGATAGCGCTCCTTGTCATACTTTAGCCTTCACATCCAAATTCCTGAAAGCAACGAAGGTCAAGGTGCTCCAGGATTGGCCAGCCCAGTCACCAGACATGAACATTATTGAGCACGTCTAGGGTAAGATGAAGGAGGAGGCATTGAAGATGGATTCAAAAAAATCTTGATGAACTCTCGGAGTCCTGCAAGAACTTGCTTTTTTTTTTGCCATTCCAGATGAATTTATTAATATATTATTTCTGTTAAGTGACAAGACTTTTGTCTAAGCAAAGTCAGACCTTACTGTCCTAATTAAATAATTAAAAATCAAGGCATGATCATATTTTATTTTGGTACAATAAGCGTAATCTAGAGGCCTTTACCTTTCATATAAGCCACTTCTCATACCAAATGATCAACTAGAAGTCAAGCTATTATTTGTTGTTCCTAAAACTTGGATAGGCGACAAGACCTTTGTCAGGTAGTGTATAGTAAAAACGTGTCAAATGTCTTCTTTTTAAAAACAAATACAAGATGACAATATGGTTTGTCTCTCCTTTCTGTTTGCTAGTTTGGAATCATGCTGTGATTACATCAGAGTGTATGATGGTCCTTCTACGCTCTACCCTCTACTGGAGGAAATACGGGACTACAGGAACCAGTCTTTTAAATCCACAGGCAACACTCTGACTGTAATTTTCTACAGTGACAGCAGTGTAACAAGAAGAGGATTTCATGCAAACTGGATCTTTGTAGGTATGTGATTAAGAAGATGAATACAACTTGATCTATGCTATTACTATGCTATCACAGCAATTCTCCAATTATGTTTGGAAAACATTTTAGTTAAAGAGATCCTCCTCTTTTATAAAATAAATTATATGATGTCAAACACAGTAGTATACAATATTTAAATGGATGGTTCATCAAAAAGAGCAAAACATGCAAACTGCTTATACCGCATAGCATCTTATTGTGAAGATAAACCTGCAATCCTATTTTTTTTCTTTTTCAATGCATATATCAATGATTAAACAGATCCTACCTCAGTACTAGATGATCCTTGAAGAACCACCACTGACCAAAATGCCAGGTCCACAAACATGAATCTATTTATATTTTGTAATAGATGGCATCATAAAAGAGGCAATGAGAGCATGCTAACTACTGTAAAGTTCCAAGTGCAGCTTTATATATAAATGGACAATGGTCAGAATCCAGGGGTCAAAACAAGAGCAAAACAATGATAGCAAGGCTAATCTCATAAGAGTAATCCAAGAGACAGTCAAAGGTCAGAAAACAACCACAATCTGAAAACTGTATAGATGCAAAAACAAGGCAGACACAACAAAAGATCAGCAATGGATGTCTGTGGACGTGGTGCTTATATCTGAGGTCAAATTGGCTGCAGGTGTTTGTGTCATCAGAGTCGAGTTCATATGAATAAGTTGTGAGGTGCAAAGCATTGTGGTACATGTAGACCGGTTAAGTGCCTGATATAAGGTTTGTCTGGCAGGCACTCCTACTGCCAATTTATTGCAGAACACAGTCCCGATCCGCCATAAGCCCCTGCAATTATGGTCATGATACCTGCTTAGTATTGTGTATCTCTTAGTATCATGATTAACTTTGCTAAGGGGCCTAATGAGACTAGGATCACCACTGGCAGAACAGATTTATTAAATATAAAATACCTGCGGTCATAAAAATATATGCTTGGACACTAATTAATTCCTGCATGTATTTTGGGGCATCGGGATATCCAGGTACTCTCCCTCAATGTGGAGGACATCTGTATGACTCTGGGATGTTTTCCAGTCCAAACTACCCAAACTATTATCATGACAATGCCTACTGTGTGTGGTATCTTTCTGCTCAGCAAGGACAGAGGATCTTCTTGACATTTGCTGATGTGCAGTAAGTGTAATTAATACAACAAAAAAAAAAATCATCTTTAATAACTTTTACTGCTTGAGAGGGTATTATGTGAAGTATCACTAAAGGCCTCCATGTGGAACAAAGATCTATTTCTGTTTCTTTCAGACTGGAGCGCTGCTGTGACTGTGACTACATTACCATTCATGACGGCTCTTCCACTGGTCATCCACAGCTGGGAAAGGTCTGCTTCAATGACACCACACATCAGGCATTTCACTCTTCTTCACGATACTTGACTGTTGTCTTCAGGAGTGACTTTTCTGGTGTTAGCCATGGTTTCAAGGCCCATTTCACCAGCTCTCTGACTGCAAATTAAGGTAAAAATCTAAAATATATAACTTTTAAATGCTAAACAACTGTAATTATTATGAAATATTCAAAACTTTGTCTGTCTCTATGCCTTAAATTTTGTAAATACAGGCATGAAATATTTGTATTGCAGGTCGCATGGATTGTTACTCAGACAACATCGTTATTGTCCTACAAAGTTCTTACCTGAACTCACTTGGGCTGAGTGGAAATGACCTTTATGTGGATGACCAGCTCTGCAGACCCAATATTAGCAGCACTGAAGTTGTGTTCAGATTCCCCCTCGACAGATGTGGAACCACCAAAGAGGTTTGATGTTTACATCCAACATGACTCCACTGCCAAATCTGAAATCAGTAGCTTTCTGTCGAATATTTTACATATGGATTTGCTTGATCAGATTAGTTAAAGATGTATCACCCGCATCACCCACTCTCTATCTTTCTCTCCTTTTAGATGATGAACGGTTTTGTGTCCTACACCAACAATGTACGAGCATCTCCATCTCAGTCAGGGGAAATCACTTATCAGTCACTTTATCTTCTGCATGTGGGTTGCCGAATGGAGCAGGACACCATGGTGCAGATCTTCTACAAGGCCAAAGAAATCCCCAATGCCAACATCACAGGAACGGGCCGCTTTAATGCCAGCATCGCCTTCTACACCTCCAGGAACTTCACTCAGCAGATTTACGACTCTCCATATGAAGTGTACCTGAATCAAGAACTGTTTGTTCAAGTCAAGCTAACCAGATCTGATGAGAGTCTGGATCTCTTCCTGGACACTTGTGTAGCATCTCCAAATCCTAATGACTTTAAAAACCGCTCCCATGATCTGCTGCGTAACGGGTGAGTCTTGTTCATTCTTAATTGTTACTCCCTCAAACATTTCATTATATTCCAATGTGAAAGTGGAATCGTTCATTAAAAGATCTGCACTAATTTGCACTAATATTGAAAACAGCCTAATGACTAGGTTGAGTTTGACTGTTGCTCAAACTGAACATTTCTCTTCTTTTGTTTTTGTAGATGTCCCAGAGACAGCACATTTCAATCCTATATTAATGGCGTGGATCAATATGCTCAGTTCAGTTTCCGGGCTTTTAAGTTCCTCTGAACTCATGCCTATGTGCACCTGCAGTGTAAGGTGATCATCTGCCCTGACAATGATTACAACTCTCGCTGCCGTAAAGGTTGCCTATACCGGCGCAAGAGATCCCTTGACAGCTCCTACAACACCAGTACTGTGACGCTGGGCCCGATCAAACTCAGAGGTCAGAGTGAAGTAGCAGGTATGACTTCTAATGATTTTACCTGTCAGTTCTTATGCATTATTACTGATTTCTTCCTAATGACATTTGCTGTCTTTTAGGGCATGGTGTGAAGGAATCTGAGAAGTCGATGGAGTGAACTAATCATTTATAATAATCTTTAATCATTAAACACAGAAAGACAAGAAAAATCTGTATTGTTATACTTCAATAAAGCATTTCTAAACTGCAGTTCTTCTCAAATGTGTCTCCAATTGTGTACATTTGCTTGTATTCCATTCACTGTGTTTATATGGACTCTCAAAACAAGACAAATCAAGTCTGAAAGTCAATGACAAACATGACATACTTTTACTTTTTTACTGCTTTAGAAGGCTTGTATTTTTAATTTTTACAGAGAACATTAAAAATGACTTTTCACAAACTAAAAGCTTCTAAAAAGTATTTGGCAGGATTTTTAAAACATTATTTAATTTTAATAATTATTTACTTTCATTAATAATCAAAACTATAGAAATCTTTTGCTAAAATATTGCATTTGCACAATTACAACTGTGAATTTTATGAAAAGTTATATTCCTAATAAGTAGTGATGCAATGAAGCAATTTAGAATGAATCAGGCTTCCTAAAGCTATAAGAGTGATCACATTGGAGCAAACTGGTTGACTGAGAGAAAAAAGGAATAGTGTGTGATGTTAAAACCTCTACAGACTACATCTGCATTCCTACTATCTCGTACTTACCACAAATTTAAGTTGTCAACACTTGACATTTGCTTGGAACTGTTCATATCCTCAATTGTAATGCAACACTAAAACTAAACACTATCAACACCTAAACAAAAGCTACAACTCAGTCACAGGGTTCTAGATCTGAAGCTTTCATTCATCCAATTAAAAAAAAAAATAGGGTAATGGTTCACATCTAAATTTTATCACTTGACCCAATGAAAAATAAATAATTTGCCTTCAACAATATTTTCTATCTCCATGAGAACAATTTTATATAACCTGCTACAAAGCATATTTGTCTTGTTGAATAAAGTCAATTTATTTAAATTATCTTTTTGTTCTAAACAAGAAGATATAGCTTTAATCAAAACAACAATTCCCATAAAATGTTCATTCGTCCAATTAAAAAATTAGAGTAATGGTTTCACATCTAAATTTAATCAGTTATCAGTCATCTAAAATAAATCATTTGCCTTAAACAATATTGTTTTAAAGTCCATGAAAGGTCAAATTGTATCGTAATGATTGCTGTATGTAGGCAACTGGAGCTAGGAGAACACTCCGCACACCCTGAGTGTCTCTGTTGTCAGTAATTTGGCAGATTAAGCAGATAGGAGGCAGCACTATCAGTTTACCTTTATTATTCAGAGCTCAGAACATGAACAGCCCTTAACAGAATCATACGACCGGGGTGCTTTCTTTTCACACTAGCCTACTTGATGGTGATGGCAAATATTTTATAAATAAATGAAATATTGGGCCTAAATCACAGAAGCCAACTCAAACATAAACACACATAAAGTTTATAACAAAACAACCCATGTATTTTAAATAATATAACACTTGAACCAACTCTAGTTATTTTTTCACATGCACCTGGCTATAGTGCTGTAGGCCAGGTCATTACTGTGTGAGTAACTTTAAAATTTACATTGGTCAAAACAAATATTTCTTAGTTGAGTTCTTAATCAAAAACATTTAAATTTTACTTTGTTTTGATCTTAAAATATATTACTTAAAAAATAAAACAAATAATGTTAAACTGAAATGAAAGATAAATTTTTAATTGGATGAAGTACTGCTTGAAAACAAATTTTCAGTGTAGGGGATTTCTCAGAAAATTTCCATTTTAAAAATTACAGTTCTGAGTTCCAAGAGGATGTGAGCACTTTTTACTAATAAAGATTCAACGATGATTTTTCAATTTAAAGGTAAAATTATGTTGTGTTAACACTTGTTAACAGTAAATTACACACAACCATACATGAAACATGTTTTGGTTATAGATCTGACAAACATGTTTGTGAAAATACACACAACAAACTACATTTACACTCTCAGAAATAAAGGTACAAGAGCTGTCACTGGGGTGATACCTTTTCATAAGGTACACATTTGTACCTTAAAGGTCCATATTAATACCTCAGGGATACATATTAGTACCTAAAAAGTACAAAATTGTACCTCTTAAATGTTTTAGGTACTAATATATACTTTTGACGTACCAATATAGACCCTTTAAGTACAAATGTGTACCTTTTGAAAAGGTATGACCCCAGTGACAGCTCGCGTACCTTTATTTCTGAGAGTGTCAATATATGTACACTCTAAAAACGTTGAGTAATTTATTTAACCTAATGGTTAAGTTAAAAATATTTGGTGCTTTGTTGGGTTATTTGAACCTTTATTGGGTTATTTATTTAATAACTCAACCAGTTGGGTTAAAATTTTTGAATTTCAACAGTCAACTGATTTAACTGACACAGAACAGCTGTATTAATATGCGTGCGTAATGTTGTTACCTTTCCATGTCGTGTTTTTTTATATCCGTTTCACCAGCACTCTTAACTATTGATGATACAACCCGCGCTTCATAGCCGATCTATAATAAATATATTTCTGACTAGTTTTGTCCACTGGCTGACTCTGTGTTTATGACAGGCTAATACTTAATTAAAAATAAAAAAAATGAAACCCCTAAAATTACATGAAACTCTAGAGGAAACGTGGAGAGCATGGTGACGCGATGACGGTAATCGATCTATGTGCCACAACATGTAAAACAGGATCATAAAAGGAACATTATAATGCAAATCTTAAATTCAACAAGTGATCAAAAACAAACAAATGACAAGACAAAAGAAATATCTGAATGCAATTCAATTTAAATATATAAAATATGAACTGATTTATACTTTAACTATATTGTTCACTTGAAATGATAAAAAAAAAAATGTATATATATATATATAGTCAAATAAAAGATTTTTCTAGTCATCCCCCATAATTCTGTGGCTCAAAAGTATCGGTTCAGGCACCTTTACCATTTTAAAAATATTGATTTAGCACCAGTAATATAGACCCATCGAAATAACCCCAAACGATACCCAACCCTACTCCTCAGTTTCCACCAGTCTCTGCTCTCTCACTCTCCATGTGTCTTCCTTGCTGTCTTATTTTAGCCTCTTTAACACAGCTCAGGTACTCTGCTGTTCTATAATCAATCCTCAATTGTAAATATAGTTCAGTTTTCTTGTGTGATTTGGTGGCATCTTTCCAATATGTGATTGTAGTTGTGTTTCTGTACTTGGGCCTGATTGTGTTGTGCTGGTTGAGTTTCAGCTGTAGATGTGACAGTGCGCTCCTGTGTATCTGCTCCTGACAGTGCAGCGCTTCAGCCTGATACGAGCTCACATCTCTGGATTTCAAATGCTTATAAAACTTTACAGCTCTTTTTTGGATGCTGATCAGTAAAGGATATTGGCCTAATTCAGCTCTAAATGAGTTGTTTGGTAATCTGTGTACTTTTAGGATGCTCTTACAAATCTGGTTGTGCATAATTTCAATTTCCCTCTTTGAACCATTTAGAGAAGTCCTATGTTTTTAGTGGTCCCCACACTCAATCCCATAGCGCAATCGACTCAGTCATAGCTTCTTAAGTCGAGCTTTTGTCTTTAGTTTGTTTACAGACAGTTTCCAGTTGAGCTTATTTTACGACCCAGATATGTGTACTCATGGGTGTGTAGATGACCTGTTCTCCTGCTCTGAAAGTGTATTTATTTTTCTTACATCTGTTTTGAAAGATCATTATTTTATCATATTTGTTCATGTTGATTTTAAGAACCTATGTTTAGCTGAATGAGTCCACAATGTCCAGGAGCTGCTGTAGCCCTTCTTTAGTTTTAGAATGACCGACTAAATCTTTAGTGAAGAGGAGACTTTCAATCACAGATTCATCCAGGGTCAAGCCAGGGGCAGTCAAGGTGTTTAGTTCTTTGGCTAATTCATTTACTGTATATAGATGTTAAATAAAGTGGGGACAATGAAGTCGTTAGATAAATGGACTACCCTGTCTGAATTTACGCTTCTGAGAGAAATATTTTGTTTACTTGTCTCTAATTTTTACATCACATGAGTTATTTTTATACATGTTGCTGAGTAAATTAAATGTTTTCTCTCTATATGGTTCTGTATTTCTGCAGAAACAGAGAAAATGGCACTTCCCTTTTTCTATGACCTTTGGGTTTTTATTTGAGAGTGCTGCTTGGTCTGCACAAAGTGATAAAACTATCACCCAAAAGCACTTCACTTGGTAAAAACACCCATGGAATTATGTAAGCCTACTGTAGCTCATGAGATTGTATCTGTACTTACTGTAACTCATGAGACTATAACTCAGGAAGACACTCTCTTCCTGTCTTAATACACCAGGCATTTTGTTAGAAATGCTTCTATGTTTTATATGTTTGTTTATATAACTCCTATTTTCATTTATAGCACTTAATTTTCGCATTGGCATTTAATATCTCCTGTTCAATACGTTATAAACAGCAGCTACGCTAATTATTTTCTTTGTTCTCTATTTCCACCTGAAGATGCCCATCCCAAGACGTCTAGAGATTGTGCAACGCCACTTGATGAGATCCAAGACCTATGAAGAGATGATGCTAACCAGTAAGGACTTCAAGGACAACACATACATTTAATACACAAACACACTTCATTGAACATGTACACAGACATCACTTATGCTACATAACTGCAAGTTAACTAAAAGTTAAAATTATTAGTAGAGCCAGACAGAATCTGCAAACATTTTTTTGCTATTTCTGCACAGAATTTTGTAACATTTATGTGTAATGATTTTGGGATTATCATAACTAAAAACTTAATATATGACATTAAAAATAGCTTTTTACATGTATTTAATGTTTACAATGCAAATCCAATTAGATCCACTTATTTAGTAAACAAAGCAAGTCTCTCATATAATGTATCTACTAAAAGACAGAAAGTTTTACTCTACAAACTGTACTGTAAATAAATCAAATGGTCATTTTCATACTAGTCAATAATATTACTGAAATTAATAAAAAACTGACTAAATATAAATCTACACAAGTAACTAAATAGACTCAATGATGGGCTACAATCTGCGGGTTTCTGCGCATGCAGATTTTGAGTGGGCCTAGTTGATAACTAATAAAGTTATGTTAACTAATAACCTTAACTTTACCAAATGTTATTGTAATGCAATAATGTGTGCCTTTTTGTGAAGCTGCTTTGAAACAATAATTATTGTGAAAAGCGCTATACAAATAAACTTGAATTGAATTGAGACTGCTCTTTGATCTGCACAAAGTGATAAAACTATCATCTAAAAGCACTTAACTTAGTAAAACCATCCTATATGAAATTATGTGTGCTTAACTCATTACTATAGGTTTAAGATATTTTTACAGCTTGATTGAAGTGTATAAATAAGCTGTAATTAATAAAGGATAAGTCAGTTTTGTGAACTCCATTTGGCTTGAACTTCTCTTGATTGTCTCAGGAGCTCCTAATCCAAAACTTCAGAACAATTTCCACGACAAATAATGTGATTATTCTACAATTTTGCTGTATTTGTACACTATTAGTAAGTATATTCTGCTTTTATTGGGTGGACTACCTTCATGACTACCATCACATCGCAGTCTTGCCCTCTTTTGTTTAATAAATTAACTTGATTAATAATTATAATAAAATTTATTTTTACTACATAAATGCATCAAATAAATAGAGAAGCTGGAGGGTTTAGGGGAAAACGTATGTTATCATGTAAAATGCTTTGCATCTGTCATATTAAGATGCTTATCATAAGGGCTACACACTCTAACTCAAGAGATGCAGATGGTTCTATATGTCTGCAGAAACAGAAAAGACAACACTTCCCTTTTTCTGTGACCCTTGTTTTTTTTATTTGAGACTGCTGCTTGCTCTAAACAAAGTGATAAAACTATCACCCAAAATTATTAAACACTAAACACACCCTTTATGAAATTATCTATGCTAACTGTAACTCATGAGACTGCTGCTTGCTCTGCACAAAGTGATAAAACTATCACCCAAAAGCACTTCAATTACTAAAAACACCCTATATATGGCATTATCCGTGCTTAAATCATGAGACTCTTGTTTGCTCTGTACAGATTGAAAAAACTATCACCCGAAAGCACTTAACATAGTAAAACAACCTTATATGAGATTATCCGTGCTTAACTCATTACTATAGGTTTAAGATGTTTTCACAGCTTGATTGAAGTGTATAAATAAGCTGTACTTACAGTAATTAAGAGTTAGACATTTTTGTGAACTCCACTCAGAAACTCCTAATCCAAAACTTCAGAATAATTTCCATGACAAAGGGCATCTGCTGGTAAAAAAAAAAAAAAAAAACATTTGCCAAACAAATTGGTGGTTCATTCTGCTGTGGCGACACCTGAAAAGGCAGGGACTAAGTTAAAGGAAAGTGAGTGGGTAAATAAATAACGGTGGTATGGTTGCATTTATTTGCATTCAATAACAGTTAATTCATGATCTCAAACTTTGTGTCTACAGAAACATCCATAATTTAATCCAGAGTAATAGAATAAACATTGCATGATATTCAGCTGTGAACTATATTTTTTTTCTAGCAGATGCTTCATTATATTAATGTGTTATAAGGAAATCCTCTTGGTGGTTTTGAGTATATAAGGAAGGGTTGAAAAGCTGAAAGACAAACCTGATCAGAAGAGGAAAATGGAAGCTCTGGCTCTTCTTCCATTTCTGCTTCTAACTGCTTTTCAAGGTAAGATTATCAGTCCCATAAAAAAAATGTTCAGTATATGAAATAAAGCTGCAAGGTTGAAACATCATATATTTCGCATCATATTCTCAAGTGATATTTTTTTTATAATTCATAAATTGAGTCTCTAATCATAGACTGAATTACATATGCTGTCGTGAAAGAAAGCATTGAAGTATGTTACATTAACTGTTCTGATATGCCTTTTTGCAGCAAATACCATTGAGTCAGGGACAACAGGTAAACAACATTAAACATTAAACATCACACTTTTCTCATGGGCCTTCTTTTATAAACAATCAGAAATATTTAGTCTATTTTTGCACAAATTATTCTGATGAGTTTGTTTGATTTATTAAGTAAAATAACACAACACAACTCACGGTTCACTTCCAAACCTCTTTGAGAATCTTTCTTCTGTTGAACATAAAAAAAAAAACACTCGAAGAATGTTGGAGTCTCTGACTTCCATAATAATTTTCCTACTAAGAATTGTTTCAGGTATCTATCAGTATACAGTACAGTATACTATTCTGTCTTCAACCTTCCTCAGAGAATGTTATTAACTGGCAATGGAGAAATGCATTATTATAAAAAGTTATTGTAAGTAATTGTCCTGTTTTTCATGTTAATGTGAAGATTCATGTGGTGGCAATATGAGAGATAGGAAGGGTGAATTGTTCAGCCCTCGGTACCCTAATAACTACCCTGATAATGCACGGTGCACATGGACCATTCACAGCACAGGAAGCACAATTGTGTCCCTGACCTTCAACAATGTTGAGTACGACACTATTTCATCATACTTATTTATCAATAATTTCTAATGTCAAAAAAAAAAATAAAGTTATTGAATAAAACAAAATAAATATCACAGGCAAGCAAATATGTAACACTTACCATATGTACTCAAATATTAGTGGTTTAACTTTGAAAAGCTAAAAAAGTAGACAATATGTATTTAAATGTGTTTTTGTCGCTCATCTCCATTTGCTAGATTGGAATCATGCTGTGATTACATCAGAGTGTATGATGGTCCTTCTACCATCTACCCTTTACTGGGGGAAATAAAGGAGTACAGGTATCAGACTTTTAAATCCACAGGCAACACTCTGACCGTGGTTTTCTACAGCGACGGCAGTTCAACAAGAAGAGGATTTCGTGCAAACTGGATCTTTGTAGGTATGTGATAAAGAAGATGAATACAACTTGATCTATGCTATTACTGATGTATCACAGTCATTCTCAAATTAATTATAGTTGGTAAACAGAACAAGAGTGTCATTTAAAAAAAAATCTGTATTCTCTCATCAGTGAGGCTAGAACTAAAATAAACTGCAGGTTCCTGCATTACTATTCAGTGATTCTGTAATATCACATTATTCTTATAAGCCTGCTCTTGAAATCAATCAGAAATGTATAGTCTATTTTTAACACATGATTCTGATGAGTCCTCTTCCAAACCTCTTTGAGATTCTTTCTTCTGTTGAGCATAAAAAAAGATCATTTGAAGAATGTTGGAGCCCTGTAGTCACTGACCTTCATTTTTTTTTTCTACTAAGGAAGTCAGTGGCTTCTGATTTCCATTATTTTTTATTAAATACCGTGTGTTTGTGTTCAACTGAAAAAACTCAGTTTCTAAACCAATTGAAGGTAAGTGAATGGCGAGTCTCTTTAATAATAACCAGTTATTAAAAATTTTCTTTCAGATGTTGGAAAGCTCTACATTAGCAATACAACTGTTACACCAGAGACCCTCTCATCAGGTAATGAAACATTCTGCACCATATGTTTCTCAAACTAATATATTTCTGATAGTTCATAAAGCGTACTCTGTGATCCTACATACACTAAATGAAAGGCACAGTAGTTTCTTTTTTTTTTAAGTACATTATTATATTGGATTAACCAGCACATTTCTTTAAATTAACATTAGTAACGGGATACATAAAACATGTAATCTGTACAAATATTGAATACAAATGAATACAAATGAATACATAGTCATTGTACAGCTAGTTACACAAAAGATAAGAATAAAAAAATATTATATTAGTTAATTTCTAGGAATTTAAAATATGACAGTGCATTGGGAAAGCGTGCCTGTCCTGAATGGGGAGGATGCTGCGGAGGCCACCTGCTGCCCAAATGGGGAGACCTGGTGGCAGGAAGACATATGCACTAACCCTGAGAAGGAGGAGTACACATATGAAGGATGGTTAGCGGGGAGGGAAGACAAGGGCCTGCCTGAGGAGGGGGGAACTATACCGTGGCTGATTGAAGCATATGGGATTGCCAGAGTGTAGATCGAGCAAAGCAGGCACCTAAACCCATAACACGGGCTGACTGAGCGGGCATGCCAACAAGGTAGTCAGGTGCTGGGGGCCTCAGAGGAACTCTGTAGGGTTCACCGAGTGGGGAACTCAACTAAGCATAGTAAGAAAAGCGCACGTATCTCTGTGTTAGAGAAAAAGGCACAGCAAGCGTGTTTCAACACCAAATCGAATTTCCTCATTCACTGGCATTATCCAGCATACGTGAAGAAAATCGGCTCCACTCAAAGATTATAGAATCTAATGAATGTATTAGGTGTCACCCAGCCTGCAGCTCTACAGATGTCTGTTAGAGAGACACCGCATGCTCACACCCAAGAGGAGGTGACACGCCTAGTGGAGTGCGCTCTCACTTCCGGGGGACACGGCTCACCCTGGCACTGAAAAGCGAGGGAGATGGCATCCACTATCTGGTGGGCCAACCTCAGTATGGATACAGTACTTCTCATCTGCCGATCATAAGAAAAAAGGAGCTGCTTAGAGTCGTAAGCTCTAAATACGGTCACATGTGCAGTACGCGAACAGGACACAGCAAAGAAAGGGGCTGGGTCTGCCTCCTCTGTGGGCAGCGCTTGCAGGTTCACTACGTGGTCTGAAAAAAAGCACTATAGGAACCTTGGGCACCTGGGTGGGCTGGGGTCTCAGCAAAACGTGAGAGTGGGCTGACCTGATTTGCTGGCACACTTAGCTGACCAAAAATTACTCCAGATACTCGACCCTCTTGACCGATGCCAACGTGACCAGCAGTGCTGTCTACCTGGACAGAAATCTTAAAGATACTGAGTCGAGTGGATCGAGCAGACCTCGCCTACAGAGAGATCTCCAAGAGGGCATGAGAGTGGGACAGGATTGATTTAATCATCCAGCGTCTCACGCTCTCGCGGCATCACAGCAGAGTGACAATCATCTGGTGCATGCCCGCGTACCATGCATGTCTGGGGACCTGATCATGAAGCCAATGCTGTAACGGTCTCATATGGAGCAATCCGAACAGCGTGACAGCAGCTGCCAATGCCATATGCCCCGCTAAGTTTACCAGACTTAGGGGCATCCTGAGGAGGGGGTGGTGATTATCTGTGGGGTGCTCAACACTGCCATCAGTGAGGAGCAGCCGAAGTGGATGAGTCAGTGGGGAGAGCAATTTTGAGAGGCCACCTGTAGATGACTTTCCCCATCGCGCTTGACTGCTCTTTCACCGTAGTGAATTCCTGGGTGAACTCAGCCACGGTGTCGCCAAGCAGGCCAGCCTGGAACATGGGTGCGTTAAGAAAGCGAACTTTGTCAACATCATGCATATCTGCCAGGTTTAGCCAGATGTGGCGTTCCTGGACCACTAGTGTGGCCATCATCCTTCCCAGGGCACTCGCAACAAACTTGGTAGTTCTCAGAGCATAGTCGGTTGCAGTGCATAGTGCGTTAAGCCTGGGTCGGAACCTCCCTCGTGCAGCAGGGCCAATGCCTGTGCCAGGTAGCACTGGTATGTGGCCATAGCATGCAAGGCGGAAGCCCTGGCCTAGATATCTGCAGGGGACAGAATTTTTAGTCCCACTCCCACCCAGTTTTATTCCGCACCTGACCGCTCCCTCTATATATTCAGCTTTGTTCACCCGCTCCCCGACCCGCCCAGTTTTCTACTCGACCCAACTGTTCCCGGTAAATATTTAGTTCCAGTTTAGATCTGGCTTCCAAACTCTCATGTTAAAATTGGGTACTACCAAAAGAGAGAGATAACAGTTAAAAGTGTAGGTTGTGCAAGAATTGCAGGCTAAATGTCAGTTTTATTTGCACCTTTGTGATGAGACATGAGTCCCGTGTGACGTGCGGTGAAGTTTGTAGCTGGTGAGGCACTGACTCTTTTAAAGTCAGATTTACTGTACAAACATATCCACTAAATATAGTTGCCAACTACCTATTGTGTTTAATATATCATATCAGCTTTATTTATATACAAAAAGCAGGTACATATTAAGCCCATGGAGAACGTAAAATGTATAGCGATTAAATATGCCTCCCAAAAAAGCTAGATGCCTCCAAAAGCTGGATGCTACAGAGTCCAGACAGCCTATAACAAGCGGCACACAGCACCATGGCGGATGTGCTCGCTCTCTCACTCTCTCTCTCTCTCTCTCTCTCTCAGGAATGCTATATTGTTAGACCGCCTGCTCCCATTCAAATTACAGTTACTGACCGATCCCAACCGACCACCTGACATGATGGCCCAAGTTAGCACGGGCATCATATCAGATTTCAAATCCGGAACATCGCTTATCACCCCTGAGGGAGGAAACGGGTTTGAATTGTCATCAGAAAATGACAGCCCACCCTCCGATGCAGTGATGGACATCTGGTCCTCGGTATCATCAAGTGAGAGGGTGATTATCCCGGAGGATGAAGCGCTTCTCTCACTCGAAGCTTGGATAGACGTGCTGAGGAATTGGAGGTTCGCAAGCCCCAGGGCGGCAGATTGACCCCCACTGTAACCCTCAGATCTGTCCGAGTGCCAACCACTATTTGCGGGGGACAACAGGGGTGGTTCACCCTTTTGTAAGAGTGAGCCGTGATCTTAGCTGCACAACAGTCATGCCATCGCAGTGACAGCATGCACTGCCCATGAGCACCGCATTAATATTCTGAACCCTCAGACATGCAACACAGTGCTCATGCCCATCATCCGGGGACAGGGAACCACCGCATCCAGAAATGCACGGTCAAAGCGACTTCTTAGAAAGACTCTTTTAGGATAATTACTTTATACTCACCACTCTTGAAGTACCGGTCCAGAGAAACGCCCAGGGGCAGGAGAGGCCCGGCTCAACCGTCGCTGCTCGCACTGTTGCTCGCATTGGAACTGGAAGAAATCATACTCTCAGAAGACTTTCTCTCACTCTCTCTCGAATGAAAAAACGAAGTCGGAGGATGACAGCAAAATGTCTCTTTCAGTCTGCATGTGAGGTTTCTGAAAGCAAAAAGGTGCTTTTGTGACGAGTGGCTGGCTTTCACAATTGATTGTGATTGCTGCCAGCTGAAACGCCCAGGGGCGAGAGAGGCCCAGCTCGACCATCGCTGCTTGCACTGTTGCTCACACTGGAACCGGAAAAAATCAGCCTCTCAGAAGACAGCAGCTTTCTCTCACTCTCTCGAACAAACAAATGAAGTCGGAGGATGACAGCAAATTGTCTCTTTTAGTCTGCATGTGAGGTTTCTGAAAGTGAAAAGGTGCTTTTGTGACGAATGGCTGGCTTTTTCACAATTTATTGTGATTGCTTCCAGTTGAGTGTGCTGGTGCTGCCAATTGATTGGCATTTCATTTGGCCGTTTTATTACCCTTCAGAATGATTGGCTTTCTGACGAAATCCCCATAGTGGAAGTTTTCCACATAGCATTGAAGTTCCCCTCCCGCTGGGGAACTCTATATTTGTGAAGATGCAAAAGGCCACAAAGAGTTAAAAATTTCAACACATTTTACATTTCCTTACAATCTGAATTCCAAATCAAAAACAATAAATTTATTGTCTTAAAATCAAAATGTTTTTTGTAAGCTGAGAAAACAAGCCAAGATACTTCTGTCCAAAACGTTTCTACAAGATTGCATTTTAAAAATAAATGTGTTACTGTTTGCAGATTAGATCTACAAAATGTGAATTGTGAAAATTTGTTTATATTAAATTTAAATAGTAAAGAAATACAGGGATAATAATTATGAAGGATTTTAAAATAAAGTTCCCCTTAATGACATGTGTCTGGAAGACACTTTTGGAGGACACTAGCCGACCAATCACTCTGAAGTGTAAGAAAGCGGATCAATGAATGGCAATGCGTTGGCAGAGCTTGGTTCCGCATTTGCCAGCAATTAATCATTAACAGAGTATATAAGCTGGCGCAAGGAGAGTGAGCATTAGATTTTCACTTCAGAGCCTCTCACTAAGAGACTGAAGAGTACACTGCCATCCTGATTTCTTCAAGAAACCAGTCTTTTTACCAGTGCGGGAAATGATGTAACATCGGCGGTCGAACAGGGCTTCTTTCCCATCCCCAGGGTATTTCGCTGTGGAGAAAAGAGCAGTTTTCACTGAAAGGGCAGTTCCCCTAAGAGAGCAAGAGATCCTCCGGGATGGCCCCGCTCTCATTAGATGACACCGGGGACCTGATGTATATCCCTGCATTGGAGGGCGGGCTAACATGCTTTGATGATGATCCGGTCCCGCTGCCACCCTCCAGAGTTGTCAGTGAGGTTTCGAATTTAGAATCGAACATGTTAGCCGTGTTATCCCGAGCTGCTTCAGCTGTGGGACTGGAGATGGCTTGTCCCCCAGCTCAGCAACTAGACTGCTTAGATTGGTGTTACGTGGGGGCCAAGAAACTGAAACCTTCCAAGCACCTTGTCCCTTTTTTCCCAAAGGTACACAGTGAACTCACACAGGCATGGAGGGCACCTTTCTCTGCCCGGTCCTCATGCACTCCCGCTCTCACCACCCTTGACGACAAAGCAGCCAGGGGGAATGAGGCGATTCCTCAGGTGGAGGAATTGTGGTCAATCTTTGCCTGCAAGGCGCCTCCAACTGGAGGGGTCGGCCCAAGCTCCCGTCCAAAGTCTGTAGGTTATCTGAGTCTCTCATGGCAGGAGCCTACACTGCTGCGGGCCAGACTGCTTCTGGTTTGCACACTATGGCCAGCTATCAACGCTACCAAGTGGAGAAGCTGGCTGAGCTGCAGGAGGGTGGTTCTTGCTGAGCCTAATGCATGAGCTCTGCACGCCAACTGATTATGCTCTCATGACTACCAAATTGGCCGCCTGTGCCCTGGGGAAGATGAAGGCCACACTGATGGTCCAGAAAAGCCACCTCTGGCTTAACCTGGCAGATATGAGGGACGTTGACAAAGCTCGCTTTCTCAATGCACCCATATCGCAGGCTGGCCTGCTTGGTGACACAGTCAGGGACTTTACCAAGGAGTTCTTGGTGGTGAAAGAGCAGTTGAAGGCGATGGGTAAAGTCATCTATCAGCGGGCTCATAAAACTGCTCTCCCTGCTGCCCTATCCACCTCGGCTGCCCCTCGCAGAGGGAGTCCACCCCCAGCTACAAGACCTGCTCCGCCTTCGCAGCCCACTCTATCGGTCAAGTGGCAGCGCCGAGCCTCCTGTGGGACCAAGACGCCCCTGCCCCATGGCATCATCCGGTAAAAGGACCGCGAAACGTCCCTGAGACGAGCCACCCAGAGTTTGCACATCCACTCTCAAACCTGTGTGCAAACCTGAGCCTTGCCAATCTGGGACGCTCCGCCTTCCAGCTCGCAGTGCTGGGCCATATCGCCATATTCCCGAGGTGAGCACTCCCCTCCCGAGCTGCCTCTCCACTGGCACGTCAGTGATAGCTCTGATGGTGCCCAAAAAAAAGTGCTGGGTTAAGACCAATCCTAGATCTGCGCAAACTGAACTGCTATTTACTCAAAATGCCGTTCAGGATGCTCACACAGAAACGCATACTCCAATGCGTCTGTCCTCAGGATTGGTTTGCAGCTATAGACCTGAAGGGCGCATACTTTCATGTCTTCAGTCTTCCATGCGACAGTCCTTTTCTCTGGTTTGCGTTCCAAGGTCGAGTATAGCAGTCCTCCCCTTGGGCTCTCCCTGTCTTCGCTGGATTTTACCAAGCTTGCGGAGGGCACAAGCTCGAGAAGCATAATCTAATCTAGTCAGGGATTTAGAGGCATTTCTGTTTAGCGAATTGTGCCTGGAATTCGGGCTGGCCTACTCTCATGTTATCCTGAGACCACAGCCCTGCTATGTGCCCAAGGTTCCTACCACCCCATTTAGAGATCAGGTGGTAAACCTGCAAGCACTGCCCATGGAGGAGGCAAACCGAGCTCTTTCACTGCTTTGTCCCGTTCATGCTTTGCGCCTTTACATGGAATATATGCAGAATTTCAGATCTTGTGAACAGCTCTTTATCTGTTATGGTGGTCAGCAGAAGGGAAATGTCATATCAAAACAGAAGTTGGCCTACTGGATAGTAGATGACTTTAGCCTTGCTTATCCATGCCCGGGGTTGAGAGCACACTCAACTAGAAGTGTCGCCTCCTCTTGAGCATTAGCATGCGGCACCTCTCTCACAGATATATGTAGAGCTGCGGGCTGGGTGACACTTAATACATTCGCAATATTGTATAATCTTCGAGTGGAGTCGGTTTCCTCCCGATTACTGGGTAACCCTGGTCAATCGGGAGTAAACTAAGCTTGGTGTCAAAATGCTTGCTACTCCATGCTCCCTAACTCAGAGATACGTGTCTTTTTCTGCTCTGCTAGTAAGTTCTCCAATTTGGTGAACCCTAGTGAACTCCTCCAAGGCCCCCAGCTCCCGACTCAGCAAAGAAGCCGGGTGGCTGGCCCAGTATGATATCTGGTATGCCCAATTGGTCTACCCACATGGGGTTCGGTGCCAGCTATACACGGTCCCCAATTGCCATCCCACATGCTTATTTCAGCCAGGGAGTGTTCCCCCTTCTCAGGTGGACCTATGTCTTTCCTACCCGCTAACCAGCTTATCATATGTAGCACTAAGTCCATTTGATTTATTAATTAAAATAGCACAACACAAATCACACTCCTCTTTCAAACCTCTTTGAGAATCCTCTGTCGAACATAAAAAAGACAACTTGAAGAATATTGGAGTCACTAACTTCCATATTAGTTTTCTTACTAAGAAAAGTCAGTGGCTTCTAATTTCTATCATTTTTTAAAATATTTTCTTTGTGTTCAACAGTAGAAACTCATACATTTTTAAAAACCAACTGAGGGTGAGTGAATGGTGAGTCTCTTAATTCAAAACCAGTTATTAAAAAGTTTCTTTCAGATGTTGAAAAGGTCATCTACAATACGGTTACACCAGAGACCATCTCATCAGGTAATGAAAAATTCTGCACGTTTCTCAATCATATATATTTCTGATAGTCCATAAAGCGTACTCTGTGATCATACATAGATAAAATGACTTTACATATCTACTGTCTAGAAGAAAATCATTAAAATATATTGTATTAAATGTTCTGATATGCCTTATTGCAGCAAATCCAATTGGGTCATGGACAACAGGTAAACAACATTTAACATTATACAGTGTTGAAAATGTTTTATGCAAACCTTTTACAATGTTGAAATATCACTTTACATGATGTATTTTTTTCTTTGTTTTTGCAGCAAGCTGGCTGAATTATTTTTCAGGTAGTAATTCTGTCTTCAATTTTCCTTAGAGGATATTATTAACCGGCAATGGAGAAAATGCATTATTATAAAAAAGTTATTTTTTGGTTGTAACTTAATTTCTTTTAAATTGTTTTGGTTTTCTTGATAATGTGAAGAATCGTGTGGAGGCAATGTGGCAGATAGGACGGGTCAATTGGTTAGCCCTCGATACTCTAATAACTTCCCCAACAATTACTGATCATAGTCATCACATCACAGTCATTCTCTAATTAATTATGGTTGGTAAACAAAACATTCGGAATGTTGTTGTTTTTTTTAAATGCTGTAATCTCTCAAGCAGCAAGGAGGCGCAGTGGGTAGCACAATCGCCTCATAGCAAGAAGGTTGCTGGTTCAAGTCCTAACTGGGTCGGTTGGCATTTCTGTGTGGAGTTTGAATGTTCTCCCCGTGTTGGCGTAGGTTTCCTCCGGGTGCTCCGGTTTTCCCCACAGTCCAAAGACATGCGGTATAGGTGAATTGGGTAAGCTAAATTGTCCGTAGTGTATGTGTGTGAATGAGTGTGTATGGATATTTCCCAGAGATGGGTTGCAGCTGGAAGGGCATCTGCTGCATAAAACATATGCTGGATAAGTTGGCGGTTCATTCTCCTGTGGCAACCCCAGATCAATAAAGGGACTAAGCCAAAAAGAAAATGAATGAATGAATGTATTCTCTCATCAGTGAGGCTAGAACTAAAATACACTGTAATTTCCTGCTTTACTATTCAGTGATGATGTAATATCACGTTATTCTCATGGGCCTGAAGAATGTTGGAGACCTGTAGTCACTGACTTGACTTGATTTTTTTCCTTCTAAGGAAGTCAGTGTGTTTTGGTTTCTAATTATAACCAGTTTTATTTTTTATTTTTTGCACCAGCAGATAGTTTACCTCATTACTGAAATAACAATAACATAGCTTGCCAATAACATAGCCTAACATTATGTGTAATTATTATAGTTTAGTTCAAAGTACAGTAAATGTTTTTTTTACCACAATATATATTTTTGATTTAGAGTAAATTCAATTTTATAATTTGAACCAAAATTAAATTATACTTTAAAAACAATAAAAAAGCAATTGGCTGTAACATACTAGAATGTTTTAAGTTGGTTCAAAGTGTAATTTTTTTAGTGTAGATAAAAGGATGCACATCTACTGTCCAGCAGAAAAGCATTACATTAAATTGCATTAACTGTTCTGATATGTCTTATTGCAGCGAATACCATTGGGTCAAGGACAACAGGTAAACAACATTTAACATTATATACAGTAGTGTTGAAAATTCATTATTATAAAACGTTATTTTATCACATTTCTGTGGTCTATGTGGCTTAGTATAATTTACTAAGTGGTTCCAAACCTTTACATGTATTTCTTTTTTCTTTACTGTTGAACACAAAAGAAGATGCTTTGAAATATGGTGGAAACCATTAGTCAATGGATTGTATAGTAGAAAAAAATACCAGTTCCCAACATTCTTCAAAGCATCTTTGTTTGTTCAACAGCAGACAGAAATTTGAAAGTGGAGATTGTGTACATTATTCATTTTAATTTTGGGGTGAACTATCACTTTAATAATACTAAACATGCAACATGCATCTGATTGTGAAGATAAAGCCTATTTTTTCCTTTTTCAATGCCTATATCACTGATTGAACAGATCCTTCCTCAGACGACCCCTGCTACCACTACACAGTACTAGATGATGCTTGGAGAGCCACCACTTATAATGGATTGTCCATAAACTGTGACACGGCTGTGAAATGGTCTGGCTGGTATCGTCTCTTCATCTATGGCCGGAGTGTCCAGATGCCAGACAGATGTGTTGATAAGTACAGATGTGGCACTCAAGCCCCCCTGTGGTTAAACGGTCAACACCCAAAAGTCGGTGATGGAGTGGTGACCCGAGATGTCTGTGGTCACTGGTCGAATGACTGCTGTTATTACAGATCTGCTCCCATTAGAGTGAAAGCCTGTCCTGGAGATTATTATGTCTATGAGTTTGTTAAGCCATCTAGCTGTAATCTTGCATACTGTGCAGGTAAATATGCCTCCCTTCATACTCTTACATATATGTGTCTCTATTCATAAACAGTTATTAAAATTTTCTTTCAGATGTTGAAAAGCTCAACACCAGCTATACGACTGCTACACCAGAGACCTTCTCATCAGGTAATGAATCATTCTGCACCATGCGTTTATCACATCATTGTATTTCTGATAGTACATAAAGCATACTGCTGTGATCCTACATAGATAAAATGACTTTACACATGTACTGTCCAGAAGAGGAGTATTAAAATACATTGTATTAACTGTCCTGATATGCCTTATTGCAGCAAGTACCATTAGGTCATGGACAACAGGTAAACAACATTTAACATTATACAGTGTTAAAAATGGCTGTTTAATGCAAACCTTTTACACTGGTGAAATATCACTTTACATGATGTACTTTTTTCTTTTTTTTTAAAGGTAGCTGGCTGTATTCTACTCAAAGGTTTTCAGGTACTGCAATTATACTGACCTCTACCTTCCTTGGAGAATATTATTAACTGGCAATGGAGAAAATGCATTATTATGTGTGAATTGGGGCCTTTTAACCCCTTTCCCTTATGCTTGGACACTAATTAATTCCTGCATGTATTTTTGGGGCATCAGGATATCCAGTTTCTCACTCTCAGTGTGGAGGACATTTGAATGGCTCTGGCATGTTTTCCAGTCCAAACTACCCAAACTATTATCATGACAACGCCTACTGTGTGTGGTATCTTTCTGCTCAGCAAGGACAGAGAGTCTTCTTGACATTTGCTGATGTGCAGTAAGTGTAATCAATTTAATAAAATATAACTTACTGCTCAGTGCTCGAGAGATGATATCATGTGGAGTACCACTAAAGGTGGAACAAAGATCTATTTCTGCTTCTTTCAGACTCAATCGCTGCTGTGACTGTGACTACATTACCATCCATGACGGCTCTTCCACTGATCATCTACAGCTGGGAAAGGTCTGCTTCAATGAGACCACACATCAGGCATTTCACTCTACTTCACGATACTTGACTGTTGTCTTCAGGAGTGATTACACTAGTGTTAGCCGTGGTTTCCAAGCCCTTTTCACCAGCTCTCTGACTGCAAATAAAGGTAAAAATCTAAAATAAATAACTTTTAAATGCTAAACAACTGTAATTATTATGAAACATTCAACACTGTCTGTCTGTAATGCCTTTAATGTTGTAAATAAGGGGATGAAATTATTTGTATTGCAGGTCGTGTGGATTGTTACTCAGACAACATGGTTATTGTCCTACAAAGTTCTTACCTGAACTCACTTGGGCTGAGTGGAAATGACCTTTATGTGGATGACCAGCTCTGCAGACCAAACATTAGCAGCACTGAAGTTGTGTTCAGATTCCCCCTCGACAGATGTGGAACCACCAAAGAGGTTTGATGTTTACATCCAACATGACTCCACTGCCAAATCTGAAATCCGTAGCTTTCTGTCGAATACTTTACATATGGATTTGCTTAATCAGATTAGTCAGAGACATATGCATCACTGAGAGCCATGTACACCACACAACATCACCCACTCTCTGTTTCTCTTTCCCCTTTCTCTTTAGACGATGAATAGTTTTTTGTCCTACACCAACAATGTACGGGCATCTCAGTCTCAGTTGGGTGAAATCACTCGTCAGTCACTGCTTTTTCTGCGTGTGGGCTGCCGAATGGAGAAGGACACTATGGTGCAGATCTTCTACAAGGCCAAAGAAATCGTCAATGCCAACATCACAGGAACGGGCCGCTTCAATGCCAGTATCGCCTTCTACACCACAAGCAGCTTCACCCAGCAGATTTACGACTCTCCATATGAAGTGAATCTGAATCAGCAACTGTTTGTTCAAGTCAAGTTAACCAGATCTGATGCAAGGCTGGATCTCTTCCTGGACACTTGTGTAGCATCTCCAAATCCTAATGACTTTATAAACCGCTCCTATGACCTGCTGCGTACAGGGTGATTTTTTAAAACATGTTATTATTGGCCTATGTGACATATAGGAATAATTAATTAAAGTGTTTTTAATTATTTGCACTAATAGCCAAAACAGCTTAATGAGTTTAACTGTTGCCCAAACTGAATATTTCTCTTGTTTTGTATTTTGTAGATGTCCCAGAGACAGCACATATCTCTCCTACACCAACGGAATGGATCAATATGCTCGGTTCAGTTTCCAGGCTTTCAAGTTCCTCCAGACTCATGCCTTTGTGTACCTGCAGTGTAAGGTGATCATCTGCCCTGACAATGATTACAACTCTCGCTGCCGTAAAGGTTGCCAATACCGGCGCAAGAGATCGCTTGACAGCATCTACAACACCAGTACTGTGACCCTGGGGCCGATCAAACTCAGAGGTCAGAGGCCAGTAGCAGGTATGACTTCTATTTATTTTACCTGTCAGTTCTTATGCATTAAAACAATTTCTTCCCAATGACATTTGCTGTGTTTTAGGGCATGGTGTGAAGGAATCTGAGAAGTCGAAGGAGTGAACTAATCATCTTCTCAGTCATCTACTTAATCTAACTGTTACCTGAATGACTGTTGATTAATTTTTGTAGTGGAATAATGTATTATGAAAAGTCTATATCACTGTTTTTCAGTCTTTATTTTGTAAACTGATTTCCTTTGAGTTGCATCAAGAAGCTAAGTTTTCTGTTTTTTTTGCATCCCGATGTTAAAGCTATGTTCCTTTTTCATACCATTGTGTATAAAATTGCATATTAATGATGAAGCTATCAATCTAAGGTGCCTTTTATGGAATTATTACTCTCATTGCCATTGGTTGAAGATGCTAATAAATAAGCTGTACTTTGAAAAAATATTTGGCTAATTGGGCAACTTCACTCTATGTGGACTTCTCTTAATTGTTAAGTATTTTTTATTGTAATTCAATAAAGCATTTCTAAACAGCAGTTGTTGTCACTTGTGTACATTTACTTGTATTCTATTCACTGTGCTTATGGACTCTCAAACAAAGCAAGATAAATCAAAGTCTGACAGCCAATGACAAACAAGACATTATTTTACTGTTTTAGAAGGCTTGGATTTAATATTTACAAAAATATTTTGTCAAAAACATTTGATTAATTCTTATTTTTATGAAAGCCTTCATTATTTATCAAGACTAGACAAAATGTTGCTAAATAAATACAAATGCACCAGTGGGGATTTTTTAATGAACAATCCCAATTAGTGTGACAACATAAATGCACACTACAGGCAATGAAAAGTTATATTCCTAATAACTGCTGATACAATAAAGCAATTCAGAATGACTCAGACTTTCAAATGTTGGTGATCAAATTGACTAAATGGTGGGCAAACTGGTTGACTGAGAGAACACGGAAGCAAAATGTGTGTGATGTTAAAATTTATACAGACTATAACTGCATTCCTGCCATGTCAAACCAAACTTTTAAGATGTCACCATATGACATTATGCTTAGAGCTGTTCACGTTATCAGACCTTATAAGGCAACACTAAAATTAAATATCAACACCTAAACATAATCTGCATCTCAATTCAGGGGCTCATGCTTTAATTGACATTTTTACAAATTACACTTCTGAGTTCTAAGAGGATTTGAGCACTTTTTGCTATAAAAAAACAACTATAGATTTTATGAGTTTTTAAATTTATCGGTAAAATTATGAGTAAAACCAAACAACATTCGTTACAACAGTAAGATACACACACAACCATACTGGAAAGAGACATTTCAGACTAAATTTTAAATTACGTGTTTGTGAAAATACACGTTACAAACTATGAACAGCTGAAGTCAATATTATTAGCCATCCTGTGAAATTTTAATGCTTTTAAAAATATTTCCCAAAGAATTATTTAACAAAATTTTAAACATAATATTTTAATAACTAAATTCTAATAACTCATTTATTTTGTCTTTGAGTCTTTGTCACGATGAGAGTAAAATATATGCAAGATACTAAAATTCAGCTTAAAGTGCAATTTAAAGGCGAAAATATAGGTTATAATTAGGCCCACACGGAGAGAGTCACGTGACGTGCTCATGAACCTAGCCGCACTCGAGTAGAGCTCCGTACATTTGGCCCCTTTGTGCTGATTTTTCCGTTTGATTTATTAATATTACTTTCTCAGATGGCACACAATCGGAAACAGCATGAGATGTCGCCATCGGCTTCACCGATTAAGAAAAAATACAAGCCTGAATCCTCGAGCGATATGGTGGACAAGATGGCGAACACTGTAGCGCACTTTGAAGAGATTCTAAAAACTGAGTTGACAGTGATGCGGAACGAGTTCGCTTCTCACATGTCAGTTGTTCAGTCAATGTGCTCCAAACTGGATCTTCTAACTGGTGAGATGAGGGAACAAAAGAAAGTTGTGGCAGATCACGATAGACGAGTAACTGCGCTGGAGCAACAGGTAGTGGATTTACAGGATCGCAGTAGGCGCAGCAATTTACGTCTGGTTGGATTGCCCGAAGGTGCCGAAAAGGACGACCCGATGGGTTTTTTGAAAAGATCGCTACCGATATGGCTCCCGTCTCTAGCGGGCAAAGATATCGAAGTGGAACGAGCGCATCGCGTGTACACAAGGTTCACCTCAGACCGCGCTAAACCACGAGTTTTCCTCTTTAAATTGCTGCGGTACACGGACAGGGAACTCATTTTGCGGGCCGCCAGACTCCACGCCCCAGTGAAAACATCCGACGGAGCAGTGCTGTCTTTCTTTCCAGATTTCTCTCCACTCACCGCAAAAAGAAGAAGTGCATTTGCGTCAGTTAGGAAGGAAATGAGAGAAGCTGGTATCCAGAATTTTCTTCTTTATCCTGCAACACTGAAGGTCATTCTCAGTCAGGGAGAACCAAAAATGCTATACTCCCCAGAAGAGGCAAGAATTTTTTTGAGATCTCATTCACCCAGCTGCTCCTAGGCTTCAATTGGGCATTTGCGGTCTAATCGGCCTCAGTTGGATGCTTAGGTTAGCTTTTCATTCCCTAATTCACAGTCACTAGAAGTATTGTTTTCTGATAATGTCGTTATGTGCCCTGATTTAAGTTAGTTTCCATACTATTATTATTAATAATATTTTATTTTATATATTTTTCAAGAGATAGTACTTAATCAATGTATGACTATATGGGGCCAATGTTGGTGCTTCAGTATTGTGCAGGTTTCGGTTGACGCCACGGACCATATTAAGGGGGGTAGGCAGACCAAGGTTTGTTCTGGACTTGGTCGGCCATAGTTCACGGGAATGTGTTTATGTTTTTTCAATTACCGACGGGAAGGGTGGGGGGTGGTTTAATGGTAGACTCAACTGGTTTTACTGGCAATATTGTATTTTGTCTTACTATGCTGTAATTCTGTTTGATACTTATGACTGATCTTAATATTCTGAGTTGTAACATTAATGGGCTAAATGGCCCTCACAAACGTACTGGATTCTTGGATTTTTTGCGAAGAAGAAAGGTTGACATAGTCTTAGTTCAAGAATCCCATTTGAAAGAAGAGGATATACACAGGTGCAATAATAAGTTTTATGAAGTGGTATCTCACTCATCTGCGAATACTAAAACTAAGGGTGTCTTAATATTAGTGAGGAGGACTTTAAATATTACTATTTTAGATAAAGGTTGTGATACAGATGGTAGAATAACACATATAAAAACAATAATAGAGAACAGGAATATTGTATTTCTTTCAGTTTATGCCCCTGCTACTCCTGTCCCTACTTTTTTCTCTGCTTTATCAACCTATCTCTTGAAATTCTCAGACTTTGAAATTGTATTGGGTGCAGATACAAATTCTGTAATGTCACATACCCTAGATAGATCGGGACCAAAGGAATCATACTCTCAAACTTCTTGTTCTGACAAACTTCGGCAATGCGTAGCCTCATCCTCATTGGTGGATAGTTGGCGTTTATTAAATCCTTCTGCTAAGTCTTTCACTTTCTTTTCTGCCTCCCATAAATCATATTCACGAATTGACTATATTTTCATATCTACTTCTCTATCTTCAGCTATTCGTGATACAGATATTTGTTCCTTATCCTTGTCGGATCATGATGGAAACTTATGCAGATTAACTTTGAGCCCACGGCCATCTCGTGCCACCAGATGGCGCTTTAACCCCAAATTGTTACAGGATGAAAACTTTTGCAGTCAATTCAGAAATAAATTTGCTGAGTTTATTGAAATTAACCAAGGTTCAGTAGATGATCCACGAACACTTTGGGACGCTATTAAAGGATTTATAAGGAATAACTCAATTTCATATGCCTCATTTCTTCAGAAAAGCAGGCAAAAAAAGATTGCTGAACTGGAACTACAGCTCCAGAATCTGACTAGAGATAATCAGTGTTGTTTTTCAGACAATACACTCAGCAAAATTGTGGCGGTTAGGTCTGAACTCAATTTATTACTGAGATCCAGGGCAGAATTCCTCATTCAAAGATCCAGGCAAAATTATTATTTTCAAGGGAGCAGACCAAGCCATCTTTTAGCTCTAAGACTTCGCAACAGTGAAAAGTTTGCTAATATTTCAGCAGTAAAATCCCAATCCGGGCTTATTATGACAGATCCCAAAGATATTAACACCATCTTCCATTCTTTTTTCTCTAACCTTTATACTTCCTCTACTAATGGCATCCCTGACTCTTTTGTATCTTTTCTCTCCAATCTCGATTTACCTAGGTTGTCAGATTCAGATTCAGAATATTTGGCTGAGCCGATCACTTTACAAGAGCTGGAATCAGGAATCAGATCTATGAACAAGGGTAAATCTCCAGGCATAGATGGTATTCCAATCGAATTGTATATTACTTTCTGGTCAGATTTAGGGCCTTTTATGTTAGATATGATAAATTTTTCGGTTACAGAAGGCTCTTTTCATCCTTCTATTAATATAGCTGTTATATCTCTCCTGTTGAAGAAAGATAAAGACCCGACCTCTTGTTCTAGTTACCGGCCACTTTCTTTGATAGGGACTGATGTTAAATTATATGCTAAAGTACTATCTCGTCGTTTAGAAAAATTCATGAATATGCTAGTCCATCATGACCAAACGGGATTTATCAAATCTCGCTCCGCCTCAGATAATTTGCGTAGGTTATATCATATTATTAATTCATCTGATATGTTATCCTCCCCTTGTGCAGTATTATCTCTAGATGCAATGAAAGCATTCGACCAGCTAGAATGGAACTATTTATGGGCAGTTCTACAACATCTGGGCCTAGGATTGAGTTTTATAAATATGATAAAAGTCCTGTACGCCAATCCAGCAGCCACTGTACTCACAGGCTCTGTTTGTTCTAATCCATTTCTTATACATCGGGGCACTCGTCAGGGTTGTCCGCTCTCTCCTCTCCTATTTGCCCTATCCTTGGAACCTTTAGCCCAAGCGGTCCTACAATCTAAAACTATTTCTCCTATAATTATACGGAATACTCATCATCATATTTCTTTGTTTGCTGATGACATTTTAATATTTTTGGAAAACCCGGCACATTCTATCCCTCACGTCTTAAATTTATTTGACCATTTTGGATCTTTCTCTGGGTTTAAAATTAATTGGAATAAGTCTTGTTTACTTTCCCTCAATTCTAAAATTGATCCGTTGTCCCTTCCTATTTCTATCCCATTGGTTAAAAACTTTAAGTACTTGGGGATAGCTGTGTATCCGTCCCTGCAGGAAATCATCTCAAAAAACTATAACAGTATTCTAGCTACAGTATCCTCAGATTTGGAAAACTGGTCGCGTCTTCCTACCTCTTTTCAGACACGTATATCAGTGATTAAAATGAATGTCCTCCCACGCATTAATTTCTTTTCTTCTATGATTCCTCTGTCTCCACCGCTTGGCTACTGGAAGAAACTTGATGCATGTGTTTCACGATATATATGGGATGGGAAACGTCCTCGCATTAAACTGACCACTTTACAACGATGTAGATTACACGGAGGTCTTTCTTTCCCCAATTTTAGACTCTACGCTCAAGCTTTTTCCCTCCGCCCTTTATCAGTTTGGTTTGATCCTAATACTTTTGTGTCCTGGAGAGCAATTGAGGAGTCATTTGTTTATCCATATAAATTGAATCATCTTGTTTTTTCAGGGGTCCCACTTAAACAATCTAAATCTCAATTTGGTCCTATTGTATCCCATCTCCTCTCTACATGGAAGGATGTAGAAAGATGTTCACAACTAATCACAAAATGGCATAAGCATTCACCTATTTTCCGAAATAATAATTTTTTGTCAGGCGGTACTCCATTTTATTGTCCACAGTGGTCTCATAATAAAGTAAACACTCTAGGAGATATCTATGATGACAGTGGTTTAAAATCCTTCCAGAACCTTAAAACTCAATATAATTTGCCAGGCACCTCCTTTTTTATGTATTTGCGCATTAGATCAGCTCTTCTGGCATATGGGGTGCCCTGGAACTCTCAACCTTCTATTCACCCATTACGTAAATTAATCCTTCCTTCTGACAAATCTCCCTCCTCTGCTTCAGTTATCTATCTCTTTCTTCTTGAGCATTCATACAAACCTCTACCTATTACAACTGTTTGGGCTAAAGACCTTAATGAGGATGTACACGTTTTATTTTCAGATCAGGTATGGGAGATGTTTAAATTGTCTTCTAAAAACCCTAATCACCAAATGATTCATTGGAAATTGCTGCATAGGTTCTACTTGACTCCAAAGAAACGTTTTTATATGAATCTCTCATCTTCTTCTAATTGTAATCTCTGTTCACAAGGATCTTTAGGCACTTTTTTACATTTTTTTTGGGAATGTCCCTCTCTTTCCCCTTTCTGGACTCAACTCTCACAGGATCTATCATACTTGTTGGGAACTGAGATATGTTTGACTCCGCGCCATTTTTTCATGAATGACTTTTGGGACCTCACTTTGTCCAATCAACAAAGATGTCTTCTGTTAACTGCTCTCACATCAGCAAAAAAATTGCTGGTCAACCGCTGGAATCCTCCTCACACAATGGACAGACGAACCTGGACTGTGTATTTGTTGGACATTCTCTCAATGGAACTCTCAACTTCGCGTATACATGGTGCTAATGTAAAAACTGTCAGTATGTGGCATTCAGCTTTCGATGTTGTGTCATCCTTTTTAAAATCTTTGTAAAATTTCTTTGAAAGATTTATTTATTATTATTATTTTTTTTTTCCTTTTATTTGATTATTATTATTATTAATATTATTTATTGATCTTTTGAAGTCTACCAGGGGCGGGATGGGCGGGAGTGGGTTTTAAATTTGCACTTGTTTTTTTATTTTTTATTTATTTATTTTTATTTTTTTTATGTTTTTATTTATTTATTTTTTATTAATTTTTTCTTCGTTTTATATTGTTATCTGAAAAACTCAATAAACAGTTGTTAACAAAAAAATAATTAGGCCCACACGGAATCTGCGCGCGCAGAATTCCGCAGATTTTTAGCCCATCATTAATTCTGTTTATTTACTTGAGTAAATGTGTGTAAATCTGAATTTATTCAGTTTTTAAATTACACATATTTCACATATTAAGGTTTTAGTTATGAGACTCAAAATAATTCTGCAGAAATCCGCAGATTTTTACTAAAATTCTATTGATGTTACAGCTTGACGTTGTCTGGACATTACCACTAGGATGTCTATCCAGATGTTGGATTTTGGTTGCCATACCTGAGAAAATAGTGTCAGTATTTGACGTCAATATGACGTTAGTTTAAGATGTTGGCTCGGCATTGGATTTTGGTCACTTTCTAACACAACCTAAAATCAACCAAATATCGACATCATTTCACATCGTTATTCGACGTCAAAATAATGTTATCCTTAGACACTGGCTAGACATTGATTTTTTGTCACCTGACGTCACGACCTAAATCTAACCTAATATTAACGTCTTATGACGTTGTGTGCCTGCTGGGCAATAACTGAATGCACTACAGAATGTTACGTTTGCACACATCCACAAACTAGATGTAAATGCATCAGCTTTTTACAGTGTACTACTCACTACTTTTGAAAGGTTTACTTTTTACTCATACTTTGAGTAATAGTTACAACAGATACTTTTACTCTACTTGCACTACATTTTTGGCAAGTAACGGTACTTTAACTTAGGTATGATTTTTCAGTACTCTTTCCACCACATACATTCTTTAAAGACATGATTACAAAAAAATAATATTCAGATCAAGAACAAACCATTGGTAGACTGGTCTGCTAGATTGATGTACTTCTGAAAATAAATGCTCCAAAAATATACAAAGTAGTTAGTTTTGTTATTGGTTTTTATTTTTTCTTTGGAAGGTTATATAGCTAATATTGGCAACACTTTACAGTACGTATTCTCTATTAATGTGTTTACTAACATGAACATATAATGAACAATACTTATACAACATTTATTAGTTATTGTTCAACATTTTCTAATACATTAATAAAATCCAAATTCATGCTTGTTAACATTAGTTAATGCACTGGGAATAACTAACAATGAATAACTTTGTTTCCATTAACTAACGTTAACAAACATAAATAAATACTGTAATAAATGTATCCTTCATTGATTGTTCATGTTAGCAAAACATTAACTAACATCAACTAGTACAACCTTATTGTAAAGTGTTACTCTAATATTCTTATGACAAATCAGGCCAGAAATTAAGTAATAATGGAATCGACACAGGTGAATGTTGTATTGCTTTATGGATAGTGTAATTCTGTTGACACAGGTTGTGGTGTGAGCCGAGACAGCAGTTCAGATGATGTGAATGACGCACATTTTTATGATGAAAAAATAATAAAATTTAAAAAATGCAGATTATCCTGGACGAGCCCCCACTTTATGTTACATGCTCTCTTTAAGATGGCTCATTTAAAAGAGAGAGAAAGGAACATAAAAAAAAGCATAATAAATGTTTCAAATAGATTTATTCTTACTCAACACATAATGACGTTAAGTGTTGATGCATCAGTAGTGCTCAGGCAGTGCACATTTTTTAATATTCTGAAATATAATAATAAACCTGGAGATACTTTTTATATCTATTGTCACACTTACTGTGTTTTCTTTTTGGTCTCATCCATTCCTTTTATATTACTGTAACCCTGTAAATACATTTTTCTAATTTAATGGTTATTATTTTGACTTCAAGTCTGTGTACAATATGACTTAATTAAGATGATCATTCCATAATCTCAATCTTTGTGTCAATAGTAATATCCATAAATAAACAGAGTTAAGAGTTATAATAAAAGTTGCATATTGTTCAGCTGTGTTATTTCCACGGTTATGCTCCTCTGTAACTTATTGCCAGCATATGCTCCAGAATATTGATATGTTGTGAAAAAACCTCCCTGCTGGTTTGACTATATAAATGATGGTTAAAAATTGAAAGAAGAATTTGACTAAGAAAGATGGAAGCTCTCACTCTACTTCTTTGTTTGCTTCTAACTACTAAGGCCTCTCTGGGTAAGAATCTATCTGTCTGTCTGTCTGAACAATTTTGTACATATTTTATTGTATTGTCTTGTTGCCCTCTGTTTTCCATCACATTCAGAACCGTGTGGAGGATCCTTGAGTAACTGGATGGGTGAATTTTCTAGCCCCAATTACCCTAATAGTTACCCTGATAATGCACGGTGCACATGGACCATTCACAGCACAGGGGTGGCAACTGTGTCATTGACCTTCACAGATGTTTTGTAAGAAACATTTATTTATTATAAGTATTAGCTCTATATTATTTTGTTTGTGTGTATCTATGCCAAAATAATTTTGTATTGCATTTTTCTTTCTGATTGAGATAATACTAAAAGTGTGTAACTTATTATTCTCAATGAAATATATAGATTAAAATAGCTTGAGATTCTGGTTTCTTTTCCTCAATCCCAACCTTTCTGCTTAATTTATCTCTTTGATAAGTTTAAAGAACAGTTTCTGGTATGAGATTGGCTCTTTTTCAGTGTCCCCCAGGGTTTAGTTTAAGGCATCATTTTACATTTACTAAATACAATTAAGTTTTTTTATTTTTATTTAGGTATTTTTCCTCTTGGAATCATAAGATCATTCAGGATTCTCAGATATATATACCCCTGGGCTATGAATAATTTCAGGCTTGACTATATATGTATATAATAATATAATGGTAAGACATACGCTTGCTTGTTTTTAGTTTCAGTTTGTATCAGTTTTACAATTTTTAAACATGGATGGTTTTCCTGTTTTGGAAGCTTAGGCTAAACAAAAAAAAATATAGGAGTTAATTTATTTGACTCAAGTTAAATTTGTCTTTTGATTCCCAAGTGCAACGTACGACATTATTTACATCTTAGAAATATTTGCAGATTATGCTTTATGCCATCTTTTCATGTGAAAAAGCCTTTTTTATATTTTTCTCATTTATTGCAATGCACTTCCTGATGTGGTCTCAAACACCACATTTAATATATAAGTCTGAAAAGTTGAGTGCCTTGGACTTATGATTTCACTGTTTATCTTTATGAATCCCTTACCCAAAGAGCACCAACACAATAACTACCCTTGAAGTACTTTTGGTTTGATTTTGGATTTGTACCACATTTAACAAGTTTTAAGTGCAGAATTTAGCAGCTATGATTCGGATTAGAGTCAGGTCAACTGAGACGCATCTTTGTTATTTTCTAGTTTGGAATCATGCTGCGATTACATCCGAGTGTATAATGGTCCTTCTACCCTTTACCCTTTACTGGGAGAACTAGTGGACGAGAAGAGCAAAAGCTACAACTCCAGCGGAAATGATTTGACAGTGCTTTTCTTTAGTGATGCCGAAATATCCAGAAGAGGATTTCATGCAAACTGGGTTTTTTTAGGTAAGTGATTAAGGAAAATGATTGGACTGAATATCATATTCAAAACAACGACACAGCAGATGTTTGATTTCTGCATTCAGAAAAAAAATGAAAAATGAATAATTCAGATGAAACTTCTATGATCCATATGATATTCAAAAATAAATATATACAAAAATTTGAAACAAAAATACAGCATAAGCTGTGCAATCTTATTTCAGAATGCATGACTTGAGTGAACCACTTCTTTTTAGATACATCTTACCTTGAGTATCAAAATATTTATGGCTTAGATCAGTGTGATTAAATTCCTTTTGCTGGATATTTTTCAAATTCATTTATAATCAAAATTAGCTTATCATTTAGAAATAGAATCTGTTTTTTTTTTGTTTTTTGTTTTTTTTAATTCTCAGAAGAATTAAATGAATACAAATCATAGCAGGCAGATGAGGTATTGTCCTTATTATCTTTAGATTCTAATTCATGCAGAAACTACTGTGGATTCAGCTTTGGCACTTGTTCATGTGACGACTCCTGTCAGGACAATAGAAACTGCTGCTTTGACTACAACAGTGAGTTGCTCTTTATCAGATCAATCACAAATCTTACTCATACTGAGTTTTTAAAAATAATTAAAAATAAATAAAGTAAATAAGATTTACTGATGCTAAAAGTAAGTTTAAATGTATAGTGTGCAATGATTCTGTTTCTTCCTTCTATACAGGCTACTGCTTCCAAACAACAATGTGGCCAACCACAACAGGTTCAGCTCTATCAGATAAAAGAAAATCTGGGTGTTGATGGAGTCTGATATCACTGTAGTCATTCATCAGACATAAATTAATGGCTTCACAAATAATATTTGTAATATTTGTACAGATAATATTTGCTCTTCTAGATATCCCCTCATGCATGTATAACTGTGGATACAACCCCGGCAGCTGTTCATGTACCGACTTCTGTCAGCGCGATGGAAACTGTTGCCCTGACTATGAAGGTTCTTTTTGATCAGACAGATACTTAAATATCAAATATTTCAAACAAATCTACTGTCGTGAGAGCGTAGATCATTGCATTTCTTGTGCATTACTTTTGTTCCTTCTTCAGTTTTATATCTTCTGTTTATGCAGCCTACTGTTCAGCAACAACAACAACAACAACTTTTGAACCGGATACAACAGGTACTGATACCATATATTTGTATTGAACTGACACTTTCTTTAATGGCAGAAAAGATTGCAGCTTTACCTTTCTAACATTATACACAGAGTACTCAGTAAAGTTACCAACAATATGTACATACGGATGTTTGCTCTATTTATAGTTCAGTTCTGCATGTACAACTTTGGAAATGACTTTGGCAATATCCTATGGCAACATGAAAAAATTGGCAGAAATTATTCCAGCTTTGCTCTTCTGCATTATGTATAGACTAATAAGTAAAGTGGACCAATAGTGTGTACATCAGTGGTTTTCTAGTTTAACCTTGGGACCCATATTATTCTAAGGTAATGCAGGAATAACTGCATGACTAGCATGATTTCTTTGGTCAGACAAAGTATTCTATCCTCAGTGTAGGCTTATTTGTGTATTTTTACCTAGCAAGCCATCACGCTTAGGGATGGGAAGAATCCCTGATTCACTCAGTGTATCAGTAAAAAATTTACGATATGATGATTATGTTTAAAAAGAGTGCATTGGATACAAGCTAGTGTTTAAATCAGGATTTATCTTGCCAAACATATTTGCATCAGTTAAAACCAATTCATGTGCTATACTTTTAAGTGACCAATATTTTAGATTTAGATTGATTTCTCTTCTCTAAAACTTTTTTAAAACTGTTTGTTAGCGGTGGTTGTGGTTCCTTGAAAAGAGTAAGCTTAGAAGTGAACTGATAAATAAAAAAAATCTGGTAAGACTTTATTTTGATGGTCCCTATTGCACATTTTGTTGACATGTCAATTAATTCTCATTTGAGTATTAGTAGACTATCTACTTAACATCTGCTGATACTGCTCCAACATTTAACCGACTATAAAATACTTTGCAAGTACATGTCAACTTACACTAACCATAACCTAACAGTCTACTTATAATCTATTGAGAATTAGTTGGCATGTAGATGCAATGTAACTTAAATTCAATAAAATGTGTTAAAGGGACCATCAAAATAAAGTGATACCAAAAGTTTTAGCCTGACAATTAAAGAAATAAAAAAGCTATCACGTTTCTATTTTATCATACTGCATCTAGTTGTTCAATCAAATCTAATTGACATGAAAATGTACTACATAGGGGTGAATTATATTTTATTGTATCGCTAGCTGTTTCTTGTGTATCAATAATGTATTGTTGTTTACTGCGCATTGCAATGTGTATTGACAAGGTGCAGTTGCAAGCTGAGCTGCATGCAATGCTTTTAATGTGCACACCTAACCCCACCTCTAATCCTACCCCTCACAGTGACATCACTAGTTCCATTGAGTCTTACATTGCAAGTCTGAGATATGCAGTCTCAGCTTGCAAATCCAGGTCTGCATCCAGATACTATTGGATGTATCAGCCTCAGATCTGGGATGAACATCCTCAGTAACACTCTATCAACTTATCAGATTTGTGCACCACTGCTGCCACCACCACTTACTTACTGCTACTTTTCCTCTTGCAACTGTCGCTTGCCTTCAGAAATGGCCTTTAGGAAAATGCATTTCTCACACACATGAACCACATCTGTCAGAAGCAACAACAGCTTTCACACACATCCTTCAAAATTAAAATGGTTTTACAAATAATATTTGTAATACTTGCTCTTCTACAGAAATCCTTTCTTGCATGTATAACTGTGGATACAACCCCGGCAGCTGCTCATGTACGGAATTCTGTCAGAGTTATGGCAACTGTTGCCCTGACTATGAAGGTAAGTTCTTCTTGATCAGACAGACACTTAAATATCAAATACTATAAACAAATCTACTGTAATGAGAGCGTAGATCATTGCATTTATTGTGCATTACTTTTGCTCCTTCTTCTGTTTATGCAGCCTACTGTTCAGAAACACCAACAACAACAACTTTTGAACCAGATACAACAGGTAATAATAGCATATATTTATATTTTACTGACACTAAAGAACTTATTTAAAGGCAGAAGTGATTCCAGCTTTGCCCTTCTAACATTATACAGACTAATCTGTAAAGAGGCTTAATATTATGTACATTACACTCATAGTGATGCCTACATTCTCTATAGCTCATTCCTGCATGTACAACTGTGGATATGACTTGGGCAGCTGCTCTTGCACCAGGGACTGTCATTACTATGACACCTGCTGTCCAGACTACGACAGTGAGTTCCTTTTCATCAGGCAGATTTAATTATGAATGGTTTATTGAGGAATGATTACATTGCTTTTTTTCCATGTTTGCATTGCTTCATTTTTGTGTGATGCTTGTTCTTTAATTGTCCATCCTCATTCAGTTTTCTCTTCTCTCTTTTATTCAGGCCATTGTCCATCATACACAACATTGAGAGACTCAACGACAGGTACTGCTGTCGCTAGTTTAGTAGTGCCTGTTTGATGCTGAATACTGCATCTGCATCTTTTAAGATTTAAAACATTTTTTTTTTTAGAATTACATTATACAGAATCTCACCCTAAGTGTGGAGGACATCTGTATGGTGCTGGGATGTTTTCCACTCCAAACTACCCAAGCTATTATCATGACAACGCCTACTGTGTGTGGTATCTTTCTGCTCAGCAAGGACAGAGGATCTTCTTGACATTTGCTGATGTGCAGTAAGTGGTGACAGATTCAGATGCTGGTGGGATTCTTCTACTTATACTGTCACTTGCCGACACCTATATAGGTTAATGGACTAATTGATCATAGGGACACACTGTTTGACTGGAAGAGTAATGATATTATCTATTTTCATCAGACAGTTACACATAATAATAATGACCTTTATTTAACCAGGTAAGTCAATTGAGAACCAGTTCTCATTTACAATGATGACCTGACCAAGAGGCAACATAAAAAGCAGAAATAAAACAGCAGGGACACAATACAACAACAATTTCAGAAATGCAGATAATAACATATAAAACCAAGGAAAAAACTAAAAACAAGCACAGTGATCTTGTACTATTAACTGGATTGAATTTTTAAAGGATGATAGTGAAAAGTGTTGAGCTTTAAGGTCTGCTGCAGATGATTCCAAGCATCAGCAGCAGAAAACTGAAAAGAGTAGCGAGCAAATGAAATGCAAACTTTGGGTACTTTTGGGTTAATAAAACTATAAGAGTGCAGATTTTGACATGTTTTCTGAATGTTAAGAAGTGACTGTAAATGTGAGTGGAGTTTTCCCAATAAGACTTTTGTGAATAAATAGAAACCAAATGATTTGTCGACGTGAGTGAAGAGAAGGCCAATTCAATAAACAATACAGTTGACAGTGATGAGTATTAAATGTCACACCAGTAACTAAACGAATTGCTGCATGGTAAATAACATCCAGTTTGTGAAGGAGACTTTTTGAAGCTGATCTGTAATTTAAATCCCTATAATTCAAAATTGGTCATACTGTTAATTTGACCAAATGCTGCTTTGAAGAGTGCGTAAATGAAGATTTGCTTCTGTACAGAAAATCAATACAGGCTTTAACTTTTTTGAGCAATTTAGTTTCAAATGAGTTTACCATCTAACCAGATTCCAAGATTTGTAGCAGTCAACATAATCAATCTCAGTACCGTCCAATGAGGAAATATTAGGGGGAAACTCAACATGTGGTAAATTTCTGTTAAAAACCATACATTCTGTTTTATTAGTATTTAAAACTAAATGAAGATTGGTAAAAGCATGTTGGATGTTATAGTTTATACAGTATACATATTCAAACATATAGTTCATACAGTTCCACTAACTATGGGTGGAACCAATTACAAATGGCATCTTCCATTCTAGTGAGGAAAAAACCTTGATTTAGCTGTTTTAGTAAAAACATGCCTTTTAAGAATATAGTATTACTCTTTTCTGGATCAGGTAACATTTTTGTGCCTTTTTGTTTCTTTCAGACTGGAGCGCTGCTGTGACTGTGACTACATTACCATTCATGACGGCTCTTCCACTGGTTATCCACAGCTAGGAAAGGTCTGCTTCAATGAGACCACACATCAGGCATTTCACTCTTCTTCCCGATACTTGACTGTTGTCTTCAGGAGTGATTACACTAGTGTCAGCCATGGGTTCAAGGCCCATTTCACCAGCTCTCTGACTGCAGATCAAGGTAGGATATGAAAATATCTTGAATTAGTTCTATTGAACAACTGTAATATATGCTATTCTTTTTTTATTGACTTACTGGGTTGTCATTTTCTCCAAGATTCAAGTATAAAGTTGATTACTAAACAAGCTAGAATAAAACTGAAATGTAAATTATAAATGTTCTAAACTTTCTTTAAAGTAACAAAGCTCGTTGTATTGCAGGTCGTGTGGATTGTTCCTCAGACAACATGGTCATTGTCCTTCGAAGGTCTTATCTGAACTCACTGGGATTTAGTGGAAATGACCTTTATGTTGATGACCGACTCTGCAGACCAAACATTAGCAGCACTGAAGTTGTGTTCAGATTCCCCCTCGACACATGTGGAACCACCAAAAAGGTTTGATCTATGTGTCTCGGTAGCTTCTCATCAGCTTTTAATGCCTAAGTTTGCTTTGTTCTTTTGATAAATATGTGCATTACTGAGAGCCATGTTTGCCACACAACATCACCCACTCTCTGTCTGTCTTTCGCTTTAGATGATGAACGGTTTTGTGTCGTACACCAACAATGTGCGGGCATCTCCATCTCAGTCGAGTGAAATCACTCGTCAGTCAGAGTTTCTTCTGCATGTGGGCTGCCGAATGGAGCCGGACACTATTGTGCAGATCTTCTACAAAGCCAAAGAAATCCCCAATGGCAACATCACAGGAACGGGCCGCTTCAATGCCAGCATTGCCTTCTACACCTCTAGAAAGTTCACCCAGCAGATTTACGACTCTCCATATGAAGTGTTCCTGAATGAGGATCTGTTTGTTCAAGTCAAGCTAACCAGATTTGATGCGAGCCTGGATCTCTTCCTAGACACTTGCGTAGCATCTCCAAATCCAAATGACTTTAAAGATCATTCCTATGACCTGCTGCGTAACGGGTGAGTCTTTTCATTCTCAAATGTTACTCCCTCAAATATGTTATCATAGGTGATGGGAATCATTTGAGATCAAACTTGTACACATTTGCAGTAATGGGAAAAAAACTGAATTTCTCTTCTTTTGCTTTTGTAGATGTCCCAAAGACAGCACATTTCAATCCTATATTAATGGCGTGGACCAATATGCTCAGTTCAGTTTTCGGGCTTTCAAGTTCCTCCAGACTCATGCCTTTGTGTACCTGCAGTGTAAGGTGATCATCTGCCCTGATAATGATTACAACTCTCGTTGCCGTAAAGGTTGCCAATACCGGCGCAAGAGATCCCTTGACAGCTCCTACAACACCAGTATAGTGACGCTGGGCCCGATCAAACTCAGAGGTTAGAGGTTTTCCTGAGCATTGCAAATTTAAAGGAATTGTTCTGCCAGTGTTTAATCACACATGTTGTTCCAAACCCATATTGTTGCCTTCTTAGTGGAGCACAAAAGACAAACTCAGAAGAATTTAGGTTAGACAATAATGAGGGTTAACATAATTATAAAATCTCACCCTCAGGTCATCTGATATGTGGGTGCCTTTTTTTCCAGTGGAACAATAAAGATGTACAAATACGTATAAATAAAACCATGATCCTTGGTGATGCATAAAAGACGTGGCTATCAAAAATAGTGCTTTTGGACAGAATTTATAAATAAGCTGAAAAAAAGCATAATCCTGCAATGTGTAGGCAATTTTATGATTAGAAATAGTAGAGAAATATATATAGCATATAAACTGAATAAACTAGTCTGTGCATGAGTAAATAGCAACATTTTAATGTTATTGAAATCATTGTTTGGTAGTTCATACTTAAACTTTATCTGTTCAAATCTGAATCTGACCACCATCTTTTTATTCCTGTACTGTGCAGGTCAGTGACGTATGTTCAGACAGCAAAAGAAGATTAAGGCAGCAGAGTGGTTTTTATCATCATCAGCATCTTTATTTCTCATCTCTATGATTAATTAGACCACATAATCCTTCCTAATCATGTACTTTTCTTTAATTCATTAAAGCAATCCTTCTTCCAAAGCACCTCTGTCATAGTACATCGATTCCTTTATCAGTGATATTATGATTTTGTCATTACTAATGTCACTTTAGACCAAGTAATATTTACTAAAAGCATCCATTTTGTGTATGTAGACATTTATTTAAAAACAAATATCTAATTTTAGTTATCCTAAAAACAAGATGATACTCCAAATTAGTGGCCTTTTAGTTATATTTCATCTTCAGACATAAAACATAGCACTTTTATTATTACAGTAGACATAAAACATTGCATTTTCATTACAGAAAGTTATAATAACTAACATTAAAATACATCAAAAGTCTATAGTTTTCAAGTGGACAATTAATTAACTAGACAGTCTATAAACTTTATAATATAAAAAGTTTCTTCATGGTTTAAGTCTAAATGTTTAAGAAAAATGTTTTGTTTGAATAGGAAGCCAGTAGCTTAGCAAATATTGCCATGTTATCAGAATAAATAAAAAAGTTTTATTGCTTTAGATGATTAAATACCTGCTGACAAAGTGGTAATTTTTTTACATGTTTTTTCTTTTATTTACTTTTACTTTCAGTTTAAACAAACACACACCTGTATTCCATTCAAACCAGCCTACTGCCCATGGTAGTGTTGATGTGTTATGATGTGTTGTGTTGATGTGTTATGTTTACAGTTGAAGTCAGAAGTATTAGCCTCCCTGTTTATTTTTATGCCAATTTTTTTTAACGGAGAAACGATTTTTTTCAACACATTTCTAAACACAATAGTTTTAATAACTCATTTCTAATATCTGATTTATTTTATCTTTACCATGATGACAGTAAATAATATTTAACTAGATATTTTTCAAGACACTTCTATACAGCTTAAAGTGACATTTAAATGCTTAACTAGGTTAATTAGGTTAACTAGGCAAGTTACTGTATAACGATGGTTTGTTCTGTAGACAGTCGAGAAAAAAATAGCTAAGGGGCTAATAATATTGACCTTAAAATGGTTCATAAAAAAATTAAAAACTGCTTTTATTCTAGCCGAAATAAAACAAATAAGATTTTGTCTAGAATAAAAAATATTATCAGACATACTGTGAAAATGTCTTTGCTCTGTTAAACATCATTTGGGAAATATTTAAAAAAGAAAAAAAAAAGTCTCTGACCAGGCATTCTGTCTAGTGTATGTTTTAGCAGCTGACAGAATCCAGTTTGCAGATGAAAATGTCTTACATAAGATGAGAGAAATTCGAATGCAAGTCAGAAAACTTGGTAAAATTAATTTAACGCTTATTTTGATTATGTGTAAAATAATTTTGCAGAGAATTTTTTTTTTCAAGCACCAAAACAATAATAGTATGTGTATTTTCAGATATTAAAATGTGTTTGAGTAAAAAAAAAATATTGGCAATAAGTTTTACAAAAAAAAAAACACTGATTTACAGAAGTCACAAAATTTCATATCAAACAATCTTAAGATTCATTCATCTACTGACATTAAAAACTAACAATCACAATGCAGACCCCCAAAATTGTCATTTTAAATCTTTACACTTTACAGCTATACATCAAACCAAGATGTTTTACCCATTTAGCAATAGGTTTTTTATTCACTTGAAATACAATTTGTATAAGTGCAGTCAGAATAATTGGTTTATTTTTTACATAGATATATTGTTGCACCTAATGACAATAAAACATTATTTGGCCCCTTATTTCACAAAACGTGATTAGAAACATTTAAATCAGACACTTTACGTGCAATTGAAATGTTTTCTGAATGTAATGTATTACATTAGGGAGTATGAGTAAAAGTTATACACACACACACACACACACTGTATTTTAACAATTTTATAATTACTTTATAGAACTAATTCTATAGCTAATAACATAGTTTTAGTACATATTATTGAAAGTAATTTGATCACTTCTAGCTTCCATTTTTTGGCTTTGCACGTTTTGCTTCTTTTAAATAATCTTATGAACTACACGGGTGTTTAAAAACTTATCTTCAAAGTTATTTAAAACAACGTATAAAGAGTTAAACTTTATAATACATTAGTGTTAATATATTAAATGCACTTTAAAAATCTCACCAAACTGAAATAATAAAAAAAATGTATGTATCCAGTGTAAATTTAGAATACCTGCTCCTCTGTACATGTTACAGCCTTGCCCCAGGTCATTGTCATGACAAATGTGGATCAGACTTGTCCACTCGTGAAAAATAATTTACAGAAAATCTACTACAGCTAAAAAATCAAAGAGAAGGTAAATAATGTACTCAAATAATTCCCAAACAAGCTCCATGCTGCATATTCTTCTGATACTAACTTTAATTCAATGCTTTATCCTCACAGATGGAATGGTGCAGTAATGCAGTTGGTGTTCCAATGTGCCACGTTTTTCCTGTGAAAAACTACCACGAGGAAATCGAAACCAGTTGTGACATGGACGTTCTGATTTTACAGGCATTCACGCAGATTATACAGCTGGCTAATGACAATGTAAAAGATTGTGCCGCTCAGCAATCTTAATTTACAGTACTGTAGTGTGACTGAGAAAACTTTGCCTCATATATTTGGAAATAATAATTTTTTGATTATGATTATTAAAATTAACACTATCAAATATTTTGAAATACCACCATCGTAAAATGATCAGTTATATATAGACAACTTTTGGAAAAGTGCTTGTCTTTTTACTCAAGTTACTTCACATATTTTATAATGATTATATTCTGTTAAATAACATGACTATTTGTTTCTGGTCTGTTGAATCCCACCAATAAAATAGAAAATATATATAATATAAATGATGGACCTAAAAGCATTATAGGGGATTGTAAAGATATTCGATTTTATTTTCTGATTCTGTTTGGTGCTTTATATATTCATGCTTAATAGCAGTGGTGATTAATTAATGTATTCAAGCTAATAACTGTTGTTAGGGCACTGTCGTTTCCCTGCCTAAAATTCCATGCTTCATAATAAAAAATAAAAGTCCCTAACTGATATGACATACTTATTTTATACTGATTTTATATGAATAATAACCGAGATTACAATAGCCTATATTAAGACAAGTCAATTAAATGGGTAAAAAAAATAATAAAACAGTAATACTAATGTAGTAGATTGTGTATGTTATAAGCTATTGCTAGAAAGGTCATTTCAAACAAATACAACACTTAAATAATGGTTCTTTATGAAACATCATAATAGGTTTCTATTATAGCACCAAAAAGATTTTGTTATTTACAAGCTGAAGAACCATAATCTAGTACTTTGTATAACCATTTTAAAAACAACATGGGACACATACAGCAGAGAATGGTTAACGTAATACATAAAGGTGCTACTGATAGAAAATTAAAGTAATGAAAAATAGCGATGGCAGGAAAAGAAACAAAGAGAAAAAAATAGGTCAATACAAAAACAAAACAAAAGTCCAGAAACTTTGGTGGGCTAAAGAAAAGGAATTGGTTTGAACCTAAGTTCTGGCTTCGAGCACTCAATCTTCCATGCTGGAAAAGAGGTAACAGGCAGTTAAAACATTGAACATATTGCATGAAACTACTCCAACAGGCGTCTCGTTGAAGCTTTACACACAAAAGTGCAGATCAGGCATGAAAGTTTCTTGCAGATAAGCATTCCAGACCATTTTAACTTTCTGCACACTAAAAACTGCTCCGAGTAAGGTTAGCATCATCATTTAAAATGGAGCACTACAAACTTTCAACAACAAATAATAACCGTGAAGTGACGTGTGGCCAAAAATGGCGGCCCATACTCAGAATTTATGCTCTGCATTAAACCCTCGAAGTGCAAATCCAGGAATGCAGCCAGGGGTTTGGTGCTTTGTTTAAGGGACTCACCTCAGCTATGCTATTGAGGGTGGAAAAAGTTCTGATTACCCAGTACAGCCTGGTGCTAGTTTGATTCCCAGTGAAAGGTTTCTGCCAAATGTGTAACAAGGTTGTCAAATAGTGTTAACGGTTGAAGTACCACGGTTTTGTACATAGCAGATCTAAAATATCCAAGAAACACTTTAAGTTATTTTAAACAACTAGTAGAAGGACTTTTAGGCATCTCACAAAATGAATGTGTGCTGGCTTCAACAACTGAATTTTGTTTCTGTTTGTTACCATAATGGCGCTGACTTTGACATTAAATACAATGCAAGGGAAAAATAATGTTTATCAGTAGGAACTGGTAGGACAGAAAACTTTATTATCATGACTTCTCTCTGTCTGGTATTATCCTCAAAGTATGTAATGAGGTTACATAAGTACATTTGCAGACAGTGTTATAAGTATGTCATGATGATGTTTACCAGACAAGCACATGGGATACCTTTGAATTTTGAGCATAAAAACGACAGGACAAGCAATCATTCCAGTACACGTCGCATAAGTCAGGTTTATTGACATTCAACATCAAATCCACCAAAACATACAATACTTATCTGATAATTTAGTTCATTATGCAGACAGGAATATGAAACGTTTTAATAGTAGTAGCACCACAAATGTTTCCAAAAACATTACAAATAACATCTACAGCATGGCACTGATGGTAGCGATGAGGGAGAGAGAATGAAAGAAAGAAAGAGAACAGTGCGCTTACACCGTCCAAACACAATCATCAACACTGCTTTACAAAACCAGTGTATACACCCATGTGCTATGGTGCTAAGTATGGAGAAAAAGACCTTAGGCCACTACAGTAAAATCTTGGACAACAATCCTACAGGACACTTTTTTTTACTGCTAAACAGCAAACGTACTTACCTCTGCTAGAAATGTTCATCTTCAATCACAACCTTGTTGATTTAAGTTAAGTTTAAATAATGAGGCAAAAAGCAAATAATAATTTTATCTTAAATTAAGAGAGGGGGAAAAGTGTAAAACGTGGCGAAGGTCATGTCACGACTAAAACATGAGAGTAACTAACATTTACAGTCATTCAGAAGTCCAAATGTAAAAAAGAAAAAGAAAATAATACAAAATTTGAAGTGTTAACTTTCAGAAAATAACTGTAGGCACTGATTATCAAACTCTGGCACTTATAAAAGAGAGTTGAGGCAAAAAATCTGCATGACTGCAAAAGTCGGATATTCTGGGTTGATAGTTTTTAATATGAGGAGGACACCATTAACAACCTTTACAAAGACTAAATGTGGCGTACTGACTTCAGCACAACATGCCAATATGAGTTCAAATAAAATAAGAACAACGCAGGCTCACCCGAATTTGTCTTTGGAATGTTCCTGATACTAAAATCGCATTATTATGTAAAACAGGGCAAAGAGGAGGCCGGTAAAACACTAGTGTGTGTCCTTATTTGTGCTGCCCTCTTGCGAAGTGACAGGCAAAGTCATAACTGTTTCTGCACCTGTACCCGCATATGTTACACTGAAAAGGGTTCTCATAACCATGGCAGCCCATGTGGATGGTGTAGAGGATGTTATCTGGGAAATATATGTGACAATGTGGGCAGTGATGGAGCATCTGGGGGTCTTGTACTGGGGTGGGCGTCCCTGGCTGGCTGTTGGTCCCGCTGGGAGTGCTGGTCCTCTCGCTGCAGGGTCCCACACCTGGACTGCAGCCGCTGTGTGCAGCTGGTCTGGGCTCGGGGGTTATGGGAGAAGAAGCTTGAGCTGTGCTGACTGAAACCGCAGCAGGTGCTGTCATAGGCTGCTGGACGAGGAACGTAGGTTTTTCATCAGGTAGCGATTCAGCTCCGGGAGATACAGGCGCACCTTCAGCTTCAGATGGGATGCTGGCTAACTGACCGGCTAATGTTGAAAGCTGGTTCAGCGGGTTGTCCAATGCCATATCCTGATCTTCTCTAGAACCACTTCCGATTGCTCCACCAGCTTGTGGATCCTTTCCTAGACCGTTATAGGCCTCCTGATGGAGGTGAGCGTGAGGAGGGAGATCGTGAGTGAAGTCCCCCAGGTGGTGTTGCTCGGAGCTGGGCTTTTGCAAGACCATGGATGGCGGGCTGAGGTTGATGAGCAGCCGGCGGCCATAGCTTAAAGAGTTTCCTCTCTTCTGCAGGACGCTGAGCATCTTCCGGTGAGACAGGGCAGAGCGGGCGCCCTTCATTGGGAGGAGTTTGTGTCTACGACGACGGTGGTGGGAGAGGTTACTGCGATCGCTACAGCGGAAGGAGCACAGCTCACACTTGTAGGGTTTCTCACCCGTGTGAGAGCGCATGTGGGCCTCTAGGTGGCGCTCGTAGGCCGAGGCGAAAGGACACAGGTGGCATCTGTGTGGTTTTTCACCTGGAGGAGAAGATGGAGATGAGTTTATAAACAGTAAGCTGACAGACAGACAAAATACAATCTTTATAACCACTCAGAGTGTAATAAAAGGGCTAGTTCACCACAGAACTGAAAATTCTATCCTCATTCACTTGTTCCAAACCAGTTTAACTGACTTTCTGTTGAATATCAGAATCAGAATCAGTTTAATTGCCAAGTGTGCTTCACACACACACACACACAAGAAATGTGTTTTGGCTAAAGAAGCTTCCAGTGTACATAAAGTGACAAGTGACAACACAAAATGAATATGAAAAAAGACGATAAACATTAAACAGAGATGCAGAATATAATAAAACATACATTAAAGAAAGCTGGAAACCTGTAACCATTGACTTCCTTAGTAGGAAAAACAAATACTACGGAAGTCCCTGGTTACAGGTTTTTAGCTTTCTTCAAAATATCTTCTTTAGTGTTCGACCGAATAATGAAACTCATAAAAGTTTGCAAACACTCGAGAGAGTAAATGTTGAGTAAATTTGTATTTTTGGGTGAACTATCCCTTTAAGGTTAAAGATAATTTTTTGTCTTACCTGTGTGTATGCGTATGTGTTCAATCAGTCGTGCAGTCCCTCTAGTGGCGTAGTTGCAATAGCGGCACTTGAGTTTTCCATCATATGTCCTCTCGAAGCCATCCACCAACATCCCTGAACTATCCTCTAAGGACATGTCTACCGCTGGGTGCTCCAGGCCATTCTGAGCAAGTTCTTTAAGAAAAGTCAATAGCAGAACACTTAAGACTAACAGATACCCAAGCGACAGCATGCTTGAATCAGCATGCATTTTCCTTTGTTTGTTTATTGTTTAGACACAAATCCTTTGTTCCACACTACTGGAATAAATGTATTGTTTTTGTTATAACTTTTGTTTTGGAAAATATATCTATATAGTTTCTACACATTTATATTTTACGTTACGTTATCCATCATTTGCCAATTTTCATGTATTTTACTTAAAAATCAAACTTTGTAATGTTGTTCTTCACTGTGTAGCTGGATTTTTGGTTTATGGGAAAAACACTTTCCAGAACCAGTGCTGCAGTAAACGCAGCTGAGCACTAATGCATACTATTGAACACCGCATTAATGTGTCAGCAAATCATACTGTTCATATTCATGGTGATATTTATTTGAAAATGAATATTACTAAATCATAAACAGTGCTTCCCACACATGAACTTTACTTGGGTGGGCCACCCAGGTATTTTAAAGGCCACCCAATTATATTTAATGACACATATACACATATATATATATATATATATATATATATATATATATATATATATATATATATATATATATATGTATATATATATATATATATATACACACACATATACATACATATAAATATATATATATATATATATATATATATTTTTTTTTTACTATTAACATCCTTTTACAGTTTTTTTTGTATCCAACCAATATAACCAAACATCCGTGATTGATTAAGTAGTGGAAAATCTTCTCTCGTTTACCCGTTTTGATCTGTGTACGTGAGACCTGTCAACATTCCCACAGACATTCTCACAAGCTTTGCAGACCCACATTGACGCACCTTTTTGGGACTTAAAAATTTGTCCGGTTCGTGTTTCTATATCTCCTAAAATGTCTGGGATTCACCTTTTCCTTTCACTTTCTAAAGCTTGTATGCGTTTCTGCATTACTCTTTTATTAAAGACTTTCCGCTTCATAGCTGACAGCGCGCACATCCGAGAGACAGAGGGAAAAAGTAAATAATAAATTCTTTAATCTAAATGATTCAGAAAAACTTTACTATATACTCGGTGAGGACAAAATGATTGGTCTAAACTGGCTGCAAAATATATGTACACCATTAGTAATGGTTAATGCATTTGCCTTATTTAAATAAGCTACACGTTTTAATCTTGTAATTATAATCATTTTTAGAGATATTGTCTGTTTGTTTGTCGCATATAGCTAACTATTTATGTGATGTGGGTAATTGGTGTGTTTCAATCCGGCTACAACCACAAGTATATTTCAAACCTGTGGGAAGCACTGATAAAAAAAAAGATTGTGTTTAAATCCTTTTTTTATATATTTCAGACAGATATAAATTACCTCCTTGCAGATCATCACTGTCTTTTACGCCGATGACAGAGCCTGATATCATGTTGACATGTTGGGTCTGCTGACTCAGGTACTCCTGAAAGTCCTTCACAAAATCTAGTGGTTCTGGCTTCTCCTCACCCATTGAAGATCTAGAGTCTTCCTCTGCTGTCTTAATCAAACAAGCTGTAGCGTAAATAAAATATAACTATACAGATGCATATACAAAAGAAAATCTTTGTAAAGTGACGCCCACATCAAACAACAACATAAAACTTTACAAGCAAACTGTAAAGTGTGAATACAATTGATGCTTCTACAATAACATTCCCATGCCAGCAAATACAGTAAACAAAGCTGCTACATCTTCAGCTCATAAGTTCAAGCTGAACTTATGGCAGTTGTAACAAACATAACTGAGTTGTATTAGTCTGACTGTTATTCAGTTGACAAGGTAACAGGCGTTGCTATAATAGCGAGTAACGTTGACGTTGCTAAGCTTTCCTAAGCATTATGCGATCATTTAACAACAATAAACCACAGTTACCTTTTCAGGGGTATCAGGGAAATTAAAACCACACTCGGTTGTTGGATTTGTTGACTGACGATCCCGTTTTTTAATGAGTTTTTAGAAAAATCTGACCGAGAAAAGCTCCATGGTGATGCTGGACAGCTAACGTCAGCGAGTTAGCGCGACTGGATCAATTAAAACGGGTTTTAAACGAGCTTTACATTTGAGCGGCAGCTGGACTGACGTTTTTGAAACATACTCCGTTTGTCCTTCTGGACTGTGTCATTGGCGAATGGAGCGTAAAAACAATCTTTGGAGGGCCAAAATGATGCTCTGCGCCATCAAAACAAAAGAAAACGCAGGGGTGAAAGTTCAATCTGGCGGTGCGCCGCTAAAATTATTCCGTCTTCGTTCCGATGGTTGAATACTTAGTTCCTGTGTGTCAGGACTTTGAAGTGCGGTTTGAATTCAAGTAATCCAACCTAGTATCCTCATATAAGCGAATATAAAATTGAGTTATATACATTTTCTGTATCTTGATAGAAGTTGTAAAATGTACAATTGTCAAAACCACAAACAATATTTTCTACCCCCTGATAAAAACATGCGTTATTCGGTAGTATTTAAATTGGAACTCACGTTATAAACTTATCTGATACTCTAATATAAATATCAGTTTCCATCTTGCTAGTCTTGTAAATGACGCGGTCGTCGTCGTTGACGAAAGGACAACGTTGTGATGGAAAACAGCTGCACAAAAGGCTAGTATTTAAAGGTGGAGATTAGCTTGATGTTTTGTTGTTGCAGGTGGTTTGTGTAGTTCTGTCATGTCTGATAACATGACACAGTACTGCTAAGAGATTACAGAGATGATTGAAAAGCTCACTTTTAGTCACTCAGTGAGCAACGACTAAGCATTTGTTCTTCTTGTTTTGTTTTGTTCAATCTTTTATTTCCATCCTGTTACAAAGTAACATTTCATTTAGAAATTGCTAGCAAATTGCAAAGTTTGGCTACAAAGAAATGGCAAGTTGCATTTACCATAATATTTTGAAATAAAATAAACTCAAATAGTTTTATCTTGTAAATCATATATAAATCATATATTTTTTGCATTAAATGCTAATTTAAAAAAAATTAATCTATATAAAAGTCATCCTTTTATTTTTGTTCTGTTATTCTGTGAGGCCAGCAGGGGGCGCTCAACCTGCGCTCTGTGTGAGTCCTAATGCGCCAGTATAGTGACGGGGACACTACACTGTCAGTGAGCGCCATCTTTCCGATGAGACGTTAAACGGAGGTCCAGACTCTGTGGTTATTAAAAATCCCATGGCGCTTCACGTAAAGAGTAGGGGTGTAACCCTGGTGTCCTGGCCAATTCTTTCCATCTGCCTTTACCCATTATGGCCTACCAATCATCCCCATGCACTGATTTGGCTCTATCACTGTCCCTATAGCTGGTGTGTGGTGAACGCACTGGTGCCGTTGTCCTGTGGCTGCCTTTGCATCATCCAGACACCCCCCAAACCCCCCCCTTTTTATGATTGTGAAGCGCTTTGGGTGTATGGCCATACACGATAAATGCTCTTTATAAAAATACACATTAAATTGGATAAATAATATAGAAATTCAAAATGATATTTTTTGCAAGCCACCTACATTTGAAATATTTCTTTAATTACAGCTTAACCATAAAAAATTGGTATTCATAACCACAGAGGTTCTGCATAACAGCAATGATCCATTTTTTTAAAAAACCTTTTAGAATTCTGCATCAAGTGCATTGATGATTCATCGCCTTTTACCAGATTAGCTAAATACATGGATAATTTCCATATTCAAATGTCATGGGCAATTTGATGAGTACTTGAGCCAATTGCATTACTTTAAATAGCAGGATTGGCTCATTTATGTTTTATAGCGTTTAATATTTAACTAGAGGGGAAGTTAGCTGAAGATCGCATTGCCCCATTTGTGTCAGGGTTGTAGGAAAACCATTGAAGAGGGTGTGACAAACGACCAGTTAGAGCGAGAGCTCTGGATACTTATGACACTCTTCAGAGATGTAATGAGAGGCTTCTAGTGTAACATGCAGCAATTCATTGCCTGTGATCATGGTTCAGATGACCAGAGAACAACCGCCTGGCTCCCAGTGTTAACAAACAATCTACTGTATGCATAGCCTTATTGTGTAGTTACAATAAAACAGTTGTTTTAGGTCACATTACAGCAATAAAGACTTTAACGTACCAAGCTATTACGTTACCAGACATATGGTCTATGTTGCACCCCAGCCCCAATTTCGGTTTGAGATTCTTTTGAAATCCATTAACATTCCTGATTCATGACATTGCATTTGTGTTTCATAGTTCTTCAATCCAATGACATTATTTTTTTCTTTGTGTAATATTGTACTGTGCTGTTAATAGGGTTGAATCCAGTTCCATTTCACAATTTGGACACTAGATGGCGCAGGATGTCAAGTAGTGATAATCCATGGGAATAAGGTAGGCCTGCAGGTTCAATATCGAAATTTGCTTTCACTCTCCTTCACCCTTAGGCACAACAACATTGTCTATATTTTGTTGTTCCCTACAAATGAGTAAAATGTATTTGTGAGGGCACGCCTGATTTAAAATGCACGTGGTATATAGCATTATTGAATGAGAATTATAAAACCAAACATTTTTTAGACAGCTTCAGTATTTACAGTATGTGGGTTTCCGGTTGAAAAGCGCTGCAAACTCATCCAAAGGAAAGCACGACAGCCTGACCTTGTAAGGTTGAACTACGACCCCTGAAGCAGTCAATTACAACACTTCCTAATAGCCTGTCCACACTAATGTTATTTTATAGCAATTTAATTATGCTCAGGTTTCCCGTGAAGCCACTTCCCCTTAAATAATTCAAGCAGGGTGACAGTAATTTGTCAGTTGAAAAAGATTAATTGGGGTTTCAAGTGGGCTTCTTTTCATGAAGCGTTATTGTTTTCAAAGCCGTGGTGCAACAGTGCATGCGAAAAATAGTTGCCGTGATAATAGTTGGTGTGTTGGTGTGTCGAATTAAGCCATTTAAATTGTACAGTGAAATTGGAAAAAATACATTAAACCAGTCTTTTTTTTTTCTTTTTTTCTTTGTGGTTTTGACTGCCACGTGAGATTTCAGTATAAAATATCTGATCGTCGTTTGATGTGCGTACAAACTCAGCACAGACTCCATGACAGAAAGCCATTCGGTCACAAACGAGTGTCAGTTCAGTTTGTTTGTGCGGCCCTTCTCGCTTTCGCTTTCTAATGCAGCATCTGCAGGGTGTCTGAAGCGGCTCCCTCTACACCTGCTCGGGGGTAAGTCAGACCAAGTTCCCCCGTTGCCCTAATTCACATTTAAAAGGCTTTGAATGAGCGGGCCCCCTTCTCTGTTCCAAAGCGCTTGATTTATGTGCTGTTTGTGGTTTTATAGAACGCGAAACAATTCATTTTCTCCTGAAAAGGAATTGGGTATTAATTTGGAGAAGGCCCCTGGGCACTTTTTTAACACTCCAATCATATGCTGGAGTCATTTAAAGGCTGCCGTGGACATTAGCCCCCAAAGAAAGGCTTTTAATCCTGCCTGAAGAGCGCAGCTATAGAAACGGCTGCCCCAACGCCAAATCATTACTGCTAAAGGGTGAAGGAGGACCACGGCTGGATTTATTCTTCACGCCCCCAAGACTATTTATTTCTGGAGAGACCCTATCTTACACCCCCCACCTTTGTGCGACACGGGGCGTGTGTGGAAGCAGAGAAAGGAAAAGAAATAGGATAAAGGAAGTACATATTAAGCTTTTCATTTTCCTGCCACTTAATTTCCTCGCGGCCGCCTGTGTAATGAATGTAATTGCTACCTTTGATGAGAACACTATTATCTGAATCACACTTTAAATGGGCAAACAAGGCCCCCTCCATCCTCCCTCTCCCCCCTCTCACAAAGCGGGTATGAGATCTCTAATTATGCGACAGAACAAGTGGTTTTTCTCAAAGCAGTGGCGTTGCGCTCGATTGCCAAAGAGCAGCCCTGGTTACATTTGCACAAAGGCGCAGATTAGCGGCGATACGCGCGCCACACACAAAGATGGGCGTTTTTATCATTAATTTCCTGCGCAAACCAATGAATGTCTCCGTACAGGAAATTCTCATTTAGTCGAATGCCAGATCTCATTTTCTAAAAGTCTGCTACAATCTGGCTGACTGGAATATTGCGCCAAAATCGAATTAATAGAACGGCCTTATAATAAAAAGATTACCGCAATAAAAGCAGTGTAAACTTTATCTTCAGTTAGGGAAAAGAGGCTCATGCACACAAAATTGCAGCCTATGTGTATACTTTGTCTATATATAGCTATATATATTTGTTTGTTTTTCAGTACACTTCCTCATCACTTCACCACCTTTCTAAAACTAAGAATTCAGATAGAAAAGCAATTTGTCGCGAGTGCATGTGAGAAGAATCTTTTGATGACTATTTAAGCATTGCAGCCTCAAAATAATATTTTTAATAATTTACTATTCATATATTTTCATTATTCTTTATTGGTGACAAGTGAGTGAAACCTATGGTGTAAAAAGTAGATTCAATTTAATACATATTTGATTAGATCTAAATAATATACACATCAGAATAACATATTTCATATTTGCATGTTTTCGTGACGTTATGGGATAATATTTAACCATATCTTGACAATTTATTTTCCCAAAGGTTATTAAGTATGCTCTACACTAATATGCATTTTATGGTAAAAATAAATCATTAAAAATTTAGATTTCTATCTATCTATCTATCTATCTATCTATCTATCTATCTATCTATCTATCTATCTATCTATCTATCTATCTATCTATCTATCTATCTATCTATCTATCTATCTATCTATCTATCTATCTATCTATCTATCTATCTATCTATCTATCTATCTGTCTGTCTGTCTGTCTGTCTGATTAAGCATTGTATGCTCATTTAAATAACAATACGAAGTCACATACATACTGAAAGCAATCATTTAGCCTTCTTCAATATGTGCCGCTTAGATCACGTTCTAACTTTTGTATGACACACACCGATCCTCAAACAGACAGTTCAGTTATTCATGAGGATTTATCTTTGCACATCTCCCGGAGCGCGCGCGGCGAATAGCTGTTTAATAAAAGTGTCGGGCTCGTCCTACAGATGACGTGACTTTACGAGGCGACGCACGATAAAACCGCTGTCACCTTATGAAGTCTGAACGCGCGCGCGTCCCCCGGTAACGTATTAAGCATCGCCGGAGAGATTTTCAAACGTCACAGGTGACAGCGCGCTTCTATTCCGCCGAGCTCTCTAGCCGCGCTGAGATGCAAAAACTATAAAGCAACGTCACAATTGACGAATTACACAATTACTCTTAAATGGCTGGCGTTTTGAGCTATATGCAAAGCCATTTGGCACCTTAAATGTGAGTTATTATTCTTGAAAGCAAGCTATACTTAAATGATAAAGTGATAATCAATTCCTTTGACTATGATGCCTCGCTTGGAGCCTGGGGGAAAAACTACTGATCACTTCTATTGGTCTGCAAATGATGGTACTTACAGCATGACAGATGTCTGGCAGGAGCACTGTGTGACTTCAGAAAGGTTTATAATGTCTGAAACAGGCTGTCATTCGGGCCCAGTCAGGCAACAGAGGAATGGGCCAATATTTCTGAGTGAAGTGGCATTTTAGCTGTATTTATCTGAGGATCTCTACACCAAAACCATAGGCACTAATAAAGAAGATGCTGTAATAGCTTTTGACTGGGTCCAGTCGCTCTGGATGGGGAATGAACTGTCCTTTGCTGAATTATTGTGGCCAAATGCCATTTGTACAGCCTGAAAAGTGGGGGCATTTATCCTGACTGTCAGCGCTTGGCCATAGCTCATAGTCCTGAATGATATCTCCCAACGCACAGTTGCCCCAATACTCGCATTTCATGCTCGGCGCTGAGAGGGGAACTAATGGATAGCACTGTCTAAAGGCAGATAATTTAGAGCATCTTCTGTCAAATCTTTAAAACACACGGCTCTACACAGGCCAGCGGACACAGTGGAGTGTAGCACCATGCACCACCATAGCCAATTTGGCCACTGAACCAGGAAGATTCATTAGAAATGCCTTTTGAATTCTTAAAAAGTGGACAATACAGGGATGTAATCTGATTTAATGCTACATATGGATAGTGCTTAGTTTAGTTGTAGTCTTCCTGTGGATATATGCATTTAAAGATTTTATTTTGCTATGAAAATGTCAAGAGTGTTGACAGATATTAAATAGGTTGTTGTTGCCAAAATTAACAATTTCATTTCATTCACCACCAGTTTCTTCCTTCTGATGAACATAAAATTAGGTATTTTGAAGAATGTGGGCAAGCAAAAAAAGTTTCTGTGTATATTTCTTTAAAAATGTCTTTTATATGAAGAAAGTAACTCTTGCAGGTTCTAAACAAATTGAAGGTGCAGATTTTATTCTGAATTATTAAAAAAAACTATTTCACAAACAATTGCTAAGAAATTACAACTAACACTTTTAGGTTTTACAGCATTAGGTCACAATTTATCTATGTATTTTTTGGATTGCATTTTGCGTTTTTAGGTTGCCAAAATACTTAAGCTATATAAATAAATGCCTAAAATGCTTTACAAGTTTTCTAGTTTAAAAACACCTCAATAAACAATAAAAAAAACATAAAGTAGAAAAACTCAAGCAGTATTTTCTTGTGAACCTCTTACAGTACGCTTTTATTTATGCATGTAAAAATTATATTTATTATATTAGATTAGATTCAACTTTATTTTCATTACACATGTACAAGTACAGGGCAACGAAATGCAGTTTAGGTCTAACCAGGAGTGCAATAGCAGCAAGTGCAGGATACATGTATAAGTTATACAGTGCAATTATAGAAAAACTATGGTGATATTTGCAAATGGATGTACTATGAACATTATATACAGGTTGTATTAGCTATGAACAGAGATTTACAATAGATGGATACAATAGATGGATATAAGAGTACAGAGCAGTTTCTAAAAGAATTGCATTTGGTCTTAAAGTAATAATTTAACAGAAATAAACATAAAATCATGTGCTCTCTGACCACATACAGTAATAGAGCTAAATTTGTTAGTCAGTTCACCTTTTAGTGACAACCACATGCAACTGAATTAACTCTTGAAACATGTAAACAATGACAACTACAGTTAATTTTTTTTAAGCAGCATGCATGAAACCAGACTGAACAACTAGTTATTAATGATATATTCACATGTGTACTCTATCAAATTTTTCTCTTTATTCTGTTTGCATGCATGAAATCACAGGGAGCGTCTTGGATTAGTTGCACTGTGACGGTGCAACGGCTTTCTTAGAAAAACAGCAAATAAGAACAAGCCCATAACAAACTTTATGTAATAAGTTAACTTCCAAATAAATAAGAAAAACACCACAACTTGCACCTGCCTACTTTATTAACTCCATAAACTGGATAATTTAAGCCCAAATACTTAATAAACATGACTTATAAAAAGTGGGTATGACACCACTACCAGAGGATTTTTCGAAAATGCATTACAAAAAAAAAAAATAGAGGTCTTTATTGAAGGTGGTTTCATTTAAAATCATCAACCATAAGCCTTTGGTAGCTATATTAAAACTTTTGTCAAGAAAAGTCAAATGAATTGGGCAAGACCCCAGAATGTTGCTATGATTACAATGTTGAAAATCCTTTAAATGCAATTGTCACTCCTAAATGGTGCAATGTAAACACGGTCTTAATTTATTATTGTAATTGTGAATTAGGCAGCACCCAGAGGACATCTCAGGTTAAAGAGATCCAATGAGAAGACCAATCCAATAGACTATTGATTATTGATAAAAGCTGATCATTGGCATAATCACGTCTAATAGACTCCTTATCTCTTTTTCAAGCTAACGATTCATTTCCACTCTTCAGAGTTTTAATTACTTTTCTATTTTTCCATATTTTACCATGAGGGAATGACCCAATGTTATCTCCACCCCACTGCCTACTTCCATTCTCATTCAAAAGTCCAGGTTGCCTTCCTCATCTGGTTTGTGTGTTTTACTTATACTCAACACAAATTGATAGTATAACAAGGAAGTACTCCATTACCTCTGTATTCTATTTTCTTTTCTGAACAGCCCTCTAGTATTATTCACTTTCCTTGAACACTGCTCTTATCTGGCGCTATACCCAGTAGGCCTCGTTAGTCACCATATGAGGTGAGTGGTCAGGTCATAATGGGAGGGAGGAATGACCCTCGACCTCCCTGACCTCTTATTGATCCTTGGGCCTGGTGCAGCTGGGCCTTGCTGTTCCAATGCATAGGGGGAGGAATTTAAACACTGCATGCACTGTACCATGCCCGCATGATCATTAATAACAAGCATTTTACCTGTACAACAGTGACAAACCAACCAGACTGCAGAGCAGTAGGAGGTTAAAAACAACAATATGAGGGTTGCACAAAGGAACTACAACAGAGAATGGTTAAAATACTAATCAATGAATTTTTCTGTCTGAATTTTCAGACGAGGAAGTGATGAGGAAGTGAACCGAATATATTCTTGCTGATGTTTTTATTGATTTAGATAAAGTAAAAACGTTCTGCACAAACTCAAACTGATCATCAGAACGGGGAAGCAAGATGATTTCGGTGACTTCAATGCTGCATGTTTTTTATATTTAGTATTTTAGAAAACTAGGACTGGGACGATAAATCAATCGATTCTTGGGATGAATTGCATTTCTCTCGACTCGATTCTGAGTTTAGTTTTTAACAGCTGTGGTGCTCTAGGTTAGTTTTCAATCGTACGCTCTTTGTGAGTACAAAGAAGAGCAATTGTGCTTTTGGTCATGTACTGTACTAAAAATGGTGAAATGCACTTGAACCATGGCTTTTACTCCACATAAATAAATGTAAACACAGCTCACTATGAACACTTTTGTAATTCGCTTAAACATTTTCCTTAAATCATTACCTTTTTAGAGTTAGAGTGTGGCTGTTTGTAATGCATACAACACCATCTAGTGGTAAAAACACAGAATCGATTCAAGAGAGAATCGCAATGCATTCAGAAAATTTCTGAATTTATAGTCCGAGCCCTAAATTTCCTGGACCACTATCTGTAGGATTTATGGACTGGTCTAAAAAAGGATACACAAATACAGTGGAAGAAGATATACCAGAGTTCAGAGCAGAATGTTCAGACTGGTTTAAGCTGATTGAAAGTCAACAGTAACCTGAATAACTGCTCGTTATGACAGAGGTCTGCAGAAGAGACTCTCTAAACACATGTCAAAGCGTGAAGCAGAAGAGTTACGAAACAGCAAACAGAGACTACCTTTCACCAAAAAACTTGACGAGAGAAAAATAGAAAAATGTTGCTTGGTCAGATGAGCCTTGATTTCTTCTGCTACATTTAGATGGTAGGGCAAGAATGTGGCACAAACAACATGAAAGCATAGATCTATTCTATGATCCATGATGATTTTATTTTACCATGCTTTTCTTAAATCCGTTTTTCCTTTTACTTTGGTGTCATGGTTTGGGAATCTTTCTGTTAAGAATAAAAACCACACTAAATCAAATAGTTAAGTGGTCCAGTATGCTGACTGGCATGTCACTGGCCAATCAAGAGGCTGTGCACACCAGGCAGCTTAAGAGAATTACAAATTCAATTTTAAGTGACACTGCTCATCCCCTACACTCAGAGTTTCAGCTTCTTCCTTCTGGTCACAGGATTTAGTATCAAGCCGTAGAATTAAACGATACAAAAATAGTTTCATACCAGCATCCATTAGACATTTAAATAAGGCATAGACTAAAGCAGAGGTATTTGTGTGACTTGTATATTTTACATTTTATAGATTATTTTAGGCAAGGACAGTTGAAGTGATTATTTATTTATTCTTTATTGTTTTATTTTATTTTTGGAAGAGAGTGTTTTGTATGTTTATGCTTTATGTCTTTATGTCCACTTGTTGTCACTATGTGAGTTTGTGTGTGTGTGGCATTGTTATGAAATGAGAACTCTTGACTGCAAACCAAATCTACCTTCGGGTATGAATAAAATAACCTAACCTAACCTATTCTGCCATGTATTAGCGGTCCAAGATTCTGCTGATGATGTAATGGTGTGGAGGATATTCTTTGGCACACTTTGTGCCCATTATTACCAAATGAGCATTGTTTAAATGCTACAACCAACCCTAATGTTGTTGCGGATCATGTATGATTCCTTCATGACCTCAGTGTGCCTATCTTTTGAATGCTGCTTTTATGTCACAAAACTCAAATCATCACAAACAAGTTGCCTGCACATGACAGGGATTTCACTAAACTCAAATATCCTCAAGAATTACCAGATCTCAATCCAAAAAATTCCCTTTGGGATGAGGTAGAATGGGAAATTTTGAAATCTATAGCAACTGTGTGATGCTGTAATGTCAATATAGACCAAACTCTCAGCTTCTAGGACCTTGTTGAGTCTTTGGCTTATAGAATTGAGGCATTTCTAAAGAGCATATATAATATATAAACACGTTTATTACAGAATTTTGGGCAGTTTTATAATGTTTTCGCATCAGTGTTTTTCATTGATTGTGTGTTCTCTCTCCGGTTTTCCCTTTTACTCTTGTCTGTTTTGTTCAGGTATCTCGTAAGGTTTCTTTTACACTTTTTGTTAGGATCTTTCACATTAGGTTATTCTCTTATCTAGATCCTATCACTCCCAACACTCCCAACACACACACAGACACTTTTTTTCACCTTGATCTTTGGTCCACTGAAGAGTACAATGAGAATTGACCCTGTGGTTTGATAAAAAGAGAGAGAGAGAGAGAGAGAGAGAGAGAGAGAATGTTGTAGGCCACATGGGAAAAGTAAGCGGCTAATGTAAGCATGTAATAGTTTTCTATAAATAATCGAATGACAACATGGGCGCAATGGCATCGGGGGACTGTAAAAGAATATGTAACCAATTTTAGTGCTATTAAAGCGAAATAGAGAACAAAATATATAAGAGGTCGAGGGTTTCATTTGGAGCCAGGGAATATGGGCTTTATGGCAGCATTGGATATAGTCACTGCAGCTGAAAACAGAAGAGGAGGAAGAGTCTTAATGCTGAACGAAAGGAAATAAAGCAAGGAAAAAACTGTACCATGCATGAAATCAATGGGTCAATAATTGGCTCACTTCTCATGTGTGCTGGTTAGTGGCCATATATCTTTTCCTAGGAGCAGCACTGATTTGATTTGCACTTATGTTTTTACAAATAATCAATGCTTCATTTTGACCGCATAACAGATAGTGCTTTGTATATTACACTTTCATGTGTAGACAGCAGCAGCTTGAAATGGACATACAACAGATAAATATGATCAAATGTGGTCGGGATTCATTCCTAGATTGTGAAAACATTTATATTGAAAAAAGAAAAATGGTGCCTGTGAGTTTTATTCCTATTTCTTTGTGTGTGTGTGTGTGTGTGTGTGTGTGTGTGTGTGTGTGTGTGTGTGTGTGTGTATTTTTTTAGGCGAGAACGTAGTTGTTTAGATTGCAACTATCCCGTTTATTTATAAGGATAGTGCCTATTTTAAATATCTATAATTTTGGAGATACAGCATGTCAGCATCCATTAGCCTGTCATATTGAGCAGAGCAAAGATGGTTGACATTGTCCATCCACCAGATGGCGACAGAGACTGCATAATAAGCCCTTAGAGGAGAAAAACTTGTAATTTCAAACTACAGCTGATCAAATCATTATAAAACTGGTAAGCGGCATTCTAAGTCGAACTCTTGTATGTTGTAGTGCTGTGTTTATACCATAGTAATTGCAGTGTATTGAGTGTGAGATGGGACTCAGGAAAGTATGTATTTTGTGTTGGCCACACTTTGTATACCCCTGAGATACTTTTTGGTTGGCCATCTGTTTGTTTCTAATGAGTCTTCTGTTAATGTTACTGCAGACTAGTTCAGTAAACACAAAGAAAGAAGAAATGCCCGTATGTGTTTAGTGTTTTCCCTTATCGCAAACACAACAGTAATCTGGCAGTGTTTGCATTGATTTGGCTTTTTGGTGTTAATTATTGTGATATCCCGATCGTAACAGTGAAATACTGGGAAATGTCTCTAGACTGATGGCATTTCATGCCGTTCAGCCTTATAATCTTAAAATGTGAGCAAAATTACCTGTTTTGTTATCACTTTAGGCATTATGCTAGAATCATTCAAATACTAGCTCTAAAGTGACGTTTGTGAATTAGTAACGGTTTCTGATGTTCTGCCGGTCAGCTGCAGATGTGAAGAAATGGCGGAAGAAAGTAGTTCCTCTTATAAAAGGATTTTTAGACTCTTCTGTGTTTGATTTTCTTTTTTATATACACGATTATGCCTTCGAACTGTTGTATAAGCGCAATATCACACTCGTAGCAGTGCGATATGGCTGTATGTCATCACTGGTGGGACATTAAGGCACTCGGCCGCAACGCACACCTCCCACCAGTGCCGATATACAGCCATATCACACTGCTACTCGTGTGCATACTCGTTGCTTATGTGTGTGTGTGTGTGTGTGTGTGTGTGTGTGTGTGTGATATATATTTATATATATATATATATATATATATATATATATATATATATATATATATATATATATATACACATATATATACACATACACACACACACACACACAGAATTTTTAGCCCCCCTTTTAATTTTTGTTTAACCGAGCAAGGTATGTCTGATAACATTTTTTTCTTCTAGAGAAAGAATTTTTTAAAAAACATTTTAAGGTCAATATTATTTAGCCCCTTCAAGCTATATATTTTTTCGATAGTCTACAGAACAAACTATCATTATACAACAACTTGCCCTATTACCCTAACCTGCCTAGTTAACCTAGTTAAGCCTTTAAATGTCACTTTAAGCTGTATAGAACTGTCTTAAAAATATCTAGTCAAATATTATTTACTGTCATCATGGCAAAGATAAATTAAAGTAGTTATTAAAAATGAGTTACTAAAACTATTATGTTTAGAAGTGTGTTGAAAAAGTCTTCTCTCCGTTAAACAGAAATTGGTGAAAAAATAAACAGGGTGACTAATAATTCAGGGGGGCTAATAATTCTGACTTTAACTGTATGTATATATATATATATATATATATATATATATGTATTTTTTTTTCCCCTAACTAATATTTAACTAAATTTTAAAGTAAAGAAAGCCATGAAAATATTTGAATTACTTTAAATAAAATAAATTATTAAGTTTTTTTTTTTTATTTCAGGTAGCCATTCACTCGTTTTAATGTAGTTTAGCTTGAACAGCTAACATTTGAATACAATTTTTTTAAATGTCAAAGATGAAATTAGAGTAAAAAAAATTGTAAAAACTACAAGTATCCACTTTTGTGAATATAAAATATAATATAATTATAAAAAAAGAATTTAATTTAACACTGTACTGTAAGGAATTACACAGTTACAAAGAACATCATTATTATCATTATTCATGTTCATCATCATCATCATCATCCAATGGGTCCATCATCATCTAGTTATTATCACCACTTCCATCAAGTCTATCATTGCCATTCATTCCAATTCTAAAAGAACATAATTAAAATAAGTGGCTCTGTCTGCTTCATACACCAATGTCAGCATAGCATCCGCTCACTGTGCTCAGCATTTAAACACGCATTCCTAGCATGCGACCTATAACAAGTCATGTCCATCATAAAACACTGCATTCTTCATTAATTGCATTCTCTAGTAGTGTGTGTGTGTGCGTGTCTGAGATTGGTATAGCAGAAGGAGAGAACAGCATCTGAATTTGTTTGCCATTGATTTGTGGCCTATGCGGGGCTGGACTGATATTTATGGGGAGAAAATGCCCCTCTGCCCTCAGGACTCTGGTACAAATCAGATGTGAGATCCAATATGGCCGTCATGAAGAACGGATGATGTGAGGCGAATAAAAAGAGTCTTATCTCAAATGGATTTGTGTGGTGACACTAACAAGAGCTTTTAATCTTTAATTCAAGATGAATTCTATTCTCCTCTGGATCCTATTAGATTTTTCTATTAAGTATGAGTGTAGTAGGCTTTATTTAGCCAGTTGAATTTTTAGTATAGGATCCCTGTGAATGTCATTCACGAGTGCCTTTTTTTCCATAGAAGTCTGCCTTTTATTTGTGTCTTTGAGTCCCGGCAGTAGCTGCTTAATTATGTAGGGAGGTAGGAGATCTTTATTCTCCGTGTCCGTGCTGATAGCATCTCATTCACTCTCAGTGTTTGAGGTTTAGATGTTATCTTGACAGGCTGGCTGACAAATAGGAGTCATCCTACACCTGCATTGGGAATCTGTACTGGTGTTCCGGACAAACACGTTTGTATATAATGTCACTGCACCGCTAATGAGGCTGATATGTTGATCGTGAATTTGAATATATTAATTTTAAATGTATAAACTAATTAGGCAAATATGTAAGTAATTAAATGTTTGTAGAGTTTATTGAATAAATAAAATGATACAATTTATATAGATATACAGTGCACAAGTAAACCCCTCACAAATCTATCTTTTAAATTCATCATTTTAATAGGAAGCTATACAATATTATATTTATTATGCATATACATTAGATTAATCAGTACTGAAGCCAAATCTGGAGCTTATCTAACAAAATAACTTACGATAACAGTCCAAAACTAGTACACCCAAATGTAAATGTTATAGATAAATATTAAATACAAATTTAAAAGACGAAAAATCAAGAGAAGCAATATATGCTTAATATATGCTTAATATATTTAATATTTTGCTTGAATTTAACTGTAATATCTTTCAATTTCTTAATATATTTGAAGACTAAAATATTATTTTATTAAATATATCTGTTTAATAACTCTGTTTTGTTTAAATGCACCAAAATACATACAAAATTTATGATTTTATATTATTGCATAGTCATAAATATTGTATATATTGTATAGTCCTATATACATTTTTTTTTTAATTCTTTTTCAAATGTTTTCCAAAAAAAGCAAAGAAATGTTTCACAATATTTTTCCAGTAAAATATTTTTCCTCTGAAGAAAATCTAATTTCTTTTATTCATTCATTCATAAATGAATGAATAAATGAATGAATGAATGAATGAATGAATGAATGAATGAATGAATGAATGAAAACTGCTATGGCCAATATTACTAGCCCCCTTTTTTCGATTGGCTACAGAATAAGCCACTGTTGTCCAATGACTAGGGCTGGGCGATTAATCGCAATCGACATTCAGAACCTATAATCGATCAAATGTTTCCAGATAGTTTTTTTTCAATTATTTTCCCTACTGCATGTGAAGTCACGTGACCCCACTCTGTTTAGATTTCCGTATAGAAGTACATTGCAACAATGCGTAGTGCAAGGTCTGTGATTGGTCAGCTTGAGAGTGGTGACAAGTGTGGGCGAGCACTTCGCAGGAGAGCAGCGAGCTTGTTGGTGTGAATGTTTACAAGTGTAGAGTCCCGTTGTAATTTTCTATTACATTAAAATTATTATTTACATTACTATATTTGTTTACAGAAGATACAAGAAATGAACTGTTTAAAATATTCTTTACAGGATATACAAGAGCTATTTTATCTAGAAGACACTGCTTATTTTTTTATTTATAATATGAAAAACATTGAAAATAATTTGTTTTGTCTCCAAAAGTGCAAGTTATTTATTTTTACTTTTTTTATATAACAAAATACACATTGGTTTTGGCAATGTGTGTTTTAATTTCAGTTGTTCAGCGTAGATGTTAAATAATTATAGATAGTAGAGTGTGTGTGTTTCCGTCAATTATTTTAAAATCAAGTAATTCAAAAATCTCTGACTTGTTATATGTGAGCATATTTACTGTACAAAACTTGTCAGTGAACTATGAGGGCAAAAAAATGTAATTAATAAATAAAATAATCGTTCATTAATCGTAATTGAGTGAAAATGTTCAGTTAATCAAGATTTAGATTTTAGGCCAAATCGCCCAGCCCTACCAATGACTTGCCTAATTGACCTAACTTGCCTATAGTTAACAATTAATCTAATTAATTAATCCAGTTAAGCCTTTAAATTGCACTTTAAGCTGAATACTAGTATCTTGCAAAATAACTAGTAAAAATGATGTACTGTCATCATATCAAAGACAAAATAACTTAGTTAATAGAAATATTATGTTTAAAAATATGTTAAAATTTCTTTCCTGTTAAGCAGCATTGGGATGTATATTTAAAAAAAAAAATTCAAAGGAGGTCTAATAATGTACAGTTGAAGTCAGAATTAATAGCCTCCTTTGAATATTTTTTTCTTTTTTAAATATTTCCCAAATAATGTTTAACAGAGCAAGGACATTATCACAGTATGTCTGATAATTTTTTTCTTCTGGAGAAAGTCTTATTTGTTTTATTTCGGCTAGAATAAAAGCAGTTTTTAATTTTTGAAAAACAATTTTAAGGTTAAAATTATTAGCCCCTTTAAGCTATATATTTTTTTTCGATAGTCTACAGAACAAACCATTGTTATACAACAACTTGCCTAATTACCCTAACCTGCCTAGTTAACCTAATTAACCTAGTTAAGCCTTTAAATGCCACTTTAAGCTGTATAGAAGTGTCTTGAAAAATATCTAGTCAAATATTATTTACTGTCATCATGGCAAAGATAAAATAAATCAGTTATTAAAAATGAGTTATTAAAACTATTATGTTTAGAAATGTGCTAAAAAAATCTTCTCTCCGTTAAACAGAAATTGGGGAAAAAATAAACGGGGCTAATAATTCTGACTCAACTGTATATCTGTATATTTATATTTTGTTTGTATATTTTTTTCTTCTCTCTCTCTCTCTCTCTCTCTCTCTCTCTCTCTCTCTCTTATATAAAATCGCAAGTACGATACATTTATATATGACAATATGTAACTACCATTAGTGCTCATTTAAATTGAAATGCATAATAATAGCGGATGATAATAATGAAATTAATAATGCTGAAGTATTTAAGTCTGCAACTGAAGACATGACAGTGAAATTAAAGCTCCTATAAATGAGCCGTTTTAATTACTGTACTCAGTTTGTTTGATTAATCCAGCCCATTGTGGCGTGTCTCTCTGTTTCCTCTAGTCAGGAAAGGTCGGTTGCTATGGCCACATTTATATGTGTGCATAAGTGGCTCTGAGTGACTGCTCACCATCTCAGCTCCAAACAACGAGCAATAATCAGCTCATTAAAGAGCTCCCCCCTTGCCTCATACACTCCGCGCTCATCTAAATAACAAATAACACACTCTCCCTCTGTCCTGCCTTTTTCTCCTCTCTGCCGCCCCCCCTTTAAAAGCACATCTCATAGAAATGTATTTATATCTCTATATCTACAATCGAGACGGTGAGTGGGGAAAGAAAGGGAGAGAAAAAGTGGGCTCTGTCAGAAGTGGTGGGGAAGAGTGTGAAAGTAGCCGATTTTCTTAATACATCCCCTGGGAGCAGATAAGTCTATCAATCTGTTAGATTGGAAAGCCATTAGGTGCCCTGGTTTATGCGTCTCAAGCTGTTAAAGCAGAGCAGATTGATTGTTGAGCCTTTGATGGGATATGCTGATCTAATCTCACTGTGCTTCAGTTTGCAATAAATTACACAATTCATTTCCCCCCATTTAGGGGAAGAAAATGACACCTCCAGGCACGCCTGGCCTCTCTGGGCGAAACAGCACACAGAAGCTATTTTATGGCGCCATTTAGCCAGCGAGCTTTCAGCCAACCAGGCCAACCGCCTCTCTCTCTCTCTCTCTCTCTCTCTCTCTTGCTCGCTCTCTCTCTCTGTGCTCCTTTCCAAAAAATCGAAGCATAATCAAGGTGTATGTTTAGAAAATTTATTGTTATAATTTCCACCCATAATCTCCTCCATTTTCCTGCAGCCAGAATGACATAGATCATCATCTGAGGGGGGGAAAAAGTGGAAAATGGATAGCAGTTTAAAATTTATCGGTCTTTGATTCTCAATTATAGGTGTTTATGACTTCATCCGTCTTCAGCCACCTCAACCTTTTCCATTATGGTGGAATATTATTTGTACGGAATCCATTAAATTCACAAGGCAGGACTCTAATGGCGGGGCTGCAGTGCTTTGCAGAGGGAAAAGTTTTTTGAAAGGTTAGCTTTAGCAAAAGCGCTGCTGTTATGACACCAGAAATTGCTTTATTGATGGGCTTCCTCAGAGCCTGAGCATTTGGGCCATTTGTAACAGCCTCCATATCTCTATCTCCTCTCAGACACTGATGAGAAGCCACTGCTGCCTCAACCCGATTACAGCGCTGTAATGACACACGGTCAGAACGCTTGGCCCAAGAACGCTCACACCTGGCTATTTTGTGGAAGGCATCACCTGTGTGTGTGTGTGTGTGTGTGTGTGTGTGTGTGTGTGTGTGTGTGTGTGTGACAGAGAGAGAATCTGGACAGGTGCTGCAAAGCCATTCCACAGATTCAGCCATGTCAGAGAGAATGAATGGGCTCTTTTAGTTCTTGGTTGGCACAAGGAAGACACTGATCATTGCATCAGTGTAGGACACTGAGGGTCAGGGAACCTGTTGAACATCTCTGTACCTGTAAGCAATTACAGTTCGCAGTGGTTTACATGTATTGCCCTCTTCAAAACTTGAACACAATAAGCATGATTGCATGGACCATCATTACTCAGCACATTTATAATCATGTTTTTAAAGTGCATGTATTTATATGTCACTTCTCTGTTCCTTTGAAAAAAAACTGAAATTGATAAATGTTTTCCTATGTCACTGAATCATTGAAAATGAAAGTCAAGGCAGTCCTAAACTATGGGATTGGGATCATGCAATGGTGAGTTATATCTTGAAATTCTGGTTTCGGTTTATCAATTAGGACAATTGGCAACACATTTGTTAATTTTATTTTCAGCTTAGTTTATTAATCAGGGGACGCCCCAGCGGAAACGAACCGCCAACTTATCCAGCATATGTTTTACACAGCGGATGCCCTTCCAGCTGCAACCTATCCACCCATACACTCTAATTCACACACGTACACTACGGACAATTTAGCTTACCCAATTCACCTATAGTGCATGTCTTTGGACTTGTAGGGAAAACCAGAGCTCGACCTAGCGACCTTCTTACTGTGAGGTGACCCACTGTTCCACCGAGCCGCTCCAATTGGCAAAAATGTCTTGCAATTTTGACTCATTTAAGTTAAAGAACTGCAACTTCTCACAATTGCAAGTTTATATAGGCTTTGTCAATTCTTCCAGTTCTGACTTTGTTTCTCACTTTTCACCTTAAGATTGTGACTACTCACAACTGCATATTTATAGACTTTACCGGAATTTGATATCTATAAAATGATAAATTATATAAAGTTTGTCTTGCAATTGCATGCTCTTTTATTACATTCATGAATACCATGTAATAGTTCGGAATTTTTTTATAAAATGTGAAAAACAAACTCTCAAAATAGTCAAAACTGCATGTTAACTTGCAGAAGATAAGCTTGAACTTTAAAATAGAAAGTCTGAATTACGAGATAAAGCTTTTCTCTAAGCACAACAATAGACATTTTTGAGTCATACAAATTCGGCATGCTTATTGTGTTAGCCAATTATATCATTTTTATTTTTGTGTGAAATGTCTCTGCGCTGGGCAGCGAGGTGGCGCAGTGGGTAGTGCTATCGCCTCACAGCAAGAAGGTCACCGGTTCAAGCCTCAGCTAGGTCAGTTTGGCATATCTGTGTGGGGTTTGCATGTTCTCCCCGTGTTGGCGTGGGTTTCATCCGGGTGCTCCAGTTTACCCTACAGGCCAAAGACATGCGCTATAGGTGAATTGGGTAAGTTAAATTGTCCGTAGTGTATGTGTGTGAATGAGTGTGTATGGATGTTTCCCATTGATAGGTTGCAGCTGGAAGGGCATCCGCTGCATAAAACATATGCTGGATAGGTTGGTGGCTCATTCTGCTGTGGCGACCCCTGATTAATAAAGGGACTAAGCCAAAACGAAAATGAATGAATGAATGAATGAATATCTCTGCGCTCAGTGGGTTTTTAAACTATTCTTTCTGTATTCCACGATAACTTATGCTCAGAATTTTCTTGTAAGATACGATGGACAGATTTGGCCTTGATGGTCCATTGGTGACCCATGCATTTGATTTTAGACAGATTTGTGATCCAAATGGTGAGGGCCTGTTCTCGCCCTTAAAGTGACATTGAATTCTCTTCTTTTCTCCAGACCCCTCCAGAGCATATAAAAGCAGCTCAGTGATACTTGGCTAATCACACTGTAACTCAGAGCCTCTAACTATCTCTCAGCCAATCAATAGCTTCACCATCCCAATTAAGGTGGGCCAGGTCAGGGCCAGGCCACAGTCAGTCCTTTACAACTTAAATGCCATGTTTAAATCCATTGTGTGTATTACAGTGGGACGAGCAGCCTGACCTTCAAGCTTTTAAAGCCTCGTTTCAATAGTGCCGGACATTAATGCACTGAAAGAAAGAGCATGCAGTGGTCATTTTCTGCAAGTCGGTTAAACTGATCAAGGGATTTAAATTGAAGTTTTGAGTGTGCTAATCATGGTACTTGGAAAACATTCTTAGCTTATTTACATTTATGCATTTGGTATATGATTTTATCCGAAGCAGCTTTAAGTGCATTCAGGTAATGGATTGTATTACAGATTTCAGAGTAAGTGTGAGTGTGAATTAGGCCCCTAGTTCAAATACAATAAACAAAATAGCCCTTACAAATTATTTATATCCAGGTCAGTAATTATTAATATTATTATTATTATTATTATTATTATTATTATTATTATTATTATTATTATTATTATTATTATATTTTGTGATTTCATGGTGACCAATGATCCAACAGGCGAATACAATCCAAGAAGGTTTAGAATAGCTCCTCGCCCATTTTTCACCGTGTGGTGCTTTTCGATATTATACTCATGTCTTTTATCACAATTTCGACCAGACGAGAGAAACTCACAAGATATCAAAACAAAAATCTATATATAATACGTGGGCAATTACAGCGCCAAGTTAGCGGCATCGGGTCATTGTCACCGCGCGGCGCGCTTTTCTCATCTCCCAGGGTCGTTAGACGATGATGGATGTAAACCTATAAAGTATCTAAACTGGACCTTTTAACAAACCATGAGCATACTATCATTCTTTAATAGAACCTGCTGACCGTGTCATTCCGTTCTGCCATTTGTCATTTTCCCGGTGAAATAATCAATAGCTCCACGCTCTGAAATAAATAATCTAAAAGTCGGGGAATATTATATCTTCCCACCAGGCAAAGAGACACAACGAGCCGAAACGAAGACTAATATGAAATATCTACACATAGCCTACATTGCACAAGCCCCCAATAAAGGCTAACACTGATTCTAATAGCATACATGTTTGCGTCCATCATTCACGGATAAAAGTCTTTATGTGAACCGCTTGTGTGATGTTTAGCTACACTGAATGGTGTAGGCCTGCCCTTGACTCTCTACATCTAATTATTGTTTTGATAATACATCCGTATTATTATATTTACCAAAAGCATGAGAAAAAGCTATTGGTTTATAACAGATAATCTAAATTTATTTTAAAGAAGAGAGCTATCAATGTGTTATTTTACATTATATTATATTATATTATATTATATTATATTATATTATATTATATTATATTATATTAAAGATTTGTTTTATTTATTTGTAAATTTCAAACACTTCATGAAACAGTCTTAAATGACAAACACCCGAAATCATGTACCTTCATGCCTACCTGATTAACTTTGTGGACAGCATCTTCTCTAACACCTGATGGCGCTAGGGAACGACTTATTTGATCCTATGATAATAAATGTGCATTGAAGTACACATAAATACAAAAGACTGTATTAATTGCCTCATGGTAGACTTTTAATTATTTTTTCTGGCGTGAGTTTCTGGCGTAACTTGTTTTCCGCGTTACAAAATCTTCCTAAAACCTTTGTGGATAATTCCTTAACAGTTCCATTGTATCTATTTTTTAGACACATTAAGACTAATAATACAATTCTGTTTATATTAAAATTAAATATCATATTTTATTAAAATTGTCACTATAATGAAAACTGTGGTCTGTTTTACTTTGTGACTTTTTAGCTTAATTTGAACAGCAATCTATAATTATAATGAAACGTGACAGCAGTTTTGAGTATGTAGCAAACATACTTTGTAGTCTTGTAGTCTTTACATATGCTATTATTAATAATAATAATAATAATAATAATAATAATAATAATAATATCATAACCACTATATTATCAAAGGGTTACTTATTAATCTGTTTACTTTTCAGCAGCAGGTTTGACTTGACTGAATAGACCTGCGAGTTTTGCAAGTATGCAGTATCTCATTTTAACCCGCAGAGGGCGCTCTCACCTCGTTCAATCAGTAGCTTATGGCGTCCAGTTTAGTCTTGATAATTATGGAAATCACAATAATCGTTGTCATTTTCCAAAGATTACACCATCACGAAAGGTTTTGATTTTAAAAATGTATAAAATTTACCTCTATACTATTTAAAATGCATTTACTGATTTTTTTTTTCAAAAATCAAGTGCTGTTTCAAAGCAAATTCAGCATTTATGATCACGAAATGTTTGACCCCATAATGACCTACTAGTCTAATTTATGTTTGTAAAGACTGTTTAATTGTAGTTTGCTTCATTTTAAAGCATGCTAATCTGTGAAGTAATAAACCTGCTTTATTCTAAAACAGTCATTTCAGTTCTTATTTTCAACTCTGCACCGCACCTATATAACAGCCTGACAAGGTAAAAGGTAACAAATCAAAACCTTCTAAACAGTAATATTTGAATTCATATTTAAAAAAGTAATGTTTAGAATTAATTAATTATTTTATAAAATATATTGGGATATATCTTATTTGGATACATAAAAGGCCCGTAAAAATGTTATGCCTGATGCAAAAAAAAAAAATGTAAAGTTGATATTAGTATTTGGACACTCTCCTTGTAATGTAAAAAATAGTTGTCTGTAGTATAAACAAAATATGTTACATGATAGAATAGTATACTAAATATGTCACATTTTATATTGCTCGTAAGATTGCCAAAAAATAAACGAACCGCTACTAAATAATCTTTCATATTTGAGTTAATCCAATTTTTATTATTATTATTTTTTACTCATTTATTACAAAATATGAAAACCTTTTATTACAACATCTAAAACATTGTACTTCAAATGTATTGGTGCAGTTCCATCCCTCTGCGCCTAACTAGTTGTAGCTTATGCCTACAGATGTTTATGCCCCAAAAAGTCTGTATAAACCCTAGCTTTTATTGAGATGCACTGATAGAAAGTCAAGTTAGACTTTGCGACGCTCGTGGCCTAAACCACCTTTTTGCTATTGCCTTCATCGGCGCACCGCTTGAGCTAAATCCTTGTTCCTTTGTGTTAATGGTCCGTGCTCATTTGCCACCTAATTGGACTATATAAGACCAATAACAGGAGAGAACTCTCAGCCCAGCAGCCAACGCGAAGAGTCTGGGAGGCCCCTCCTCTCTCCCGACTCTCCACTTCCCATCTCTCCCTTCATCCCATTTGCTATTGTACGTGCCCAATCGCCGTATACTTTCTGCATTTAACTCGGGTGACATTTTTATTTCATCATTAGCATCTGGCGCCAGACGGACGCGGTGAGCATCATTTTCACCAAGGAACTCTCGGAAGATGATCAGCAAGATTAATATTGTTTATCTCGCCCCGCGTTATTGTCTTTCGTTTTAACGTCAGTGCTGACCGTAAACAACTGCGTTTAAGTTCCCACTGCTGGAAGAGTTTACCAAGGACTTTTAAACTGTTTAAAGATTTTCTTTTTTAAAGATTTTTAAATTATAATATAAGCCTGAATTTCAAGCCAACATGCCCGAAACAACACAGGATACATGTGCTTCAGCGAAAAGACTCTCCATTTTCATTAAAAATATTCTCAATCTGACAGTAAGCCGTCAAAGCCTAAGCCTATTTTGGCACCCACTAAAGCAGACTTGATGGCAGCTTCTCGCTTTCTCAGGTTGGGGAAATAAACTTTCCTCGCTTTGAGTACCCACCCAGCGTTTTGCGTTAAAACCGGCTTACCTTGAGCGTGCCTCGGCGTGGTGGGTACCCGTAAAACTCAGTGCATCCGCGCATCTTCACAGAACAGAAGGTAGATTTTTCTCTCATAACTGCTTTGTTAGTAATCTTGCGCTGATTTTATTATTTATGATAATTAATAGCGTGATTCTGATATCAAATATTGGTGGCAAAGGCATGCACTGTAGCAAGCCAGCCTATACATTGTTTCCCGACAGATTATAAAGAATTAGGCTGAGCATTAAAAGATAACAGCTGTTCTCATTCTTTAAATATGAAAGGTCACATGTTTTAGTTTAAAACGCAGGGTTGAAGTTTGATACTACACTGAGGATTTTTGGACAGTGCGAATCACAATTGTTTGCACCTGTCATGTGGCAAAGTGACGCGACCCTGTGAAAACTTGATATGAATATGTTTCTGAAAGAAACGAAATGCTAATTTGGCCTCTATTACGGTAGAAGCACACGAAAGCGAGGGACTCTTCACCGAACCGCAGGCACCGACCGAGATTCTCCCGAGCTTGTGCTCAAATCAGACCCGGACGCCAAGGACGATGAAGACGACAACAAAAGTGGCGACGAGATTGTCCTCGAGGAGAGCGACACCGAAGACGGTAAAAAAGAAGGCGGCATGGACGACTGGAAGAAGAGTGACGACGGCGCTGACAAGAAACCTTGCCGGAAAAAGAAAACTCGCACGGTGTTCTCGCGGAGTCAGGTGTTCCAGCTGGAGTCCACCTTCGACATGAAACGCTACCTCAGCAGCTCGGAGCGCGCGGGCCTTGCTGCCTCCCTTCACCTCACAGAGACCCAAGTGAAAATCTGGTTTCAGAACCGCAGAAACAAATGGAAACGTCAGCTGGCCGCAGAGCTGGAGGCCGCCAACTTGAGCCACGCAGCAGCGCAAAGGATTGTGAGAGTACCCATCCTGTATCACGAGAACTCGGCCTCTGAGAGCACCAACACAGCGGGCAACGTGCCCGTAAGCCAGCCGCTGCTCACTTTCCCTCATCCGGTTTACTACTCGCAACCCTATCGTCACCCTCCGTGCCCCTCCTCAGACCGGTTTGAGAGGACGACAGATGTCTTTTTTCTATGTACTATGTAACTAAATTTTAGCAGAGACTCGAAAGAGGGAAAGAGAAGAAAATGGGAAAATGAAACCCAAGAGACAAAGCTATTTTTGTTTAGAAAATACAAAACAAAAAAAATTAAAGAAAAGAAAAAAAAATGTACAAAGACGCACTATCATGCATTTGAGCCCGACATTTTTTGTTTTGTTTTACAACTCATAAAAATACCCATAAAACTACACATGAATAAGGCTGTTTAGAGGCCTGTATTTCTAATGTTGATGTTGGTTGGTGGTAAATTTCTGACTTTGTTAATTCACTGTCATTATTATTATTATTATTATTATTATTATTATTATTATTATTATTATACCTGCTACGGTTTATCTGTTTATATAACAAATCAACCTGTTCAACTTGTTGACACGAAAGGTCTTTATACACACGGTTAAGTTTCTTTACAGCACCGAAAACACATACACACACACAGCCCTGAACACGGATGTGCAATACTACTGTGTATGATCTGTATATTTAGACAACATTTCTATTCTTATTTTAGACACATTTTCTTACCAAACATTTCTTAGGTTAAGAAGTTAACCGTTAAAACGATTTGACTGCTTGGTCCCGCGTTCAATGGACAATCATATATTTGACAGAAATTACAGTTAAACTGAAGACACAAACACGAAGAATAAATACGTTCTTTTATCTATATTATTTACAGATGTATATGTACATGTACAGATATAACGAACCAAAAGGAAAGGTGTCATTTGTACAGTAATAGATACGTTCTTTTTTACATTGTATTGCTAAATTCTGTTGTGAAATAAACGAAGACTACTGAAGTCAACATGTCTTGTGTGACTAACCTGACGTTGTGACACGACTGATGGATGGAGATGAAAAAGGGTGGTTTTTCATGGCTCACAATTCAGTTTTTCGAACAGCCTGTAAATATGATTATGCTGCATAACACTCGTGTTAGTGGCTTACTGAATCACAGGGCATACATACATACATACATACATGCATACATACATACATACATACATACATACATACATACATACATACATACATACATACATACATACATACATACATACATACATACATACATACATACATATATATTATATATATATATATATATATATATATATATATATATATATATATATATATAAACTATATAGGATAAATATGAGTTACACATGATGAAAGATTAAATAAAGATGAGACAAAAATGACATGAGATCGCCGAGGAGGCTCAATAGAGAAGTATAATTATATAGACATCCATTTAAAGCATAACTATGCATAAGGGAATGCAAATAAATATGTAAACAATTTATTAACGATCAATAAGTTGACTAATTAGTTTGTGACTGGTGTATTTTTTACTGCGCTTTCTTAAAAAAATAATAAAATAATATTAAATTTGTCTCCTATTATTCGTCGAGTAACAGTATATTTTAAGAATAAGAAAATACGATGAGCTAAATCAACTTTTCAGCAAAACCGGAATTGTTTCACTTAAGCCTCAACAAGCTGAAATAGCCATTACCATCTCAATTAGAAGCAGGTGCACCTTTAAAACTGGTGGACTCAACAAGGGATGTTTTGCAAAATCACGTTGTCAATAAGACCGTATAATTATCTATGAAAGCTGGCGGTATTGCATTAAAGAGTTTTACCTCTCTTTGTCTATATGTGTGTGTATGTGTGTCTGGCTGTGCATGTGTGTGTGTGTGTGTGTGTGTGTGTGAGAGAGAGAGAGAGAGAGAGAGAGAGAGAGAGAGAGACGAAGAGTAAAACTCTTATTTGTCATGTCTTGTATGAGTCCATAACACGGTGTTCAAAAGCGAGTTTGCTGTTGCTAAACTGAATGCAATTCTAGCTGTATGCAAATCTTAAATTAACTGGTAATAATAGTTGTTTATTTATTATTGACTTAAGTACAAAAGTTTAGAAAGCAACAAAATTATTTTGATAAAAAAAGACATCTAGTAATGCAATTAAAAACAACTTCTATTTAAAAAGGTCCGTCTTAAATTTCGTTGACTTAAACTCTTGACTTTAAGATACTTGACTATAAGATACTATTTTCAGGAATGTTTAAGAAAAATCTTTAAAAATATTTTGATTTTATTTTTAATTTAAACTTAATTGAATAAATTGCCCCCAAAATAGAAATTGTACAGGAACATGTTGGTAATTCCGTCATGTGTGCAAGTATTAACCGAATAAGGAATTAACTGTTACCAAAAGTTAAGGCAATAATAATAACAACAACAATAATAACAATAATAACAATAATAATAATAATATTTAAAAAATATATATATTAATACAAAAGCATTGCCCAGCATTGAGAGAACTTTAATATAGGTCAGTCAAGCTCATCGACAAGCATTGGTCTTCCTATTGCTCTTCCTCTATAAAGTCGAAATCAACTCTCTGCGTTGGGTCTAAGCACTCAGCCAAGAGCACATTCAAATAGCCTACCGCCGCCTAATAATCATAACTCCTATATTGACGTATAATATAATGCAAGCTCAGCACGAGCCCATTACGGTGAATTAATAGATCGCAGAGGCATTATTGCCTGTCGAGTATTGATCGGCTAACGTCTGTAAAATATTGTTTCAAATCAAGGGCATTGTTAACAGTTCTTTTTTTCCTGTTGGCTTACTGATGACCTTGATCCACTGTCATAAACTGAAAAAAAAATTATCACTCGATAATTTCCATTTGACCATATCTTTATGCAAAGAAGGGGGTGGGGGTAAACAGACAACATGCTCTATGCGCATTAACATAGACGTTAGAGGAGTCTGGATAAATAGTTCAAATAGCCAGCTATTTTAACAATTCCCTCCCCTCATTTGTGTTCATAAATCACTTTTTGTAAACGTGATTATTCCTATTTACGCATTTTTTTCCTTTGTGAATCTGACGGGGTTGTCAGGTCATCAAAGCTTGGGCTATTCAAAACTGACGGAACGGTGATTTAACAATTTCGATAAAACACGATAGCCTGCGTTTAGTTGGCCGACCTCATATTTTCAAGCGGAAAGGAAAGCAGCTCACTGCGTCACAGGATGAGGCTGACAAAATGGACCATCATCTGCCCTATTGAATTATCTTTCGCTGTGTAGGGAAAATGTTTTTCAGCGCTCCGCAAAGTACATTTACCCACAATAGACGGCGAGAACGTGAACTCAATCCTGCGTATAACGCTTTAGAGGAAACTGGCCTATCTTTGCTCATTACTTTCTCGAAATGTTTTGGTGTTATTCAGGGAAAAAGGATATCTTCTTTTTTTTGCTCCACCTTTCCCATTTGCCTTTGTGATTGAAAGCGAGCATCAGATTTTCATCAAAGTTCTATTAAGTGAAACATAGGTTGCGGGGCAGCCTCTGATTGAAACAGTTTAAATTTTAATTGTGTTTTTAATTTGACATATAGTTGCGGAGAGGAATGACACCACAACGCCGAGGGGCGGTCGATTCGCTTAATTTCTCCCTCAGGGATTGATGAGTATATCAGAGCAGTAGATTGGAAACCCATTAAGACTCAATGGTTAGGTTGTTAATTGGATCTTGATGAATAGAAGCCCTTGGTTGAACTATACTGATCCAATCTTCTTGACTTTCTGTTTTCCAATAAATTACCCAATTCATTTCCCAGCCGTAGATTACATAAATTGTACACCTCCAGGGCTTGAGCTTCCCGCCTGCTCTCCTCTCTCTCTCTCTCTCTCTCTCTCTCTCTCTCTCTCTCTCTCTCTCTCTCTCTCTCTCTCTCTCTCTCTCTCTCTCTCTCTCTCTCTCTCTCTCTCTCTCCCAAAACCATTTGAGAAAAAAATAAAGACCAGCCTCAGAATCTTGAATGAAAATCGAAACATAATCAGCGTTTATACTTAGAAAATTTATTGATATCATTTTCTCTGGTAATTTCCTTATCTTAAAGTTGGACATGTCATATATCATAATACACACGTGTAAAGGGCCCTTTGTTTAATATTTATCGAAGCTCGATTTTCAGATAAAAGGCGCCCATGACTTCATCTGTCTTTCTAGCGGAAAGCATTTTTACCAGAGCTCGATGTGTATGTTCGGTCATTACTGTCTGCCGCAGCACGTGCCAAAAAAAGCCTGTTCTGCCGGATTTGAAAGATCTTTAGCTTTGTGAACGCAAGACCGATTATCCCATAATCATTGGGTGTTCATCACGGTAAACCTGTCTAGGTATTTGCGAAACTTGTTGATGTTCACTTTGTGTCGTGGTCAATAGGCTAATAGAAACAACTTTTTGGATTTTTGCACACTATAAAACATTAACAGCTGCACATCAACAAAAAAATATATAATACTGCTCCCTCCACCCCAAACACGTAGAATATAACACCGTGAGGGGCCTGCATTTCTGGTGTATTGTTTTTGTTTAATATGTCTAAACGGCCTTTAAGCTATCCAGCCTCGGCTGACAGGCGCAGCATATAAAACCGGCTCTTTAACGATCATTGCGGATTTCACGCCTTATGTGAATGCGCCATAAATCGTTGAGCCGCTGTGAACTAGACACTCATATTTTACGCACTAAATGGCTATATGTGGGCATATGGTCTCTCACAATAGGTCTCTTTAACAACCGTTCCAAACAGAGTTGCAGATTGTGACAGTTCAACCACATCGTTTCCATCATCGTGTACATATATAGCGCACGTGTCATACTTGCTAGACCAAACAAATATCTTCTAGATGTTTATGTTCTTGTCACACGTACTGCAAATGAGAACAGACAATATTCAAAATTTTTACATTTCAGTTTAATTGGAGAACATTCCTCTTATTTATGTGGCTCTTTTTGGATTATAGACCAAACATTATACTTCTATTAAATTCATAATATAAACAATAATGCCATAGAAGAAACACTTTTGGTTCACCAGAGAACCTCTTAGCTCTTGAAGAAACCATTTCTGTGTAAGGAGCATTTGAGAAACCCAAAACCCTTTTCCACTGTAAAGAACCTTTTGTGAAATTAAGTTTTTTTTCCATTATTGTTAATGGTACTAATTATAGATTCTGACTATGCAGTTTAACAAATATTTTACTTTAAAATGAACGTTCAGATTTGAAGCCTTTTTAACTGCATGCCCAGTGGCCCAGTCTATGTGGTTGGGAGACCCATGTGTGCAGAGCATTACTCCCGACCTTTGAAATGTGTAGTCGGGATCGCTCAACCCTGGATCCCTCTGCTCCATTAGGTGTCCGCGCGCTGTCACCACGACAAAGCCAGAGCATTTGTTAAGTGTCGCCCGCCTTTAGAAAACGCTAACGAGACCTAATGTGGCAGAGCCGCAGCTGCCCTCGAGACACGAGTCAGGGGTGGGGCGAGCGCCCACCCCCCAATCAATTAGTCAATCAATTAAACAGAGTCCTGCCCGCTCTAGCCGGCCCACAGAGGCAGTAGATTAGCCCACCATAATGATCAAATTAATTCTTAAACGGAGATAATGGACGTGGAATGAGTTTATTATTTTCAAGAAAAATGAGAGAAGATCCATTATTAGTTCCTTGACTGTGTGTTGGATTATTTGACCAATTTGCCATTTATAGCACAAGCCTAGTGGAATTTAAAACGACTATTTAATAAGATATATTTGAACTAAACTATGGATTCAGATGACTTGTAATCACTGCGGGGTTGGTTTAATGTTAGTTACTGATAAACGCGTAAACTTGAGAACTCCAAGCATCTACTCAAGATGCCAAAGACCAAACAAAGACCAACAAACAGTGTCGTAATCACAGTCTACATTAAAATCTGTTTAAACAGGATTCTGAATGAGTTATTCATACTGAATTGCATTATTGGGTGACACGTTATTTTTTTCAGAGGTATAGCCTGTTCACACGAGCTTCCAATACAAGTAAAAATCTAGTAAATATCAGTAAATTAATCAATGAATTCGTTATCTTGTAAACAGCTAAAATATTATGTCAATAATGAAGCAGGAAATAACTGAAATTAGAAGCAATAGTAATAATAATTTATCAAAGTGGGAAACCAGAGGCATGTACATGACAATGAATAATTATCCATCAGCTCACAGAAAGCTTTTAAAACGATTGTTGTAATTTTTTCCTTAAAGTGATATTCTGCGTGCAAACGAGAGTAAGCAGTTAAGTTGTGGGGCAATAACAAAATGTTGACCATCCCTAACCTAGATGCTGACAAGTAGCCTACTTATTTATTTATTTATTTATTTTTTAATTCAACGATGGTCTGTTAAGGATTACATTTGACACTATTCATCAGTCATCAAATCATATGTTAATATTATATAATTGGCAACATATCTGAGCACTTAATAATGATTAAACCTGTTTGTTACTAGAAAGTATTAATAAAATTGTCCTCTCTTGCCACTGTGGTTCATAAACACCCACCATGGTAACACACACGACACTAAAATAATATAACGAACCTTTAATTATATAAGTTTAAAACTAAATAACAAAATTCATAATACATTTTCAGAATGCTAATTTCCTCAAACATTATAAGGTGTAAATTTTTTTATACTTACACAAATAATTTGTTAACTATAATTTAAAATAAATATATTGCCTTGTGTGTATGTATGTATGTATGTATGTATGTATGTATGTATGTATGTATGTATGTATGTATGTATGTATGTATGTTTTATATATATATATATATATATATATATATATATATATATATATATATATATATATATATATATATATATACATATATATATATATACAGTAATTTGTATTTTTTATGTAAATCTATCTTACTAAAGTATGTAAAATTACATATTCTCTGTAAAACCTGATAAAATAGATTATGGCATGGTCAATCAAAAACAGCCAAATAAGAGGTTTGTTTTAATGTATGTTTACATTCCTTGCTCTTTAAAATGACTAAAACTATACAGTCTTGCAGTCTAGCCTAATGATTTGCAACAAGTTAATCTCCATCGAGCGTTCAACACTTTTTGTTAGCCACTGAGAAACTCAACCTTCATAAAATTTGAAATTTCCGGGCGCGCTTTGAGCGCGTGATTGGCCAGCCCCGGTCTTACCTACATGCAAATGAGGGCACGTTTCACCCGCCTTGAGACCAGAGCGCGTGGAAGTGGAGAGGAATGCATTCGAACACATTTGAGCCCACGAAAAACAAGTTTTTTTTATCGTCCCAACAGCTATAAAGAACCATTTTTAAATTTGAAGAAATACACTCTCTATGTGTAGCGGGACTTACTTATCGTTTTTAGAACATTTTTGAACTGTTATGAGGCGAGAATGAATAATTCGGAGGACAGCGGAAGCAAGTGCTCGCCTGCCCCCATTTCAAGTTTCACGATCCAGTCTATTCTGGGCACCTCAAACGACGGAGTCCGGTCAGCTGGAAAGGACAGTCCCAAATCCCAGCCGAGAAAGCGGACGTTGTCCGTGTCATCGGAGGATGACTGCAGCGCCGGAGAGGACTCGGGCGACTGCTACTGCTCTGAGCCCGGTGTACCAGAGTCCTGCAACCCGCACCAGCCTCTGAACTTCTGTCTCGGTGAGTGACGTTCCCACTGGTGTTATTTTCTTTAATGTTTTTCTTACTTGGAATAGCCATTCCTGATGTATTGTTGTTTACAGTGAAAGTCCCCTTCATACGTGTCGCACTTCAGAACCGCTATATATATAAAACCCATATTATTTTCAGTCTCCATAGTCTCTGTCTTTTTAATGTTGTCCCCATTACCTCCACTGGAAAAAAAAAAAAACTCTAGTAGTGTTTTACCCGACATATTATCGCACCTCGATGAACAGGGGAAAGGTCAAATAATTAACCGAATTTAATCGAGTCTGCTAATTGATTATGCAGGCTTTCAGAGGCAACGCTGCATTTCGTCAATTGAGCGTTAAATGTAACACGATTTAATTAATATCGTGCACCAGTGCTAGTCATATTGTATTGTTTATTTAACAGAGCACTTGTAACCTTTCAACAGTCGATCAAACAGTCAGAGTTCACATTTAATGAACTCTTGTGTAAAGTATCGAGTAATGGCAATGTTTAGCCTAATAGAAAAAAAAAAACACCGAGTGAATTTGATGATGGACGAGAATTTAAACCACTTTTTTAGCCATGCTAAAAATAAACGTGTTTGCAACCATTTATTAAATGCACTAATGTAGGCACATTATTTATGCACACTGTTCACAATGAAGCAGGGCCGCTTTATATAATTATTAATTCGTCTGGGTGGCTGTTATTTTTAAGCTGTGATTTTACAGCACAGTTTGATAATGAGAATTTGTGTGTGTTGCATTGGTTGCAGGTGCCACAAAGGGACTTCTACCTGTGCAGGATGGGATCGACCGCCGGCCGCATTTGACACCATCCATACTACCGGATTACAAAGAGGAGCAGGGGCGAGCGTGTAGCCAAATGTCTCCCGTTTCTGAAGACAGACAACGCGACGGGCCGGACAAACAGAACAACTCCGCGAAGAAGAAAACGCGCACCGTTTTCTCTCGGAGTCAGGTTTATCAGCTCGAGTCCACATTCGATATGAAACGCTATTTGAGCAGCTCCGAGAGAGCCTGTCTCGCCTCCAGCCTGCAGTTAACGGAGACACAAGTGAAAACGTGGTTTCAGAACCGGCGAAACAAATGGAAGCGGCAGCTCTCTGCAGAACTAGAAGCTGCGAACATGGCGCACGCATCGGCGCAGACTTTGGTTGGGATGCCCCTCGTTTTCAGAGAAAATTCGTTGCTCCGGGTGCCGGTTCCGAGGTCCATCGCTTTTCCTACCCCACTGTATTATCCTGGAAGTAATTTACCAGCTTTACCACTATACAATCTTTACAACAAGATTGAATATTAACTTTTGCGCACAATGAAAAATCCTTGCTAAAGGATGACACATTATTACACACACTAAGACGTACAAAATACACATTTAAACTATGTTTGACGATATTCATGTCTATTTATACCTCTTTATTTGATGAAAAAATATATTTCTTATTATGCAGCAATTAAACGAGTCTATGTGTAAAACACAAAAGCAACACTGTTCTGTACATGTCCTATAAAATACACCATGTGTATATTGATTATTTTGTACTTTTATTTAGATTTCTGTCCCCCGACTAACCAGTTTTACACATTATGAGGACTGAAGCATTGAAATAAAAGTGTAATCATTCGATCCCTGTCTTTAAAATGAAATAATCTGAAATTCGGAAATAACATTTCTCATTGATATAATAACAATTATTATTATCAATAATGTTTTGTGTATTAAATGCAGCATGTTATTTATTTTAAACTGAGGTCTTTAAATACACAATGAATGAGATCATTGTAAACTGTAAAAATGCAGTGGTTATATTTTTTGTCTTAATTTATATGGTATAGGCTACGTATATTTCCTAATGTAATTAGTTTGTAAGTATACCACAATAGCAGAATGCTTAGCCTACACGATCAATCATATAACTATTATATATATATATATATATATATATATATATATATATATATATATATATATATATATATATATATATATATAATTTATAGACTGCCAGGGTTCTCTATTTCGTTTACTTTTCAGCTCAAGACAAACATTTGTGTTACACTGACACTGGGTCATGTAAAGTGTCCCCAGTTGATGCTTTCGCAATTAGGGATAATTACATGTTGCTTGTCACACGAACACGCATTCAAAGATTCTCGGAGACAAGCGGAACGTCAAAAGCGCAGCGGGGCCTCAGAGAAGCCGCAGTGAAGAATGACAGTGCTCGCGGTGCAATCTGATAAGACTCACCCGCTGTCAAATTACAAAGGGTGTAGTGGTGTCCTATTGCACTGATTCCATGTTCTCTATACCGGCCACGGAGAAAGTTCATTATCAACACACACAAGTAGCTACTTTTTCCGACATGATGACAACAGTTTGAAAGCCAAGTCGAAATATGTTAATTTATATCGACTGAAGATTAAATAACGCATTTCTTCCCTTGAGAAAAAAAAATGCACAAATATTAGTAAATAAAATGCTTACTTTTAAATAAATGTACAGACACATTTCAAACATATCAAACATCTTTTTTTATTGTTTCATTTATAGTTGATTTTCTTTGAGAACATTTTGTTTTAGCCACACATAAATGCAAGTTTCTTTGGCTTGAGATTTAAATCATTAAAAAAATTGGCTTTCTTAACAAAATAATGGCGAAAAAGTCCCCGAAACATTAGTCACTTCCCTAAAGGCAGGATGAAGAGAAGCTCCTGGCTTGCCAGTAATACTGTTGTTGCTGTCTGTTTGATTGACAGCTCAGACCAGAGGTCAGACCGCTCATGGCACACACATGTGAGCATAAACTTATGCGACTTCCGTGTAAATTTCATCCCGTGGGTTTTCGGCGCTTTCTCAGCGCGTAAAAAAAGCACACACGCTTCCATTCACCGCTTCACACACCCATCTGTAGGTGACATGGCAGGTGTGAATTACAAATTTTAATAGCACGGCAATGAAAATGATTTGAAGTGGTTTGAAGAGGTGGAAGACAGTGTGGAGCAGATTTGTTGAGATGATGTGTTGTGCCTCAGGATTCATCAAACTTGCCTGGCACAGCGAAAAGCAGGAGTAATTCAGTTTGGGATGTAATTTATGAGCAAGGTAATGGGTACTATATATAAAGTGGGGAGAGAGAAAAAGAGTGAGCGAGCAATAGAAATACAGTGAGAGAGAGAGAGATAGAGAGAGAAATGTTTTTCCATTCTTCTAATATCAGAACTGACATTGGTCTATTAATTTAAAAGCAGTGCTAAATCTAAAAAAAAAAATGCCCCATGCATTTATGTCCCTCCAACTTTGACAAAAAGTATTTTTAACAATATTGATGTCTGTCTGCATGCTATCTGGAAACTGTGCCCATGTTTTAGCTAATGATCTGTTTTCCTGCGATGCGCGTGTCTGTATTTTGTTGAAACAGCAGCTGAACGTCTGACTGCTCAATAATGAAGCAGCGCTGCAGGTTTGGACGGACATTTGCCATGATTGTCACTCACTACAAACAGCATCTAACAGAAGCTGCTTTTCTCTTAAATGAATTTACGGAAAACATAACCAGGTTTCTGATTGGCCTCTGTATCACTCATGAGCCCCACGTGAGCGGCTGTAGACTAATGGCTCAAATGAGGAGCTTGAGTCTGAACGGATTCTGGTTTATATCAAATCTTAATGGAGGAGCCGAAGGGAAATTATGTTTGGATCCCCCCCAGACAATAACTAAATATAAAGCCACTTAGTAATTTCCAGATGCACTCTGAGATAACTTTTTAGTATGACAGACTCCAACATTTCATTGATGCAGCGCTTCAAACTGAGCATCATTCACAACACACTACAACATGTATGAATAGAAATACATACAGATAGATAGATAGATAGATAGATAGATAGATAGATAGATAGATAGATAGATAGATAGATAGATAGATAGATAGATAGATAGATAGATAGATAGATAGATAGATAGATAGATAGATAGATAGATAGATAGATAGATCTCATTTCTATAGCCATGCAATGATGAAAACTTCTTTGTGCAATGATGATTACTTCTTTCATTGGGAAGTAGAAAGAAAGTCCATTATATTGAGCAAAATCAATAATCATGGTATAAAAGTATCTTAGTCGGCTGAACTTTTCTCTCAGAGATGAAAGGTGATCACATTTATCCATTAGTTCACATTGATTGTGCAGATGCGAGAAAGCGCTTGATTAGCCGTTTTTAGAGGTGCACTACAGCTGCTCAGGTTTTATTTCTACTCAGATTTAACAGCACAAGGTGCAGGGATTGTTGTTTTGAAAAAATAAGATTTGAACAATATTTTGGTCAATGTACATACAACAATTTTTTTTTGTTGATAAGCTGTTTAATGAAATAAACAAAAAAGTAAAAAAATAAAGTAATAAAATACAATTATTATTTTGTAAGGAAAAAGTTATTAGAGTCTATTTAAATAAGAAGTAAAATAGAATTTATATATAAAATATTTGGTCTGTGTCAGTTGCTAAGGAACTACAAATAAATACAAAAAACTAAAAATAAATAAAAATATAAAATAAATATGAATAAAACAAATACATATAGACTAAAAAATATTTTGCTGATTGTTCAAATTACTTATTTAATTTAGTTGAATCAACATAAATTGTGCAACACAACTTAATTGTTTTTTGTTCAATCCACTTAAATTTGTAAAAACAATTAAGTTAACTTAATCATTTTTTTGTTGGGACAACATGAAGAAATTGAGTGGAACCCAGCATTTTTTACAGTGTATGATGTATAAATTTTATTTACAAAATTGTAATAAGACTAGAGTTCCAGGAATTATTGTAATTTTAAAAAAAAAATATATATATATATTTAAAAAAGGTTTTATAACACTTTATTTGCACAAAAAGTAAGGTGCGAGTGTGTGTGTGTGTGTGTGTGTGTGTGTGTGTGTGTGTGTGTGTGTGTGTGTGTGTGTGTGTGTGGTATATTCTTCCTAAAATACGTTGTTCAATTTATAATCAGCTGTATTACAACAACAGTTGCAGGAATTATTATTGTTAAAGATGTTATATCTTGCTATTATTTTTAATGACTAAATTCTATATTTAAAAAATCAATTCTGTGAAAACAGAAAAATAACAAACAACTTAAAAATAATGAAATACTAATCAATAAAAAATACATATAAATACAAATATATCATATTTTCTACCCAAATCCACAGTTGTATTGTTCCAATAGCTCAAAGACACATTAAAACCACTCAAAAAATAAATAAATCCACCAAAAGGGCTTCATTCTCACATAAAATACAACCGTGTTGATACAGCGGCTGCAACAGTTGTGTGAGCCCTTCGCTTCTCTCCTTCATCTGCACTCGCTGACTCTTTGTCTCTTTCTTTCAGACCTTGTTTTTTTGGCATCCTGGAAGAGGAGGGGTGGGATGGGGGTCATTATTCTATTTAAGAGCTACAATTTTAGTAATGGCTTTTGCTGCAGTCCACAGAGGCACAGCCAGCCTCCCTCAATATCCTGAACATTATTTGCTCGTTTAGTTAAATGATGTTTCTAATTGGTTCATAATTAGTTGTAATGAGGCGGGCCCGAACGTCTCTGATGCAGATACGTCTTAATTCAACATGGCATCTCGCTTCTTCAGGAGGATTTGCCAGGGTTAGAAAGGGGGAGGTTTCCTGCCATTGTGTCTTCCAGTAAATTGGAAAATGAAGTTTGCGAAGCAGCAGGGTTGAAGATCGGGCTATCGTGTGCTGCTGCTGTCTGTCTTAAATGATCTGGTCAGCCAGTTATTTTGACAGTGAACAAACAGAAATGCGTTGGGTGATTCTGGTAAACACCCAATTCTAAATAATCTGATGACTTTAGCATTTAAAACGTTTAGGATTAAAACTGGTCCAATTTTTTCTGGCATTATTTTATATATGTTTCTTTATTTAAGCAGATTAAGAACCCATTGAGATCAAGACCTCATTTACAAGGGTGACCTGGCCAAGAGGTCCGCAACACACGACTTATTAAAATAATAATAACAAATAAAAAGTAAAGATAATATAAAAATACAGTTTAGTTATTCAGCAGTACCACATTACAATATGTTAAAAACACGATGTTATAACAAACAACTGTTGTTGTTTGTTATAAAGGATAGCGATAAATGATTTAATTGGGATGAGCTCAGACATTTTTAGTTCAGACTGAAGAGTATTCCAGGATGACTAAAGGCTCGCTTCTATACACTACAGTTTAAACGTTTGAAATGAAACCATAGTATTGTTCACCAAGGCTGCATTTATCTGATTAATTAAAATCAGTTTTAAATTGCAGATATGAATACAATTTTAAACTATTCAATCAGAAATTTTTCAGTTTTACAGTATTTTTGATCAAATAAATGCAACCTTGGTAAGCAGAACAGTCATCTTATAAAAGTATTTTTAAGTGTTACTACTCCCAAACTTATGACTGTTATTTTAATAAGGAATTTACCAAAACAAAAAAACAAGAGTATCGTAACAGAACTGCCAATTTCAAACTCAATTTGCTAAGAGTACAAGGCACTACTGAAATCATGGTTGAAAGACTATTAAACAATCCCTTGCGTGACCAGTGTTAAATTGTGTGTTACTTTTGAAGATGTGGTAGCAGGTTCTGAAACTCCTGTTGTAAGACAATATTTCATCAGAGAGAGCAAGCTTTGTGCTTCAGAACTGATTGAGAAAAAGTGACATCACTTCATGTATGTTACATTTTTATGAGAAATAATTTCTTGAATTTAAAGCCAACGGTATACATTAAAGCAGTGTTTAGGATTAACATTTTATAAGATGTTGTAGAATTTAAAGTAAAATAAATTAATTTTGACCAAAAGAAAAACTAAATATATTGCACGATAATAAATGACTAAATGAGTAAACTCAGTCTACAAGAAACCAGGATTTTCTTTGCAGAAAATATATTATATATGACATTTAGGGCGGCGCAGTGGGTAGTGCTGTCACCTCACAGCAAGAAGGTCGCTAATTCGAGCCTCGGCTGGGTCAGTTGGCATTTCTTTGTAAAGTTTGCATGTTCTCCACGTGTTCGCGTGGGTTTCGTCCGGGTGCTCCAGTTTCCCCCACAAATCCAAAGATGTGGTACAGGTGAATTGGGTAATCTAAATTGTCTGTAGTATGTATGAGAATGAGAGTGTATGGGTGTTTCCCAGTGATAGGTTGCAGCTGGAAGGCAAGGTAAAACATATGCTGGATAAGTTGGGGTTTATGCTGCTGTGGCGACCCCTGATTATTAAAGGGACTAAGCCAAAAAGAAAATGAATGAATGATATGACATTTAACCTCTTGTGAACCTTGAGTGACAAATTATTAATATATAAGACAATATAGTCCAGAATTTAGGATTTCGGACATCAAAATGTACCTTGAATTATAGTTTCACCCATGGGATGGATGGTGGAGATTTTTCTTCCATAAGTGTTTACAGTACTTAAACATTCAGTGGGTGTGTGTTGTGTGTGTGTGTGTGTGTGTGTGTGTGTGTGTGTGTGTGTGTGTGTTGGTCTGTGCTCGTAAGTGAATGCTGTGAAAGAGGGAAACTGAAGGTCACTGCGGCTGGTTGGTGTTAACATAAGACCCTTTTGTGGTTTGGATAAATGAACATGTCCATTCACTAGAGCCCACTCACCCCTTTTAAGCAGCCCAATAACACACAAACACACACACGCACACGCACACACAAACATGCTTAAACACACAATAAGTGATGCCCAATTGCTTAAACAGCTCTAACAACTGCATGCGGGTCTCTGTTGATTTTTCTTTCTCTCGGCCACACGCTCAGATTAGCTCGTTCACTTGTGCAGATTCATGTGGGATTGTAAAAGTTGATCAAGCATTCACTTGCTCACTTAACAGTGATTTGATATAAACCGACAGAGGGAAAAGTAAACATTTGCTGTTTGAATAACACATTATTGAGGATTTTTCCACAAGTGAGACTGTATAAGTTGTAACTTTGTGTTTTGTCATTTTTTAAACAAAAGCTACAAAGCATCAAATACTATATAATACACAAGACATGTCACTCTTATCATTTTAAATGGAGAAAAGTATAACGGTCAACATGGTGAATAAGGCCCTGCCTACTAGTACAGGAGCCAATCATCGATCGCTATATTGCGAATAAAGCTTGTCTTCTTGTACCGGAGCCAATCATCGATCGCTATAGACTGACGATACTCCAGGGGAGGGGCTCGGACCAGACGTGAGTTTCTGCAGATTTTGTCTGATTCGAACGTTTAGAGATGAGACAGTTGTTGTTTAATTTTATTGATGATTCCTAATATGAAATTCAATCATAAACTTGGCAAGCAGTTTTGGAGAATTTGTTGTTTCCCCATTCAAAACGAATGCCCGGACATACTGGCCGAGAGGCATTTCAAAGATGGCCGCAAAGTGAAATGACTTGTCTTAAAAGCAATTTGAATGTGGGAGTTTAAAAACATGCTTATTTTAGTTATCTTTAAACATCAAGGATCTCCTTTCCTTGGCATCAAACTGAAATAGAATAAGTGTCATGTTATATATCTAAAATTTCAATTGTCATTTGTTTTCGTCAAGAAAACAAAACAGAAA
>LR812535.1:26971112-27035410 GCA_903798195.1 Danio kyathit | reverse complement strand
CTGGTTGTTTGTTATAAAGGATAGCGATAAATGATTTAATTGGGATGAGCCTCAGACATTTTTAGTTCAGACTGAAGAGTATTCCAGGATGACTAAAGGCTCGCTTCTATACACTACAGTTTAAACGTTGAAATGAAACCATAGTATTGTTCACCAAGGCTGCATTTATCTGATTAATTAAAATCAGTTTTAAATTGCAGATATGAATACATTTTAAACTATTCAATCAGAAATTTTCATTTTTACGTATTTTGATCAAATAAATGCAAACTTGGTAAGCAGAACAGTCATCTTATAAAAAGTATTTTTAAGTGTTACTACTCCCAAACTTATGACTGTTATTTAATAAGGAATTTACCAAAACAAAAAAACAAGAGTATCGTAACAGAACTGCCAATTTCAAACTCAATTTGCTAAGAGTACAAGGCACTACTGAAATCATGGTTGAAAGACTATTAAAGAACCCCTTGCGTGACCAGTGTTAAATTGTGTGTTACTTTTGAAGATGTGGTAGCAGGTTCTGAAACTCCTGTTGTAAGACAATATTTCATCAGAGAGAGCAAGCTTTGTGCTTCAGAACTGATTGAGAAAAAGTGACATCACTTCATGTATGTTACATTTTTATGAGAAATAATTTCTTGAATTTAAAGCCAACGGTATACATTAAAGCAGTGTTTAGGATTAACATTTTATAAGATGTTGTAGAATTTAAAGTAAAATAAATTAATTTTGACCAAAAGAAAAACTAAATATATTGCACGATAATAAATGACTAAATGAGTAAACTCAGTCTACAAGAAACCAGGATTTTCTTTGCAGAAAATATATTATATATGACATTTAGGGCGGCGCAGTGGGTAGTGCTGTCACCTCACAGCAAGAAGGTCGCTAATTCGAGCCTCGGCTGGGTCAGTTGGCATTTCTTTGTAAAGTTTGCATGTTCTCCACGTGTTCGCGTGGGTTTCGTCCCGGTGCTCCAGTTTCCCCCACAAATCCAAAGATGTGGTACAGGTGAATTGGGTAATCTAAATTGTCTGTAGTATGTATGAGAATGAGAGTGTATGGGTGTTTCCCAGTGATAGGTTGCAGCTGGAAGGCAAGGTAAAACATATGCTGGATAATTTGGGGTTTATGCTGCTGTGGCGACCCCTGATTATTAAAGGGACTAAGCCAAAAAGAAAATGAATGAATGATATTACATTTAACCTCTTGTGAACCTTGAGTGACAAATTATTAATATATAAGACAATATAGTCCAGAATTTAGGATTTCGGACATCAAAATGTACCTTGAATTATAGTTTCACCCATGGGATGGATGGTGGAGATTTTTCTTCCATAAGTGTTTACAGTACTTAAACATTCAGTGGTGTGTGTGTGTGTGTGTGTGTGTGTGTGTGTGTGTGTGTGTGTGTGTGTTGGTCTGTGCTCGTAAGTGAATGCTGTGAAAGAGGGAAACTGAAGGTCACTGCGGCTGGTTGGTGTTAACATAAGACCCTTTTGTGGTTTGGATAAATGAACATGTCCATTCACTAGAGCCCACTCACCCCTTTTAAGCAGCCCAATAACACACAAACACACACACACACACGCACACACAAACATGCTTAAACACACAATAAGTGATGTCCAATTGCTTAAACAGCTCTAACAACTGCATGCGGGTCTCTGTTGATTTTTCTTTCTCTCGGCCACACGCTCAGATTAGCTCGTTCACTTGTGCAGATTCATGTGGGATTGTAAAAGTTGATCAAGCATTCACTTGCTCACTTAACAGTGATTTGATATAAACCGACAGAGGGAAAAGTAAACATTTGCTGTTTGAATAACACATTATTGAGGGTTTTTCCACAAGTGAGACTGTATAAGTTGTAACTTTGTGTTTTGTCATTTCTTAAACAAAAGCTACAAAGCATCAAAGACTATACAATACACAAGACATGTCACTCTTATCATTTTAAATGGGGAAAAGTATAACGGTCAACATGGTGAATAAGGCCCCGCCTACTAGTACAGGAGCCAATCATCGATCACTATATTGCGAATAAAGCTTGTCTTCTTGTACAGGAGCCAATCATCGATCGCTATAGACTGACGATACTCCAGGGGAGGGGCTCGGACCAGACGTGAGTTTCTGCAGATTTTGTCTGATTCGAACGTTTAGAGATGAGACAGTTGTTGTTTAATTTTATTGATGATTCCTAATATGAAATTCAATCATAAACTTGGCAAGCAGTTTTGGAGAATTTGTTGTTTCCCCATTCAAAACGAATGCCCGGACATACTGCCCGAGAGGCATTTCAAAGATGGCCGCCAAGTGAAATGACTTGTCTTAAAGGCAATTTGAATGTGGGAGTTTAAAAACATGCTTATTATAGTTATCTTTAAACATCAAGGATCTCCTTTCCTTGGCATCAAACTGAAATAGAATAAGTATCATGTTATATATCTAAAATTTCAATTGTCATTTGTTTTCGTCAAGAAAACAAAACAGAAATGGGTAAGTACCAATTCCCAATATCCACTGGCTTATTACCTGCCTGTCATTAAGATATTGGCTCTTTATTAGTACTCACTACTTACTATGATCTTTATACATCCATAATCTTACCTAATATTAAAACTCAACTACAACCTTCCTAACTATTAATAAGCAGTAAATTAGTAGTTTGAGTAAAATAAAAAGTGAACCAAAAATGTTTTTTGGTTACATAAATAAATGTAAAGTTTGTGTTATATACAGTTATATACTGTACACCTAACTTAAACATTCCCAAACTTTATCTACCGCGTACATTATAACACTATCAAAATATAAATATAGCTTGTGTATTTTGAAGTTAGAGTTAAACATATGAACGTATATGAATTTCTTCCAAGAAAGATATTTTTCATTAAGATATTTGGCAGATATATTGTGTATATATTTCAGGACAAATTTCCCAATATATTTATACTCTCTGGGAATAACTCCTTGTTCTTGTGTGTGTGTGTGTGTGTGTGTGTGTGTGTGTGTGTGTGTGTGTGTGTGTGTGTGTGTGTGTGTGTGTGTGTGTGTGTGTGTGTGTGTGTGTGTGTGTGTGTGTGTGAGTGCGTGCGTGCGTGCGTGCGTGTGTAAAAATGCTCAGCATTAATAAGTACACCACATTTTGAAAATGAATTTTTCAACTATTTCTCAGTGAATATAGGTAATTTATTTTGGTAACAGATTTATTAAACGGATATATTTATAAAAATAATATTTTAGTCACTAAACATCTTTAAAATAGATCATACATTTAAATTCATGTGAAATATTGTAAAAAAAAAAAAAAAAAAAACGACAAAATTTGAGATATTTTTTGTTTCTCTTGATTGTTGTTCTTTTATAAAGTTTTCATTTAATATGTTTCCCCAACATCTAAATTTGGTCTACAAATTTTTGAACCATTATCATAAATTGTTTTGTTAGATAAGCTCCAGGTTTGGCTTCAGTGCCGACTAATCAAATGTATATGCACAAACATAATATTATAAAGCATCCTATAGAAAACATTAATTTAAATGAGAGATTAATGAGGGGTGTACTCATATATGCTGATCACTGTATATATAAATGTACTTGCATATAAATTTTAAGATGTGTGTATTAAAGTATGCATTTAAACATCTCTAGGAAGAAAATTAGTCCGGGAGCTAAACCTACACATCACCTGTGATGTAATCAGTGAAGGTGGAAGGAAAACCCTGATTAGGGAGATTTATAGACACTGGAAGGCAGAGGTCAGTCAGGTGTGAGGACAGTCAGTGCACCTGTGCTTTACACAGATAGCCTGAGTGATGAGGTGACTGAAACCTGACTCATCTCACATATTTACATGCCTAATAATCATTCTAATCCAGGTAGCCAGACATTCAAATTACAGATAACCTGCATTCCTATTTGGTAGATGCTTAAATTGCATTGAAGATGCACATTTTATCAGTTTTCACTTTACCCGGGATTTGAACCCACAACCTTGGCGTTGCTAGTGCCATGCTCTGCTATTTGAGCTACAAGAAGGCTGTAACTTTGTTAAAAATAACCAAACCGGTTGAATGAGGTAACTTTAGTAAAAGAGATGAGGTTTATGTTGCAAATGCCCTGGAGAACACTTGACTGAGGCTGTTTTTAGTAAACAAGCAACTTGGTTTTTGAGAGATCTCTGCATAAAGCATCACCTCTGGGTAACAATACAGATGTGTGTGTGAGTGTGTGTGAGAGAGAGAGTGTGTATATGTACCAGGGAGGCCCACTAGAGATCTTTTTCTCACAGGGAACATATTTGTAACCATTAGTTGGGTCTCCTGTTTCATGTTTCATGTCGTCTCGGAGCTAACAGCATCATCAGAGTGTCTGTGTGTGTCCTGGAGCTCCATGTTAGTGGAAGGAGACTCTGGTGCCTCTTCGTCCCGTGGATGATGCATCATTCTGGGTGTAAAGAGTAACCCGAGCCCTTCCTCCAGCACGGCTGTGGTTCTCCGTGGCCCCACAGAGCCCTGGGGAGGCTTTTAAGGAGATTTGGTGCTAGAGAAAACAGCTCTTCAAAAGAAGTGTCGTTACATTACTGAGTAATTAGCACTGCACTAGGGGCAAAGAAGCTTTCTGGTGAACCAGCAGAAGCTACTGCTACACTAGAAGAGTGTGTGTGTGTGTGTGTGTGTGTGTGCGCGCGTTTTTGTTGTGGTTCAAAGCACCTTTTAAAAAGGCATGTGTGTGCTTTGTCTTTTGACGAGAAAAAAAAATGCAGTCGACAGCCTTGTTATGCTAGCGTCTTTCTACGTCTCCGTAATCATTTAACACATTTACCGCGGCTTGTTCTGTTTCACCGAGTGAGAGAGTCACTAAGTGCCTTTTAAAAGCATAACAAACATTACAGGTTAACAAATGTGACATTTTAGATATATGCTATAAAGGGAAAACCACCCAACATTGCAGTACATTTAATTTGACAGAATGGGAAAATGGCAATTTGAGGCATTAGCGCTTGACTTTGAAAGCACCCGTTTGAAGTAAAAGACATGCTGATTGCTTTAATTGATAATCTGGGGTTGGTTAAGTGCGGTTTTTGGTGTGTGTGGTCTTAATGAATAAATGTGTGGTTTTTAACAAACACAAATTCGCCCGTTCTCTGTCTCTCTCTCACACACACACACACACACACACACACACTTTTTTATTCAGTCTGTAAAGAATAATACAGAAATGCTACACGGACTGAATTCACACCACTGTAGAATATCCATCCATTTTTTTTTCTGTCTGTTTAGGCAAAAGGGGCTTGTATTTCTTACTTCAAAGACTGTTTGAGGGTCTTGAGTGGTCTCTGAGAGCTAAAAAAAGACACACATACACACACACAGACGTAGGTCCATGCTAAACCAAGTGGCCAAAGTCACCACTTACCCTTAGTCCTCGTTAAGGAGACTGTTATCATATTAGAATCATATTAGCAGAGCATGGATTAACCTGAGAGGTCAGAGGTCACAGATCAAAGGTAGAGACCTGTGGGAAGAGCAGGAGGAGAGGATGATCCTCACCTCTGTAACGGAATCCTCTCATTACAATAAAGCTCCTGCGCTCTGCCTGCTGGCCAGAGAGAGAGAGAGACAGAGAAAGACAGACACAGAGAGAGAGAGAGAGAGAGAGAGTCATGTGATAGGAAACAAGCCGGAGGGAACGTAGATTTAGGGCCAGCCAACCAATAAAAAAAGGAAACAATGACATCATAATGACACAGAAGCAGAGGAAGCTTTATTCTCAAAGACTTTCAAAGCAACAGGTAAAGATGACAAAGAAACGAGCACTTAGATCTTAGTTAAGAATAGTGGGGTGCTTTTAGATTTCAAATGATTTCAACAGCACACCTGACATCACTGAACATCCCAAAATATGAGGGAAAATTAAATGTCAAAACAATGACTTACAGAATTAAGAAATGCTTAAATTTATACACCAATTTTTTAATTGTACAATTCTGTTCATATTTAACTTTAAATAATTTAAAAAAGGTTTCAAACTGGGGTGCAAAGTCCAAAAAGGTTGTATGGTGGTTTCAGGGAGTCGTGAGTTCATAATTATCATCAATTCATATTTTTTTTTCCTCATATTATATGTAATTATTTTTGCTTTAGTGAAGTAACAAGTTAATTCCAGCTTATTTAATTTTGACATTTTATCTTCATATTAGTTCACTTTGTATTTGTGATCATCACATTAACTAGACTATGAATACCTAAATAAATAAACCGAACACTTAGGAATTGTATAATAAGTGTCAGTTTTAATTATATCATTGTAACATAAAATAAATATTTTAGTCGCAATTTATTTTACAGTCTTTCAATTTTCTCATTTACGTATAATATATTTACAATTTTCTCGTTTACCTACTATATCTGTACTTATATTAACAACTATAGGTACTAAATCTGACCCCTACCTCTTAACAAACTATTTAGCTATATGGGTTGTAGCTTATATGGCTTTAGAAATTCTCTTTCTTTCTTTCTTTCTTTCTTTCTTTCTTTCTTTCTTTCTTTTCTTTCTTTCTTTCTTCTCTTTCTTTCTTTTCTTTCTTTCATCTTTCTTCTTTCTTTCTTTCTTTCTTTTCAATCTTATTTCTTTCTTTCTTTCTTTCTTTCATCTATTTCTTTCTTTCTTTCTTTCTTTCAATCTTTCTTTCTTTCTTTCTTTCTTTCTTTCTTTTCTTTCTTTCATCTTTCTTTCTTTCTTTCTTTCTTTCTTTCAATCTTTCTTTCTTTCTTTCTTTCTGTCTTTCTGTCTGTCTGTCTGTCTGTCTGTCTATCTATCTGTCTGTCTTTCTAGCACATATTAGAACATGTACTGTCAAATATATGCTACCAACATGTATATTAATAATATATTACTTTATAAAGGGATAGTTCACTCAAAATATCATCCTTTACTAAACCTCCAAAAGTTTCAAACCTGTTTAAATTAAATTTTTATTTTGAACACAGTATTAAGATATATTTTGAAGAATGTTGAAAACTGGTAGCCATTGAAGTCAATGCTTACAGATTTTTGATAGTTTTAAACATATCTTTTGTGTTAAACAGCAAAAAAAAAAAAAAAAAAAAAAAAAAAAAAAAAAAAAAAAAAAACAACTGGACCAACTTAAGGGTGAATATATTTCCATTTCCATGAACTATCGCTTTAACGCTGTTTGAAACAGTCCAGTTTTGCGCGCCACAAGACTGGGCCGCTGGAGCAGAGGGCCCGCCTGTGGGCTTCTGCTCAGGCTTGAGGTCAGTGGCTGTGATCAGGGTTATGACCTGTGACTCATGGCTGGAGGACCACAGAAACACTGTGCTGGAGTTGCCATCTCACAGTGAATAAAGATGTTTGACCTTCACCTGAGATTAGTATCAGTACCAGAACTAGTGTTTATTTCACTTCCACCCTCTAACTAAACCCTCTTTCTTTCTGTCCCAGTCTTTGTCCTCCAAAAATGACATGCAATGGATGGTTGAATCCTGGCAGAATGAGACAAATGGTGGTGAAAGCCATATGAAACAGGCCTCTTTTTGAATGAAATGATGCACTTGTTTAGTTTATCATTCACATTAATATATAGACATATAGTCGTCCCAAGAGTCACTATTTTAAAAAAGGATGATATTGTATTATATAGTAAATATCTAACTTTTCAGTTTTATTTCAAAGAAACATACCAACCATTTTCACACAAAAGAGTTTCATGCAAGATTCTTGCCAGGATTTAAATGATAGAAAACAAATATATTGTGCAGATTTTATATTAAGACTATTTATATTTATATATATATATATATATATATATATATATATATATATATATATATATATATGTATGTATGGTGGAGTAGAGAATGTGTTGGACTCCCTCAGTCATGAAGCATTTGTTTTTAATCTTTCATTATCTGGCAAAGAAATGTATACTTTTATTGTGGTCATCTCCTCAGCTACCCCCCTTTAAAATGTGGTTGTCTCAAGTATGTATGCTATTTTTACTCGAGAAGCTTACCTAAGGCATACAGTTAAAGTCAGAATTATTATCCCCCCTGAATTATTAGCCCCCCTGTTTATTTTTGCCCCCAATTTCTGTTTATGATTTTTTCAACACATTTCTAGACATAATAGTTTTAATAACTCATTTCTAATCATTATTTTGATTTATTTTATCTTTGCCATGAAGACAGTAAATAATATTTGACTAGGTATTTTTCAAGATACTTCTACACAGCCTGAAGTGACATTTAATTGCTTAACTAGGTTAAATAGGTTAACTACGCAGGATAGGGTAATTACCGTAGGTAAGTTATTGTATAATGTTGGTTTGTTCTGTAGACTATCGAAAAATATATAGCTTAAAGGGGCTAATAATTTTGACCTTAAAATGGCTTTTAAAAAATTAAAAACTGCTTTTATTCTAGCCAAAATAAAACAAATAAGACTTTCTTCAGAAGAAAAATATTATCAGACATGCTGTGAAAATTATTTCCTCCGTTAAACATCTTTTATGAAATATTAAAAAAAGAAGAAATACAAAAATCAAAGGGGGGCTAATAATTCTGACTTCAACATCAAAGGAATATTTGTTGAATATTTTAGCTCCTATAGCCTGACTATTATCCTGTTTACTTGTTTCCCATTATTTCCTACTGTATAGCTGAGACTGTATTTGTATGTATTAAAATAACCGACAATTATATATAAAAAAAAAAAATTTAAAAAAGACAATATATATTTGGACTAGAGCTGTTCGATATTGGAAAAATCTGACATTGCAATATTTTTTTTGCCGCAATATATTTATTACGATATGAGTAATATTTCACCAGATGGTTTGAACAACTCTATTTGAAAATATTTCATTAATTTAGATGGACTGGGATGATCAAGTCTTTTTTCTATGCAGCGCATCAGCATAAATTATAATAAATATATATATGATATATATAATATATAATAAATTACTAGCAAAAAAAAAAATAAATAAATAAATAAATAAACAGTGTTTTATGGTTTTCCAGGGAGTCTAACAGTATTCATGTACAGAAAATCAAATTTAAAATAACATGGTCATCGTTGTATAAAAAAAAAAAATATTAAAGATTAATAATATCATTATCATTTAATCTTTAATGATTAATCTAATGCAGATGTACACATTGCGATATCGATGCTCAAATGATATATTGTTCAGCCTTAATTTAGACATTTTCTGGAAGTAAAATGTTGGTGTATGTGAAGTAATATTGTGATGCAAATACACTTGTGAATTTCAAGTCTTCATCCATTGACAAGTCCCTGTCTCTCGCTATATAATTAGTTAAAAAAATATCAAATTAAAGTGCAGTTTTCAAATTAAAGTGCAGTCCCAAGAACTTTGTCCAAAATTGTCCAAAGGTTTCATTTTAATTAAACATATATGAAGGGGTTACAAAGTTTCAATCATGTGCTATTTTTTTTAAGTCGAAAATATGTGTATATATTTAGATTAAAAGAAATTTCAACTACATTTTATGTAAATAAAAACATGGGTTTTAAAGTTTTACAAAGTTCCTGCTAGTTCCCATTTCTAGTATTTATTTAGAGAAAAAAGGTCAAATTAGGAGTCCAAAATTGACCAAATGTTTTTTTTAATGAACATTATTTTTTGATACAAAAACATTAAAGTAAAAGTGCTCCTATTTAATTAGCTTTCTTTGTTAATCTCAATAAAATCTGAAGAGTAGAATGACGGTGTACAAAAAGTTTTTTTAACTGAAAAATACTTTGTTTTATAAATACAATGCTTTGTTTTACTTAAAAAGTCACGTTTAATTCAACATTATATGCGGTTTCCTCATAAAAAAATACTAGAAACTTCTGAGTGAAGTGTTTTTAATTGGTTTGTCATCAGTGTTCAGAAATTTTTTGAAAGGTTGAAACAAAAACAATAAAATTGAATTTCTTTTTTAATCATGACATCACTGAAGCACACCACAGTTCAGCCTCAGCTTTGCCTAAGTCACCCGCAGCCATTAACCAAACAAAAAAATGAGCTCAATCTCCATCAGGCTTGAAGCCACTGAGAGAAAGCAGCAGATCCACATCCACAAGAAAGAGATCTGAAAGAAACGACGAGCAGATCTGAAGGCTTTATGGAGGATTAGAGCCGACGGTGCGCTGAGTGATTGGTCAAGTCTTTACGATGTCATCACCTGTCACCGATTCCTACGGGCAGAATTTACAGCTCGCCGGTGACACTTCTCACATATCAAATCATATTCCTGCGACTGTCAAACCCGCCGATCCACACTGAAAAACTGCACACTCCCCTCAATCTCCCCACGAATGAATGGATAGAAGGGGCCTTAACAGAAAGAAAGAGAGGGGAGGAAAACGAGGGAGGGAAAGGTAGCAATTCTGTCCTTCCTGCAATTAGCATTCACGGTTAGCTAAGCAGAACTAATGCAGTGAATCTGAGAGTGTTGAGTTACGCGCTCGCTGTCGAAGAAGCCCTGGGCAGATTAGACTGTAGAGAGAGATGATGAACAAGAAAGAAAGAGAGAACAAACCCTTCAGATCCATTACAAGCTTTATTAGGCTTCTGGGTTATTGCTAGTCTGCTCTCCACAGGGGCTAAAACACTAGCGCACACACAAGCAGGGAATGGGATGCGTTTAGCCTTGAGGAGGTCAGTGCTTAAGAAGTTAATGATGGGGTTGTTTTCAAAACAAAAAACAACAAAAATAAGAACTCTCCAGCCTGTGGGACTCAGGGATTTGTTGTGTGTTTTTTTTAATACACAAAATAATGTGGATTTTTTTAAGTGAAAAAGAAAAGAATTGTTACACTGAAAAAAAAATATTCAAAGATGATTCCTCGGACTTATTTATTTGGGCTGAATTTAAATGAACAACTAAATTGAGCATTACTAAATTTAATTTGTTTGTTTAAATGCAACCCATATAAATAGTTTGCAAAAGTTTTGCAGAATTTTTTTAAAGTGTATATGCAGACTTAAATTTGTCCTTATTTATTTATTTATTTATTTATTTATTTATTTATTTATTTTTTATTACTACAACTATTACTATTATTATTAATATTAATATTAAAAGTATTTAAAGAAATATATGGCAAATTTAAACCAATATAGTGTACAGTATTTGACATCCTCATAAACAATCCTAGAAATTAATATTATATATTATTATACTTTATAATTTAACGCTTTTAAACTTAATTTCAGCTAAATTAATTTCTGTCAATAAATTAAATACATTTTTCTTTGTCTACAATAAAATTAATAATTAAAACTATATACACATATATATTTATATGTAACAAAAACAAACTGCTTTTATTTTTTAAATGACTCAAAGCTGATTCTTCGGATTTACTCCTTTTTCAAGGTAAGTGGTTGTAGAAAATTTATTTCGGCAGAATTTAAACACACAAAGTTAAACATTACTAAATTTAATTTGTTTGCTTAAATTCAACCCATATAAATTGTTTGCAACAAATTTGCAGAAAACATTTTTTTCAGTGTATAGCCAGACCTAAATTTGTCCTTTTCATTTATAATAATAATGATAATAATAATAATAATAGTAGTAGTAGTAGTAGTAGTAGTAGTAGTATTTAAGAACATATATGGCCAATTTAAACCAATAAAGTGTATATGACATCCTCATGGATGATCCCAGAAATTATTAAATATTATTATACTTTACAATTTAATGCTTTGAAATTTAATTTCAGCTTAATTAAGAAATTAAATACAAGTTTCTTTGTCTACACTAAAACCAATAATTATACCTATATCAAAGACTATAGCTGTGTCTCATTTCAGAGGCTGCATCCTCCGAAGGATGCAGACTTCAAAGGTGAGTCCTTCGAAATCCACACAGGCCGCACCAAGCATTTTGAAATGAGACAATCTAGCCTACAGAGGACAGATCTCATCACCTAGCAACCGTAACAGCTGCTGTTAATAAGTGGTAATAAAATTTGTAATTTGTTTTTTCAAAGTGATTTTAAAACTTATTGTAAGTGATCTAAAGGCAAAACAAGCCTTATAAAAGCTGGAAATATATTTCCCCATACATGTAAACTGTAAATTGTAAAACTGTCTATAAAATCACTCTTTAGTAAGACATGTCATACTCTTTTGTTTTTTAACGTGTTTACATAGCCACGCAAAATAAATCTAATTCATACATTTAAACCGGAGTTTTCTTTCAAAACCGTCCTGACGCTATCAGTGAGCAATGAATCTTGGGACGTTCGAGGCCGTGAAGGACACCCCGGTTGTGTCCTTCATTACCTAGAAAACGAAGGATGCATTTGGAGGCTGCGTTTGAAGGAGCCTTCGAATTTTTTTGAATTGAGACAGCCTTCATTACACCGCGATGACCCAGCGCACTTCGAATGCATCCTTTGGAGGATGCAGTCTCTGAAATGAGACACAGCTTATAGAATACACAAGACATGTCACTCGTATCTATTTGAATGGGGAAAAGTGTAACTGTCAGTAGGGAGAAAAGCCCCGCCTGCTAGTACAGGAGCCAATCATCAATCGCTTTTGTGCTTTTATTTATTTTTTCACCTGAAAAATATTTCTCTACACAAAAAAAATGGCTAGTCAGACCCGACTTTGTCCTTTTCGTTAATATGTTTTATGTCATTTAAAAAAAGTTATATAATGGTAAATCGAAACCAATATATCATCACAACACTTGCAGATAATCAAGGATGAGCCAAAAATGGAGTTTTCACAGTTGATCACTTTTATAGTTTTTTTTTAAATTATTTTTAACAACATTTAATTACTTAATCTTTTTCAAGTCTAAAGAAACTTTTGTGGATTAAAAAGATTGCTGGATGTTAAAGATTCCTCATTGAAGCCAGTAAAGAACGTTTATTTCGAGTGCATGCTTGATGTGGAACGCTGAACTGAATGGTTTTCTCAAATGTCTCTGACAGTTGACAGCTGAAAGGACACTGAACAGAGGCTCACAGTGGCCTCATGTCTTGTGGGCTCCTGCTCTTCAAACACTGTATCTCTGACAGAAGACATAACAGCCGAGGGCCACTGTCCAGTGTGCGTTTAAAACGCTGCATTTGAAAAGGGCCTATTACGCCTGTCAATCTCTGCCTTCTTTCGATCTGCTTTAGTTCTGTGATACTTCTCTATTTCTGTTTTCAGAGGGTTGGGTTAAATTTTCAGTTGAAGAATCAACTCCTTTTCAGTCAGTATTTAAAGGCAAATTTGACATCACATCGTGGAAGCTGATCTTAAATGACAGAATGTTATTAAAAATAATTGGTAAAACAATGCAAAATAGGACATTAGATGCTGTTTCTAAAAGATGCACATTACTAAAATAGCAAAACTTTTTTCAGAAATTCAAGCCAAAGTTTTGAATTGGAAATACATAAAATACACAAAAATGTACTAAACATGCAGTGTTTTTTATAGGTAAAATGAACGCTACAGGGAAGTATGGAGCCAAAATATTTTGTTCCTTTTCACACTGCGAATGTCATCTGAAATGTACAAAAAAAAAAAAAAAACCTACCATGAGCAATGTATTTGTGATGTGTAATGTGTGAGGGAAAGTTAGTGTTATTTTTCCTACCCAAACATGTGATGAGGCTGTGAAGAGTCAGTGGTTGAGGTTTATTTTTGCAAAAATACCTCAGCATTATAGCCCCAGCCTTGTGCTGTGTTCCCATCATTTTTCTGACAAGTGCTTCAGCAATCTACATGCTTACAACGGGGGATTCTTCAGCCATTTGTTAAAGGAATGATCAGAAAAGACTATTGACGTATGGGACTTTGTCAGAGCTTGACAGGAACTTTACAATACACAGTTCATTTATCAATTCCTTCCTTCACTTCACAAGTGTAAGTAAGTGTGATTAAAATGGGTGCCTACTTGTTTTCTCTAGCTTTCTCTAACTCTTTATATTCCCATATCGCCTCTAAAATCATGTTGAAAATGCGATGCGTGCCGTTTTGTTTACGGATTTAAATGCTCCCAATCCTCTGCCGTTTTTTGTTGCTATGGACACCGTCAGCTGTTCCTACACACGTGCAGTGGTTAAGTTTCAAAATAGTTCAGCTTTTGCCACTGTGTGGATTAATACTCAATTGTGTCATGGCTAAGATTAGAGCAACATGCTGGTGTTAAACTGCATTGCTTTAATGCACTCCTGCATTGGGCTCACACATTCACTCTGCACTCTTCAACAATGTTGATAAGCCGTGGTGGGCATTTCTCTCTCTCACGTTGAATGCATTTGACTGATCGCAATAGACTGGGTCATCGGACCAATCAGTGCAGATTAGCATCGCGCTAAGGAGGGGTTTGGGAAGAAATGAATCGATGCAGGAATCATATGGGAGTCGTTGGGATAATTAGGTAAAAATTAACGCATATTATAAGACAAAGAAAGTGTTTTTTGACCTTGCAAGCATATCAGCCTGTTGTTCAAGACCCCTAAAACCAAAATATGACCTTTTTTAATGCTTAATAGGGTCTCTTTAATCAACTTTTTCTTTTCAAAATTACCTTTACAATTTCTTGACCTACTTATTTTACATAACTTATTTTACTGTTAGCATTAAAATTCAACCATTCTAAGTATAGCTGTCACTGGAAACGACTGTTTAAATGCCTTTGTGTTGTGATTGACAGGATTAAAAGAGCAAGCTGAACCTGGACGTTCAATTACAACTATTTCATTTCACAAGCTAATCGTAGCCTTCATTGTGAAGATGCTTTCTAAAATAATATCCAGGTATTTCCCAACCATGTAGGTCATGGATGATGTGGTGTGATCTCATCGCACTCTGTAAAGTCATACATGCACCTTCTGTCCTTTATTGGGATCAGCTTGATCTCATGAGTCTTGGATGTCACTTCTCCATCGGTCATTAAGAAGTTCTCACGCCACCCGTTTGCTTTAAGAATGCTTCAGAAGTTCCACTTGTCCTCCATCATAATGGACATAATAGAAACATGTTGCCCTTGATATAGTTACTTGCTTTCCCTTTCTGGCATGAAATCAAACACCTTACATGCTTTACTGCTGCTAGATGATCATTTATTACACCTGACAAGATGAGCGCATACTTGAGAGGTTGAGATAAAATGAGTTAAGTGTAAGTCAATGTGATGAACAGATATCATTCTTAAATACATATTGATCAGCGAACATAAAGCTCAATACCTGATTGACATGCAAGAACAAATCTCATTGGCTTCAAAAGCTGAAATGTGACAAGCTAACCACATTGGTTCTTGCACGTTCGGCAAGCTTCTATGACCAAATGTAAGTATTGTAAAGACTGAATTAAAGTCTAAATTGTAGATCTGATAGACAGGTTTGGTTTGATTAAAATGAACTATGGTATGTGTATTATCAAAAATTCATAAAATCAGTCGGAAAATATATTGACTCAGGTTTCTTTTCTTTTAAAGACAAAATTATCATAGCGTGTAACAATAAACTTTAGTCAAAAAAACTGTGTTGCTCCATCTTTCTTTCTTTCTTTCACTTTCCTATTTAGTAATATAACTTACAACAGTCCAATAAAGGTGGAGCAAATGATTACAAACAAAGGAGTAGCAGTGAAATCAACAAATGTACACAACTAAACATATCAATGTGTAAACTGTACATACATTTGAGCACTATTAATAAATTACACTCACCTTCTACTTTATTAGGTACACCTGTCCAACTGCTCAAAGTTCCCGGATGTGTTCTTGATATCGAGGACGCACCAATGCAGACTTGAGCAGCGAACTCGCTCTAGAAGTCCCAGAAGTCATTGCGACTGGTGGTGGGAAGCGCAGCATTTTATATAGGTTTATTATTAAAGTTCAGAGACATAACTTATTTATCTCAGGAGTTTCCCAATAAAGGAATAAACACATTAAGGGTGATTATTTGCTAAAATTCGTATTAAAATCTGTTTTATTTATATTGTGCAACGTATATTTGTAAAGTTTTTATGCAGAGTATATATTGTGAAAAGGGGGAAAACAATAAATCGTCGCATAAATGCTGTGATGTTTAAATAATTTTCAGTCAAAAATGCGTGAAGGTCATGTGACCATCAGGAAGAACGCAGCATCTCATTTCTCACAGGACTCGTTCTCTGGCCTCGCGGTCTCCTGAGTTTGTTCTTCCGAGGTGACCTAGCAAGACCGGTCTCCACAAGAACGCAAATCTGTTCTCTGCGTTCTTGGAATTGAGAAACAGCCATGGTCAAGACGATATGCTGCAGTTCAAACTGAGCATCAGAATGGGAAAGAAAGATGATTTAAGTGACTTTAAACGTGGCATAGTTGTTAGTGCCAGACAAGCTGGTCTGATTATTTCAGAAACAGCTGATCTACTGGAATTTCACGCACAACCATCTCTAGGGTTTACAGAGAATGGTACGAAGAAGAGAAAATATCCAGTGAGCGGCAGTTCTGTGGGCGCAAATGCCTTGTTGATGCCAGAGGTGAGAGGAGAATGGCCAGACTGGTTCAAGCTGATTGAAAGTCAACAGTAACTCAAATAACCACTCGCTACAACTGAGGTATGCAGAAGAGCATCTCTGAACGCACAACATGTCAAACCTTGAGGCGGATGGGCTACAGCAAGACAGAAGACCACACCAGGTGCCACTCCTGTCAGCTAAGAACAGGAAACTGAGGCTACAATTCGCACAGGCTCACCAAAATTGGACATTAGAAGATTGGAAAAACGTTGCCTGGTCTGATGAGTCTCGATTTCTGCTGTGACATTTGGATGGTAGGGTCAGACAACATGAAAGTATGGATCCATCCTGTCTATATCAATAGTTTAAGCTGGCGGTGGTGGTGTAATGATGTGGGGGATTTTTCTTGGCACACTTTGGGCCCATTAGTACCAATTGAGCATCGTGTCAATGCCACAATCCAGCAGGATAACGCACCATGTCATTAAGCAAATCATCTCAGACTGGGTTCTTGAACATGGCAATGAGTTCACTGTACTCAAATGGTCACCATATCTCAATCCTATAGAGCACCATTGGGATGTGGTGATTCACATCATGGATGTGCAGCCGACAAATCTGCAGCAACTGCGTGATGCTATCATGTCTATATGGACCAAATTCACTGAGGAATATTTCCAGTTGCTTGTTAAATCTATGCCATGAAGAATTAAGGCAGTTCGAAAGGCAAATGAGGGTCAAACCTGGTACTAGTAAGGGGTACCTAATAAAGTGGCCAGCGAGTGTATATTAAATCCAATTATGGCTCTTACAGTATAGTTGCTTTAATCAGTTGAATAATAGTGTGTTCACACTAAATCAGTGAGTAGATTACAAAGTCTGTGCATATATGCGAATAAACATACGCAGTATGACAAATGACACAAATTGGTTATGCAATAATTGAAATATATACATGAAATGTATATTGCATATGAAATATACAATTTACACCTCAATTAAGTAAAAAAATTAACTCAAAATTCAAATGGAGCAAAAAATTTGCAAGATGCATTATCACATAAGCCAATCAGCAACGAGCTTTTTGACATGTCCACTTGTATCATAAAGTTGAGGAAAGTATTATTGTAGCTGTATGCATACAATTCCTAAAAAACCTGACAAAAAAGTGACAGCTTGGAGAGACGTTAGTGAGGAAGTTGGACTACCTGGTATGTGTTGGAAATATGAGTACTACATACTGTATAAGTACTACATATGAAAATATAAGTACTATAAACTGGTTAGCACCGACATTAGCCAAAGTTAGCACACATTTGCATTCCAGAGAGAAGGAGTAAGTCAGGAGCAGTTGTGTGCACCTCTTGATGGTGCTGTAAACCCAGACTGTTTGGCTTTTCTGTCTATTTAGAACTACAGGTACAGAGTAACAATAGTAGTTATCTTCACCATGGTAGTTGATGGAAAAAGTGGCAAAAAATAATGCTGATGTTGATGTGTTTGAAGACGTTAAATAAAAACATTGTGTGAGCGAAGCAAAGCACATCCTGCAAGTAATCTAGAGCGATACAATGCAAATATTCACAACATGAATATTAAATGCTGCAATACAAACATTGGTGCACACCAAACCAAGCTACAAATATGAGCCTTCGACCAAAAACATCTAAATAAACAAAAAACAGAACATGATGTGACAAGATCATAATTGAGACAGAATTTAGTTTTTTTCTTATAGTAGATTGTTGGGTTGGGTGGTATGACCAAAATTCAAATTCACGATATGAGTAATTTTATTTCATATTAACAATATATTTCACAACACAGTTAATATAATATATTTAAATCAATATATTTAAATACGTTATTGCAGAAAATCAACAAAATCTGTTAAAATAATTATGTATAATTGTTGAAATAATTCTATTTGTTCCCTTGTTTTTGTTATTCCTTTTATGTATTCTTGTATTATGTATATCTATTCTCTACCATCTTATGGTTACTGTTATACTTGTTCTCCTACTGTTATTGTAAATCATCCTTGAACACTGGAACGGCCCTATAAAATAAACTTGTGATTCTTTTAATCCAAGTGTTATCTTCTTACAATAAATTCAAATTAAGGATTATTAGAGCAGACACTCAAATAAATTCGGTTTGATTTGTGTTGTGATGAAAATATTTTTAATGAACATCTTAATGAACAACATGTTTTGTAGAATGCAGAGAAAAGCAGTTTGGTACTGGCTAAGGCCAAATCTTGATACATAGTAGCACTAGTCAGGAGTTAGAAAACCACAACAAGATTTTTTCTTTCCCACCAGTAATGCATTTCGGGTATATATTTCCTGGGTAAAAAAAAAAACTGTCTCTTGAAAAGACTGAGTCTCTTACACATTCATTCTGTGTGTGTGTGTGTGTGTGTGTGTGTAACAGGTGTCATCCTGCAGGATTTTTTTAATAAACTACTTTTTTTGCTTTGCTCTAACCCTTGTTTGACTGAAGTTTTTGTAGTAGATTTCCATGACAGTGTCACAGTCAATAAGTCAATCCTATTTCATATATTCTGACCTAAATATCAAACAAGAATAAGCATTTTATGACATAACTTCATGCTGTTTGTGTATTTGATTTTCATTTTCCCAGTCTAAGGTTGTATTGTACACAGAGTTATTCTGTACACATTCACAGTTGAGTCAATAATCCAGTACAGTTAATCTATATCACAATTAAAAGTAATCTCAGACTACTGACCTGATCTCTGTGCACTTCAGTCAGAACTTTCCTCAGTCTCATGTGCAGCGTCTTGCAGATGTGAAAATTCCCCGATTCACTCGGTAATGCATCTGTAAAAAAAAAAATAATAATCAAAAGTTAAAGATGTGATGCATTGGTTTAAAAAGTGTGAGTCAGATACAAGGTGACATGTAAATGACCATGCATCATTCCCAACATAATGCAGTATACATTTGTTGTTTATAAGTGACCAATAATCTGTGATCAATATTTTAAATGTAGATTGATTTCTCTAGTCTGAATGGTTTCTCAAGTGCATTCTGTCATCAATGCTGCTGTGTGAATATGATGTACAGTATCACAACACTATGGAGACCTGAGGAGAAGCTGGGATTAAGTCCTTAATGTCGATCATCAATCAACTGATCCACCATAGCAAATGGAGAAATATTTGTGGTGTTTAATGTTTTTTTAGATGTTATGTCTTCTTCAGTGCATAAGCAACATTTCATAGATATTTTTTTCATCTGTAAATGTTAGAAAGTCATGCAAACATATACAGTTGAAGTCAGAATTATTAGCCCCCCTGTTTATTTTACCCCCTGTTTTCTGTTTAACGGAGAGATTTTTTCAACACATTTCTAAACATAATAGTTTTAATAACCTATCTCTAATAACTGCTTTATTTTATCTTTGCCATGATGACAGTAAATAATATTTGACTAGATATTTTTCAAGACACTTCTATACAGCTTAAAGTGACATTTAAAGGCTTAACTAGGTTAATTAGGTTAACTAGGCAGGCTATAGGGTATTAATTAGGCAAGTTATTGTATAACAATGGTTTGTTCTGTAGACTATCGAAAAAAAATTAGCCTAAAGGGGCTAATAATTTTGTCTTTAAAATGGTGTTTAAAAAAAATCAAAACTGCTTTTATTCTAGTCAAAATAAAACAAAGACTTTCTCCAGAAGAAAAAATATTATTAGACATACTGTGAAAATGTCTTTGCTCTGTTAAACATAATTTAGGAAATAATTAAAAAAGAGAAAACAAATTTAAGGGGGGGCTAATAATTCTGACTTTAACTGTATATTTTAATGTCAGGAGTATGCCAGGAGTGAGTGAGTGAATGAGCGCTGCTGCAGTGCAACTGAATAATAGTACAATAATTCTGTGTAAAATATGTATTTTGCTAAATTATTTGTTGTTGACATTAAATGTGCCTTGTGTAGAAATCTAAACCTACACATATATTTGATAGTAGCACTGTAAAGGGAGTATTATAATGAGAAAATAAAAAGTTGTGAAATGTAAGAGCTCAAATGAAGAATTCAAATGCAAAAACGTGTCGTCTGAAATTTCCATAGAAAATAAACATTTTTTTCAACCTCTTTTGTTTATGTTGAGATATTTCACTTTAAAGAACAGGAAAAGGACTTATTCTTTGCAATAAAAGTGATATTACTGAACATACACACAAGAGCCTGATAAAAATGCTCATTTTAGAGGAAAATTTCAGATGGCATTTAGAGGTTTTTGCATCTAAACTCTTCAAATGCTTTTTCTTAGTTTTGCTTATAACATATTGTAAACTTGATTCTTTTTTATTTATTTATTTTCTTATTTATTTACTGGTTTTAACTTCTACTGATTTAATGCTTTAATGAGCATTTTTAGATTGTAATGATCTGCTTTATGTTCACTTAACTATAAAGGTAAAACTGTCATAATACCAAACAGAAAATCTGCATGGCAATAATAGCAATAATAGTTTCTCTGTGAGAAAACCAGCAGGTAATATCACAGCTTTCCTATTAGTGAGTGTTAGAGGAACTTGGCTTAACCTGACAGTTAATGAAATAAAATACATTACTTTTTAATTGCAACTTACTGCATCTAGTCACATTGTGTTAAAAAAAAATCAAATAAAACCTACATTGTGATAGGGGTAAATCAAACCGTATCGTATTGGTAGCTGTTTCATACATACAGTATCTTTAATGTATCATATCTCTGGCTAGCATCGGGATACATATACAGGCCTCAGTTTCAGATGCACATACTTGCTTAGCTGCATGTGAGTTAGCCACACCCTCTAATTTACATGTCCCAATATACATGTAAAAAAAAAAGTGGGGTTGACAATTTATTCAGCTGTAATGATATATAATACCACCCACCCAGTCCTAGCAGATTGTATACATTCATACAAATTAGCCACTAAATTAAAAATTTAAAGATTGACATTGAACACATTATGATGTTGATGGTGAAACAAAATATTGCAGCCCTAGAACCAAGAGAATTAAAGAGTGAACATCCCTAAAATCTTGATTTGGATTTAATCGCTTGATTCACATGATTTGTGTTTAGAGTGAACAGGCTTTCCAAAGATGCGTCTTATGGGTTTTAAAATGACATAAGGATAAGTAAATTATGACAGATTTAAAATTGTGAGTTGAATTAACCATCCTTTGTGTAAATAAATGCCCAAATAGAGGTGGCTATGATTGATCCGTTGTTACTGGCCCATTGAGGTGATCAGGAACTCAAATCAATAGCCTGTTGTCTTGTAATAAGCACTTCCAGAGATATGCTGACACACGCTGAGGACAATTTTTGAGCTAATGTTACTTTTATGTCTTTTCATGAACATTCCAACTACCTTCTAATCAATACGAAAAAAAGAAAAAAACATTAGATATATAGTGTGGGCCTTCATATACACACACACAATGGTCCAAAAGAAACATACAAGCAGGCGCACACACACACAAAAGCACACACAATCTGGCTGATTTTGCTGCTCGCTGATCTGTAATTGCAGTGGATTGAATCTACAGTTTAGCAAAGAGAAATAATTGCCTAGCTAATCAGAGTAATTCAAGGTAATGGTTGATTCACATTTCGCAATATGGCCCATAGCACTTCTGTTTAATGAATGCTGCTTGCCAATATTTACTGCTAAAGGATTTTAGCAGAAAGTCGATAATGTATCTGTGCTCCCACCAGAAATGGCAGCAATTATTTTGCTCATTGAAGAAGCTTGTTTTAGCAGACATGGAACAACATACATTGTGATCAACAGCTGTTTTTTTAAAATGCTGGATTTAAAAAAGGGAGAAAAGGTTAGGATGATTTAAAAAAGAATACAAGCAGGCATTATCTTGATAACTGTTTCAACTAAAGCCTATAAGTTCAGTCAGAGGGCAGAGAAATGAGGACACGGGTAGAGGCAATAGAGAATGACAGAGAAAATAGAAAAAGAAACACTGGTTAGGAAAGATAAAAACAAAGGAGAAAAATATATGAAGAGCCTGTGAAGGAATGAAGATGTGTACCAATAAAAACCTTAAAACATAACCATTTTTATAACATATAGAGTTTTATAAAACATAACCTCCAGCTTTTGTTGTGCATTATTTCTTTTTATTATTGTCTTGTTGTATATCTTTAATTTGTCTTTAGATTAGGAAATTGTCCTTAATTTAATACCTCTATCAAAATACCTTGATAAAATAGCTAACTTGTTCATGCTATTACAAAAAAATTAAGTTATTATTCTAGAGGACAAAACGCATATAATTGGCATAGATTTTTTAAACCATTGAAGAAAAACCCTGGATTAAACTAATTTTGGTTTTACTTTCTCACTAAAATACTCATATCCATAACCTCTTGTAGTTTGGCCAGAGGAGAAATGGTCATGCCTAACTGAGCCTGGTTTCTCTCGAGATTTCTTTCTTTCACTTTCATCAATTGGTGAAGTTTTATTCCTGATCAGAAAGAGTTTCGGAGATATGTTTACACATGAGGAATTTGATGTCATGAAAAAACTTCCACATATTTCTTGCCCTTTCCACACATTTCCTGCACCTCATTCTGCTTCACAAAGCCTTAAATTTGTCAGCAGGAGCCACAGGTATTAATTTCATTTTGCCTATGTTTTTAAACCCTCAAAATGCCAGTAGCCATTGAGTAAAAATCTAACATTCTACTGAATAAAACACCATATTGGATGGCATGAATAAATGAACAGCAATTTGTAATTGATGTGTAAACTATCCCTTTTTATCCAGTTTTATCTTATTGCAGAGTGAAGTAAACAAACTCCATTGAGATAAATTTAGTGTGACAGATGGCGGGAGAGAGCGGGAACACAGACAGCTTAATTACTATTAATTCATTAACTGGCTTGAGCACTTACAGTATTCAGTTTTAAGTAAACAGTTTATGTGGAAGATATATATATATATATATATATATAGAGAGAGAGAGAGAGAGAGAGAGAGAGAGAGAGAGAGAGAGAGAGAGAGAGAGAGAGAGGAGAGAGGAGAGAGAGGAGAGAGAGAGAGAACGCCAGCAAAATTGAGATGTTCTTGTTATGAGTGAAGGAGGGAGAGCATTGATTATACGCTGTATTTGTTTAACTAATGTAATCCCCAGATTCAGCGTGTTTGTCTAGTAGCTGATCATTTGGCCGTGTCATGAATCAGAATGACGGAGGCATGAAGGAAAAGTCTAATATATCTGACACAGTCCAGGTCCTGCTCCAGTCGCTCTACTCACGTTATTGATGGATCTTTCAGCTCCGACACTCTCTTTACAGCCGCGCGGATGACGAATGAGAAGAAAGAGGCGGCCAAACACACACACCGGCCTCCATTTCTGTGCCGCTGAACGCCAGGAGCGCTGGAGCTCAACACCGGCGTTGCATATTGATCGATCTCGGGCCTCTTTGATAATTTGATGCGCGTCACATTTGACAACGTTATGCTGGGGGGAGGTTGTATCTAGAGGGCTAATGAAACTGTTAAGCCACAGAAGAGGGAAAGGGAGGTGCGGGATAGGCTTGGATAGATGCTGTTTTTCGGCTACATTAACCTTGCAAATAGCTGTCAGAGATTCATAACACGCACGCAACACACACTCGCATATGCGCACACACACCCTCAACTCCTAATAACTTTGTCATTGTTGACATTAACATTAAACAGAAGCCCGAGCCATTAAAATCCCCTGCGCCTCGACACCAGACGCATTATGTTGTTGGTGGAGAAAATGAAACTCTTGTTAGCATTATGGCCCAACGCTTATAGCAATATGCAGTTGAGTGATTCTGAACATTTGATTTTGAAAGTGTGCTGCACGTGACTGATGAACACGGGGTGACGTAAAGGAGGAAGCGCAAAGATGAAAGACGGGTCAGAATTCAATTTTGAATGCCACTTTAGTTTCTCAGATGAAATCAAGAGAAGAAAAATGGTGCACAATGCAGTTCCAACTTGAACTGAAAACTATTTTACTTCAAAAATTTGCAGAAAATATGTGTAAAGATCAACTAGAAAAGACTGACCTAAAAAATTGAAGATACTTTAGTTCTAAACTATTTTTTAATTCATTCATTAAATCTTTGGGTCTGGTGGGAGCACTTTTAGCTTAGCTTGGCATAGATCATTGAATCGGATTAGACCATTAGCATCTCATTCAAAAATGACAAAGGAGTTTTGCTATTTAAAGCTCAACTTTTCTGTTGTTTTATTGTGTACTAAAACTGACAGATAATGTTAAGTTATTTTCTAGGCTATGATTTGGCAAGAAACTATCATCTCATTCCGGAGTAATAATCAAGGAACTTGACCAATGACCGATACAAGCTCCAGGTGCAAGCAGGTAGTCAAGTTGACTAGCTGGGGACTATTTTCAGGTGCTGCATAATATTATTACATTTTTCTCAGTACATGGTACAACTACAGTAGTGTCAAGTTTTAAATAGGAAAATTCTCAAAACTCTTTGCTCATTATTCAGCAAGATGTTAATGGTCTAATCTGAATCAATGATCTATGCTAAACTAAGCTAAGAGTGCTATCACAATTGGCAGACGGGATTTAAAACAAGGTGAATGTCATCTGTTTAACTCTATGTGAGTTGTAAAATTAGCTATTTAAAAAAAAAAGTGGTGTTCGTTTAATTTCTAACAAAAATGCCTGAATTTTCTTAATGCCTCCTAGATTTTGAATAGCAAGAGAGTTTTTGTTGTTGTTGTTTTAAATTCCCAGGTTCTGCTGGTTGCATTTCCCAAATTTTCATTGCCAATCTTAAGCCAATCGTAATCGTTTGTTTTGGTTAAATTTGGAATTTCCCTAACCATTGCAGAACCCTGGGGACCAGAGTGAGTGCTCCAGCTTGGCCCCACCCTGATCCTTGAATAGCCAGAGTGTTATTAAACAGCCAATATTAATTTTTGAATCAACATTTTATTTCAGTGAACCATTCCTTACCCCATAATTTTAAAGTTCAAATAACCACTGTCTGTACTGAAGCTATTTCGTTCAGTAAAAAAGAACAGATTTTTATGCAGACAGAGTTCATCACACATTATTAGAAAAAAAAAAAAAAACACACAAGCGTCAAGTTAAAATCCCATGTAAAACACAAATATGTTTGGAACATTTTCATGGAAATCACACAATCACTTTTTTTTTGTACATGAAAATATTCCACAAAACAAGCGCTTAATGTTTGCTCCACATGTTTCTCATGATTTTAACATGAAGCTCATAATTTTCTAGAACTGGATTTATAAGAAAAAAATTATCTTTGCCTCAATCAAAACAGGTCAAGAGCTGAAAAGATGACCACAATTCGAGTTATATTTCTAAATCTGATTTGTTTACATTTCATTTATTGTTTTTTTTTTTGAGAATGGCAGGAAATGTGGATTCATCTGAAGTATTTCCAATAAGCCATCTGTGTAGACAAAGCTAATCAAATTTTGTTGAGATGGAGCGATGTGAGGTTTACCACAGACAGAGAGGCTAAAGAAGAGCGATAACAAGACTTTCCTTTTAGAGCAGCCTTACTATGAACTATCCAGCCAATTATGCCAACATAATGACTTAACATCTCGAATCTTTAACGATAAGCAGGCAGATAACATTTACTGTAGTATGTTTTATAAAGAATGATTAAAAAGAGTGATGCCAGGAAGAACCGCTTCCACACCTATAGGACTCAGGGAGAGAGAGAGAAAGAGAGATAGAGAGAGCTAGACTGGTGATGCCAGACACAAAAAGCACTAAGATGTTCCACTCAGATCCCATAATTGGTCGAGAGGCTTCATTTCACTGCCTGATTTCCTGTCTTTTGACTGGTTTTAACAAGGCTGATGCTTTTAATAGAGCTCTGAGTACTGACTACTCTGAAGCTCCTCTCTTCCCTCACACCAAAAATCTACCCATCCCTCTCTCTATTCTTTTCTTTTTTCTCGGCGGATAAAAGAGCGGAGACATAAACCATCTTTGCGCCATTCGCCGTTGAATACCTGAAAACCTTCTGCCACCCCTTATCATGCCAGGATCAGACACCAAACAGCCATTTTCCTCGCCCAATCACTGCCCTGGCAACATCAGAGAGAAAGAGAGAGAGAGGGAGAAATTGAAAGACATCCTCATGCGCTGAATGCTTTGCAGTTTTTTTTCCTCATAAATGAAAGCTGGGTAATGTAAGATACGTTTCTGCCTTTCACAGACCAGTTTACAGCACCCCCCCTTCACCTCTGAGATGACAGGCAGGTAAAGAGAGAGAAAGAGAGACAGAGAGAAGAGGAGAGAGAGAATAAAGCAGCCGACAAAATGGGACAGCAAATTACTACATTTCCCCCCTCCGAATGCTGCTTTCATTACCTGGGAAAATATATCAAAAGGTACTTCAGTCCGAAAGGTATTTTAATAATACATTACTGTCCTCATAACTACTCTTAACCTTTAGGTAGAAATGCATTTTGGATGAATGCAGCTGTCGAGGCCTGGTGCTGGGATAATGAGACTTAGGCCTTATTTACCGCTGTCTGTCTGGAGGAGTAGACAGCCTGCAGCCTTCAGCAGAGAGAGAGAGAGAGAGACGACTGCATCCCGGCGGCTGATATACACTCATCCCGACTGCAGCCCTTAAACATGGTGGAGAACAGCTAAGAGAATTTACAGGACAATAATGCTGACTGATTCAAAACATGCCCCCCGACTTCATAAAAAAGCAATGTATTCGCTTTTAAATTAACCAGAGATGATACTTGTCCCCTCTCACACAAATGTACAATTTCATTGGATTTTTTTATTTCTTGTTTTATGTCAACTTTGACATTAGCAGGCTTACTAAATTCAAAACGATTGCTTTCAAGTTCCAAGACAAAAACCACTGCTGAGCAAAAAGAACAAAGGCTCTTCTCAGTTTTGCCAGAAAATATCTTGATGATCCTTAAAACTCTGTTGACTGATGAGACAAAACTTTTTGGAAGGTGTGTGTCCCATTAGGTGTGGCATAAAAGTAACACCACATTATAGAAAAAGAACATCTTACCAACAGTACAATTTGGTGATGGTAATGGGATGATCCGAGGGGGGGGGGGGGGGGGGGGGGGGGGGGGGTGGGGGTTTGCTCCTTTAGGACCTGGAAGATTTGCTGTGGTAAATGGAAGCAAGAATTTGACTGTGTACCTAAATATACTGAAGAATAATGACCTCAGGCTGAAACAAACTTGCACACCAGAAAGGCTACTTCTGAATGGCTGACGAAAAACAAAATAATGACTTTGGAGTGGCCTAGTCAAAGTCCTGACCTGAATCCAAATGAGATTCTGTGGCATGACCTTAAAATGGCGGTTCATGCTCGAAAACCCTCCAATGTGGCTGAATTACAACAATTCTGCAAGGATGAGGCAGCCAAAATTCCTCCACAGACCTGTAGTAGAGCACTCATAGCAAGTTATCAAAAATGCGTGTTGCTGCTAAGGGTGGCGCAACTCGTTGTTAGGTTTAGGGGGCAAATACTTTTTCACACAAGGCTATGTAGTTTTGAATTTTGTTTCCCCTTAACTGTACTTATCCAGAGCGAGCAGAAGGGCTGCCAAAATCACTCTGGACCGCTCACACCCAGCACACTGCCTCTTTGAACTTTTACCTTCTGGTCGACGCTACAGAGCACTGCGCACCAGAACAGCCCGACACAGAAACAGTTTCTTCCCTCAGGCAATCCATCTCATGAACACTTGATGATAGTAATTGTGGAACCAATACATTGTGGAACACATATACACTTATTTAACAACACACTTTACATGCCAATTTGCACATAACAGCTGCACATATTATGTTGTATATAGTAATATAGCTGTACATACACTTGTCAATTTGTATATTTGCACTTACTACTTTTTAAAATATATTTATTATCTGTTTTTTGTTCTGTCTCTGTAATTCTGTTGCACTGTAGAAGCTCTGTCACGAAAACAAATTCCTCGTATGTGTGAATATACCTGGAAATAAAGCACTTTCTGATTCTGATTCTTAATAATGAAATAATTTAATTTAAAAACTGCATGATGCGTTTTTATCTTTAACTAATATTTTAATTCGTTTGATGATATGAAACATTAAAGTGTGACAAAGAATATTGAAAATATATATGTGAAAATTTTGTAAGGATACTTAAGAAATCAATGTGTTCCACAACCATGACAACACAAACAAGAATCATGTGCATGTTATATTTGGCTTGTATGATTATTCTCTCATTTATAACAACTCTGCTTTTACTTCAATCACTAAATACAAATCGCATTTGAAATAAATCAAAAAAAAAAAATAAATAATTGATTGATGCGCTGTTTGCAGCTCAGGTTGCATTGTGTTAGCATCACTTGTGTTATTCCTGCAGTCTTTACTACACACTGTTTATGATTATTATACTCAGATGAAGTTAAATCATAGTTAAGGCTGAGTGGAATCCGTGATCAATGCTTCTCACTTTCTTTTTCTTTCAGGGTGAAAGGTGAAGCAGCAGCTCTTGTTTGCAGGTATGTGTGTGTTTGTGTGTAGCGTCTGTTGTTTTGTTGCTCTGCAGGCCTCAGAATGCTCTTTTGGCCTTGTGTACGGATGCTCATTATGTTAGCATGGTACTACATCCTCATGTGGAGGTGCGGTAATGAGGGTCTAGAGCTTTTATACTCAAGCAGAGCATCTTTGCCTGCCAGGGAACATAAACATCATTTGAGAGGGAGACAGGCAGATTGTAAAACAGGCAGAAGAAAAAAAAAAACTTTCACAGAAAGGTATATCAATAAAAGGTTTTACACCATCACAAAATGATATAATATATATATTCTAGTTAGATTAAGAAAGATTTTTTTATAGATATATATATATATATATATATATATATATATATATATATATATATATATATATTAATTAAACTTATATACTACACTATAAGGCAAAACTACTAGCTCTCATGTGAAATATTAATAGTTTTTCAAATAATAATGAAGGAGAGAAGATTTTTTGAACATTATTAAACACAATGATTTTAATAACTAATTTATTTAGTTTTAGCCATGATGGCAGTACATAATATTGTATTAGTTATTTGAAAATATATGAAAGGACATATTGTGAAAGATATTGTATATATAAACACATACAGTTAAATTCAAAATTATTATCCCTCCTGTGAAATTGTTATTCTTTTAAAAATACTAGAGAGAAGATAACACATTTTTAAACAATAGTTTAAATAACTCATTTCTATTAACTAATTTCCTTTGTCTTTGCCATGTTGACAGTACATACTATTTTACTATTTATTTAGCAAGATAGCAGTATTGAGCTTAAAATTGCAATTTAAAGAGTTAACTAGGTTGGTTAACTAGGCAAGTTAGGTTAATAAGGCAATTTATTAGAATCAAAAACAAAAATTCTAAAGAGGGCTAATAATATTGACCTTAAAATAATTTCAGATATATACTGTATATAAACTATATAGACCTTTTTAAGGAGTATAAACAAAAACAATGGTCCCAGCATATTTCCTGTTACATTTTTAATTTCTATAGCTTCCAAGAATCCAAAAAGAGACACATATTGATAAATAATGTTATGATAGCTGTTTATCATAAAGTTATTATTGAATTGCCTCTTGTTAGTTATGAAATAGTTTGATAACAAGCAAGAAATGTTCATGGGCCAATGACATGATCACATTGAAAAGGTCTATACCAGGGGTGCCCAAACTCGGTTCTGGAGGGCCGATGTCCTGGAGAGTTTGGCTCCAACCCTATCAAACACACCTAAACCAGCTGATCAAGCTCTTACTAAATATACTAGAAACGTCCTAGCAGGTGTGTTGAAGCAAGTTGGAGCTAAAATCTGCAGGACACTGGCCCTCCAGGACCAAGTTTAGGCACCCCTGGTCTATACTGTATATAAAATTTATAAAAAGATATTACAAGAAAATACTGTGGAAAATTACCTTAGTCTGTTAAACATCACTCGGGAAAATATTTGAAAAGGAATAAAAATTAATAATATTAATAGTAGTAGTAGTAATTTTACTGTAATATTCAACTGTATACACAACAAAAAGTGTGTGAATGTGCATTTAATTTGTCTTTAATATGCATTTTTTATGTACATAATGACATGTCTTAGACATACTGCAATGGATACCAAAATGTATTACACAAATATAAAACTTAAATTATTTTTATGAAATAAATATTAATATATAAATATCATATAATATGAAATAAAATTAATGATATAACATTAAATATTTTCTAATATATTCATACCATATATTAATCTAATAAACAATGTTAAATATTTTATACATACATTTACACTGAAATCTTTTATGTATACAATATTTTAATCAACATTATACAACAAAATTCATAAAGTACTTCTAAATAAAGAAACAACATATATACTGTAACTATGTATCTTGTAATTATGTATCTTGTAGTTCTTGTACGTTTTTTTGTAATATATAGCTTTTCCTTTAATATACATTTTTAATGTATTTTATTAAGTGCACTTAAAATGCAATATCTATCCATCCAACCATCCAATCACCCACCCACCCATCCACCCATCCATCCATCCATCCATCCATCTATCTATCTATCTATCTACATATCTACCTACCTACCTACAGTTGAAACCAGAAGTTTACATACACCAAGGAACATAACCATTTTTAAAAAAATATCTGATGGTAAATCATACTAAACGTTTGCTATTTTAGGTCCGTTAGGGTTACCTAAATCATTTACATTTGCTAAATGCCAGAATAATGAGAGAATTTTTTTTTTTTTTTTTTTTTTTTAATTTTTAGACAATCAAAAGTTTACATACATTTCCTTGCTATTTTTTTAGCTTTGCTTTTAAACTGTATAACTTTGGTCAAATGTTTTGGGTATCCTTCCACAAGCTTCTCATAGTTAGTTTGAAGGAATTTTGAAGGAATTTTGGCCCATTCCTCCTGACGGAATTGGTGTAACTGAGTCAGATTTGCAGTCTTGCTCGCACAAGTTTTTTCAACTCTGCCCACAAATTTTCTATAGGATTGAGGACAGGGCTTTGTGATGGCCACTCCAAAACATTCACTCTGTTGTGCTTAAAGGACATTGTAACTAATTTGACAGTATGCTTAAGGTCATGGTCGTTTGGAAGATCCATTTGTGGCCAAGTTTTAATTTCCTGGCTGATGTCTTGAGATGTTGCTTCAGTATTTCTACATACTGTTCTTTCTTCATGATGCCAACTATGCTGTGAAGTGGACCAGTTCCTCCTGCAGCGAAACAGCCCCATAACAATATCTCTCTCATTATTCTGCTATTAACCATAACAGAAACACATTTGATAATCCTAATTTACCTAAAAGAGAAAAAGTTTAGTCACATTAACATCTTACTTTTTTTAATGGTTATGTGCCTTTTTATACAGTGTATGTAAACTTCTTGTTTCAACCCTCCCTCCCTACCTACCAATCTACCTACCAATCTATCTATCTATCTATCTATCTATCTATCTATCTATCTATCTATCTATCTATCTATCTATCTATCTATCTATCTATCTATCTATCTATCTATCTATCTATCTATCTATCTATCTATCTATCTATCTATCTATCTATCTACCTATCTACCTATCTATGTAAAATACCCTTCATAAACTACATTTAGATGCTCAGTAATGAAAACATGCATTGATATAAATGTTTTGATTTACCCCTGCATATTCCAATGCAATAAATACGCCATAACAGGTTTAGTAGGCATTATTAATGATGTCATAATGGGTTACACTCATAAAGACTAGTGCTGCCATCAATGGCCTGCTCAGTTTCTCATTGTGTGTGGTGTAAAGCCCAGATAGAGGGATTGAGACGGGTGACAGTGAGAAGCAGACAAGGTCTCTGCTTTTTGCCCGATCAAAGCTTGTCAGGAGAAGGAACTCATTGTACTGACTACTACTGACAAAATAAGTGAGGCAGGTAAAAAAAAAGAGGCCAGCTTTGTTATGAGCACCATTTAGTGACACCTTCCAAAACCCAGGCACTCTAGACTCCCTCCAGCCGATTATTTTCAGCAGTGGAACAAAGGCAGGCGCTATTAAAGACTGTTAATTAAATCCAGCGCCTGTCTAATGCTTTTACACCTACACTTCAGCAGGCGCTCTCTTTATCCTATTCAGATAACTCCGCACCATTTCCTTCTCTCGGCTGTCTTTAGAAAAGAGCAAGTCACAATGAATGTTAACGGGAATGAAAGACCCCGCAGCGACGTTAATGGTGATTTTAGCCCATAGAGTGCTACACTAATGGTTAGCGCTAATTACGGCGGTATCCTGGGCCATCAAATAAAAAGAAGAAGAAAAAAAAGGAGAACGGATCGATATATGTAACACAGGAGTAAGTTTGGTTGGTGCGGATCGAGCCGACGTCACCTTCTGACAACAAGAAGACATCATTACATGAGAGAATGTGTGGAAGAGAGCTTTGTTCCTTCATTCACTGCTATTAGTTCGTGAACAGGGAGACGATGTGCCTGACACAGATCAGGTCAGTGTGTGGGAGAGAGAGAGAGAGAGGAAAAAGGGAATCATTATTTATTGAGAATATATTCAGTGTCCTACCTCATATTTTACTGAATATATTTTTAAAAAGTAGGCTAGGTTTTTCTCAAGCATGTATTTTTAATGCAATTTAAGACTAGGGCACTGTAAAAAAACATCTTGTAATTATTGTTAATTAATTAAAGCTTTCAGTTTATTGATGCTTTTGAATCGCATCATCTTTTGGTGTTGAAACTTGAATTCTGCACTGTGACTTAACATTTCAGTTAGCTGTGTTACGATTTAATAAGCTGTCTAGGGAGGGAAAACACAACATTTAGAAAATTATATTATGACTGAAGAAAATGGATGGAAATAAACAAGGACAAACAATCTTAACGTTTAATTCATTTATTCCTCTATAAGGAAAATGATAAAGCCAACAAAAGAGAGCTTTGTACAGTGCAATTGAAAATAAATAAAAACAATCACAGAAATACACAGTAACCATCCCAAAAGTTACAGGGGGGGAAAGGAACTAGAGTGGTGCCAAAGCAAAGAACTAAACAAAATCAACAGCCACATAAACTACAACAAGATCCCCTCTAAACTTACTAAAGAAAAGAAAATAAACTGAAATTTTCTGTATATTTGACACGTCTAAATATGCTCCCTTAATAATAAACAAAAATACACTACAATATATTATACAGTGTAATATATTCTTTGTAAGAAAAAGTAACAAATTCATAAAATAAGAGGAAAAAGTGTTAAGAAATCATTACTGGGTACTGTAATTTACAAGAACAGCAGTCAATATATCAATTAAAAAACTATAAAAGTCACTTTAGGTCACAGTCAATTTTATGTTAAATACTTGAAACTGGCGACGCAGTGACACAGTAGGTAGTGCTGTCGCCTCACAGCAAGAAGGTTGCTGGTTCGAGCCTCGGCTGGGTCAGTTGCCGTTTTTGTGTGGAGTTTGCATGTTCTCCCCGCGTTTGCGTGGGTTTCCTCCGGGTGCTCCGGTTTCCCCCAGAGTCTAAAGACATGTGGCACAGTTAAATTGGGTAGGCTAAATTGTGTGTAGTGTATGAGTGTGTATGGATGTTTCCCAGAGATGGGTTGCAGCTGGAAGGGCATCCGCTGCGTAAAACATATGCTGGATAAGTTGGCGGTTCATTCCGCTGTGGTGACCCCAGATTAATAAAGGACTAAACCAAAAAGAAAATGAATGAATGAATGAATGCTTGAAACTTTAAATATTGCTACTGTAATTTATAGTAACCCCAGCTGCATTTTGTTTTTACAGTTTTAGCCACATACTAACCTGTTCACATTATTAATGTTATTATTAACATGATTTAATTCTTTCAAATAGAGTGGCTACAGTGGTTAAATTTACAGTAAATTTACAAGTGAACCTGCACTTGCACACACAGTTTAATATAACAATTATTCATAATCTATTCATTCAAAATTTATTGATTGGCAAAGAGCTATCTTTGACATCCCATACTTTTGCAGTATATGCACACACCGAGGTAGATTATTATTGTGATAAAAAAAAAAAGTGTTTATTTGTGATTTTCTGAAGAAAGAAAGTCATATGCATTGCATAGGTGATGTTACGGGGTATGGATGGAGTGTCCCTTTAAGGGTTTATTTTTTAAATGTTATTTATTTTATTTCATTGCACCTAATAAATTTGTATTGACAAGATGATTACATTTTTTATTTTCACTAGATTACTTATTTTTAACGCAAGTAAAAAGCCTACAAAATTAAATGTCTTTTGTTTTTGGCCAAAAGCTTGTACTTTTACAGCTGGGAAAATAAGCATTCAACACGTCACCATTTTTCTCCAAAAACATATTTGAAATTTTGACCAGATATAGACGAAAACTAAGCAAATAAATATATGCAACGAAAACAAATCAAATTAGTTTACTAATGAAGTTATGTGTAATAAAATGTAATAATGCAGGGAAAAAGTATTGAACACATGAATGGAGGGATAAAAAGGCAGAGAAAGCCCAGACAGCAGCTGAAATCTCTCAATAGTTATTCAGCAACCCTCTGCCCTTCATCTTTGTAAATTAATATTCACTTCTTCAGTCAAACATTTACATTAGCAGGATGATGAAGAAGAAAGCAGAGTGGACATTTCAGATAGACAATGATCCAAAACACAGCCAAGGAAACTCTCAAATGCCTTCAGAGAAAGAAAATCAAGCTGAAGAATGGCCCAGCCAATCACCTGACTTGAATCCAACAGAAAATTAAAGATCAGATTTGATAGACGAGACCCACAGAACCAACAAGATTTTTTCACTCTGTTGAAGTCTGTGAAAAAAAAAAAATCACACCTGAGCAATGTTACTTCATTCTCCACATGAGAGGCGTCTTTAAGCTGCCATCATTAAAAAAAGCCTTTTTTATATAGTATTAAATACATTTCAGTAGTACTTTCTCCTTGTGTCATTCCATTGTTATTACACATAACTCATTTATCAGATTTCTTTGTTTTTTATGTTTGTATTGTTTGGGCTTTTACCAAAATCTGGTTCAATTCCATGTTAACAGCTCCTTTAGAAATATTCCCAGGAAAAAAATGACATGTTCAATACGTATTTAGAGTTTTTTTTTTTTTTTTTTTTACTCATTGTCTCCATTTTCACCTTAATACTTTTTACACCCCTGACACACATATTCATCAAGACACATATGCCATTTTAAAGCTATTTTAAAGATATTAGAACCAGTGACATATCACTTAAATTGTACATCCAAATGGCATTGTCCTTTATATCCCCAAAGGAAGTTTCTGTGAGATTTAGCTCACTTCTTGTGAGCTCAGGTCAATTTTGTAGCCCCACACACACACACAGGCTCACACACAGCACACACCTGTACATGTAAGATGATCTCGGGCTGACTGGATGATTTGGCCAGCAATATCCTGTGTCTCCTCCCCTTCCCCTCATCCAGCAGCCCCAGGCCCACTTCAGGAAGGATCTTTTTACCTTCCTACGATGTAGTGGCAAGTCACTTTCTGAAAGCTCTCCTCCCACCCCCAGAGTGACAAGGCCCCCTTTGTGGCCCATCGTCTGGAGCCGGGACACGAGCTGAGCGGCCTCTGTATGCAGGCCACGCACCAGACATCACTCATATTTTCAAAGGAGGACAGAGAAAGAGGGAAAACGACAGAAGGATGGGTGATTGGTATCTGCTCCCCATATAATGACCCTTTGATGAGAGTTTCTGGGGTTCTTGATATGACGTGATGACAGGGAGTGGTTAAACAGACCGCGACCTTTGAATGCACACACACACACACACACCAACCTGCACACAGTCTACACTGTACAAACAGGAATTGTTAAGAAGAACTGGCTTTAACTGATTTGTTTAGATTTTTTTAAGTTTGTTCAATGATTGTGTTTTAATGAAGTAACTTCAAGTTTAATATTTCTGTTTTGCTAGAAGTAAAAAAAACTTATTCCACGAATGAGATCATGAAGCTAAACAGATTTTATTTTCTGCAGATTTTCAGGCTTGGTTATTTTTGTACTCATATTTATTATTTAGAAATATTTTTTTCCAAGAACTCAATTTTTCCACTATTCAATGAAGTTTTTGGAATAAGCTTAAAAAACACCAACTATTAAAATAATAAATGCTGGAACAGCAAAAATATTTTCCTGTTTGAGCTTTTTGTTTTTTTTAAGTAAAATTTTTTTTTTCAAATCCTGTAAACATTATTTTTAAAACTTGAGTAAATCTATTGCCTTAAAAGTATCCAATAGATTCATTGTAACTTGTCACTGTTAGGTTGACTTTTTTACTTTTTTTCACAGTTCATTTACATAAGTCTAAAGCAACAGGATTACTTACATTATAAGTAAAGTCAAAGTCCCTTTAAGGCAAGTCATTTCACTCGGCGGCCGTCTTTGAAATGGCTCTTGGTCAGTGTGCTCAGGCATTCTGTCTGAAAGGGGAAAACATCAAATTCTCCAAAATTGCTTGCTTAGCTTACGATTAAATTTCCTGATAGCAATCGCCAATGGATTAAACAACAACTGTCTCTTTAGTCTGATTTCTAAACATTCTAATCACACAAAATCTGCAGCAATTCATGTCTGGTCCGAGTCCCTCTCGCAGAGATTCATCAGTCTATAGCGATCGCTGATTGGCTCCTGTACTTGAAGGCAGAGCTTTATTCTCCTTGTTGACCGATGACACTGTTCCCCATTTAAAACTATACGAGTGACACGTCTTGTGTATTCAATAGTCTTTGGTAAAGTTAACTAATCGCATTAAAAGCAACAGGTTTAATCGGCGCCAGTGGTGTAGTGGTTAGTGCGTCGAGTTAGATTCCGCCTCGCGGTCCTATGCCGATCCTTCCCCTCTCTCTGCTCCCCATGCTTTCCTGTCAATACTCTCTACTGTCCTATCCAATAAAGGTGACCCCCCCCCCCCCCCTCTCCCCTCCCCACCCCAAAAAAATCAACAGGTTTACTCACTTTTTTAAAAGTAAGGTCAAAAAATTGCTTTTTACAGCGCATGTGCAAACAGATACTAAACAATAATTAGCCGAAGCTGACTTAACACTACCTCATCACTTGACACTTAAAGGTCCCATGAAATTAAAATAAAGTTTTTTAGATGTTTGTATCAGTATTGTTAGTTTTAAGGATATCTATAAGCTAGTGTGCTCCAAAACTGTGACAAAATTCATGTTTAGAAGATATAATACTGATATAAACATGTAAAACTTGTAGATTGTATATAGACCAACAGTTTTATTCACATCATCTCATACTTCAGTTTCTCATCAAATCATAACCAATCAAATGCTCTCTAGTATCTGACATGCCATACCCCCTTCAAGACGTTTCTCATTTGTCCACTCTCATTAGCAGAGCTGTGATAGAAAAAAGCTATTGGCTGTTTTTTTAAAAAGGGCAGGAGCTACCCTATGTCCCACCCTCTCTTCATGTTTCGGCTGAAATTACGTCAAGCATTGAATAAAAATGCACATTTCAAAGCACTTCTCGGGATCTTTAAGTGTAAATATTCAATGAAGTTGAGCTCTTAAATTCACAACACAACTAGCTAAAATAATGCTTGTTAATAAAATACAATTCAAATATTACCTCATAACAGTAAACACAAAAGTATTCATGCTGCCAGCTGGGAACTCAAAAACCCTTAACATTTTAGCCATGCTGCTCAATATGAAATTTTGTGTGCCAACATTTATGTTTAGACTAGTTGGGCAGAGATATGAGGGAATTCTGTTTTTCTAACAGGTCATATTCTGGTCATATCATATCATATAATTTCACATCATATAATTTCAATTCTAATTTCTTACTATTTGTGACTGAATAGGTCCAATAAACATGAACATTTGTGATCTTTGGTAACACTATTGTGATTTAGACAAGCTGTTGACTGCTATATTTTAACCACAAGCAATGAGAAAAGGGAATTTACAAGGACTCAGTCATGGGAACTAGTGCAGGCCCAGCTTCACAAAAACAAATTTCTCCCCAGAACATTTTCCTGGCTGCATTCGCACCTCCAAAATGACATCTGAAATGAGTTGCTAACATTTTGCTATTTTAACACTTTAAAATATGTGCTAGTGTTTCTTAAAGCAAGCATTCACCCAATTGGTGTACACTTACGTAACTCTACTTCATATGTGCTGCTCACACTAAAGACGGAGCTTATTGAGTGCCCAAATTGCTTTCCTAGAACTAAATCATACCAAGTTTCATCATACATGCCAAAATGTGAGTACTTTCAACAGTTCTAGGAACTGTGAAATGGTGTTGCACATAAAGAGAGTGGTGCATACCACACAGGAAAAAGTAGTAATGATGTTTACTAGTTTTAAAGTAACATTTTCTTGCTAACACTCTTGTATGCTTTAAGCGTGAGGTCTGTCACAATAATCAATATTATCGACTTATCACACAACACATGGACATGACCGCAGTCATTTTTGGTGATGCAATATACATCGTCCATACATAAAAAAAACTATTCTGCCAACAATATAGCTGATTGTGCAACATCTCTATCTCTATTGAAGGTGCAAGTATCAGTATGGTTAAAAAAATGATAGTATTTACTATAAATTACTTTTTTCCCACATTATTTCCATGTGGGTGCCTGACAACTGAAAATAGATCGGGTAGCAGATATCGCAGCCTCTGTTACTTTTATACCTTGCACTTTTTTGTTAACATTTATTATTTACCTAGGATATGCATTTTCACATTCTAATGCCAATGCCTAATTATTAAATTGTTAGCATGACTATAATTAAATGAAATATTCTTAAGAATAAAATATTATGTGTTTTTTGGAAGCGTGTACTTGCATCGTGATATTATATTGTCATTCTGGAATTATATAATGAGTGGCATAAAAAGTGTCTTAAAATCACAATAATATCATTTATCGCACAATATTTTCATGCAATATATCGTACATCAAAAAATAGTTATCGTGACAGTTCACCCAATATGAAAATAAGATATTCGACTGGATTTTCAAAATAGATTTAAAAAGGGTTAGAAAAAATGAAAAACATGGGCTAAATAACCAATTTAAGACCAAAACACAGTACACAAAAAAAAACGGTAATGGTGGAATAGCAAAAATATGAAATAACATTCATTGTTTGGGCTCACTTAAAGAGAGTTCATCCAAAACTGAAAATTGTCATTGTTTAGCCATTTTACTTTTCCAAAACTGTGAGTTTCTTTCTTGTGTTGAAAACAAAAGAAGATATTTTGAAGAAAGTTGGAAACCTGTAATCATTGACTTCTATAGAATTCGTTTTTTCTGACTATGGTTGCATGTTTTCAGCTTTCTTCAAAATATCCAACACAATCTCATGACAATTTGTAGCTTTTTGATTTAGTAGCTAATTCATATGAATTCATTCAATCTCCTTCATACAATTTAGTAAGATTTGCTCATCCCCCATTGACGGTTAGGTTTAGGGGTGGGGTCGGGTCCCACGCCTAATTTTTAAAAAATCTAATATTTTCGTACGACTGAACTCATACAAATTTGTACGAATTAGCCACTAAACTGACAAAACGTAAAATAGTAACATTTCCTAGTGAGATCAGGCTGAAAAATCTCCTTAAGTGTTCAACAGAAGAAAAAAACTCATAAGGTTTGAAATTACTTCAAGCTGATTTATACTTCTGCGTCGAGCAATCAGCATGACTCATGGCGCCTGCCTTGCGTGTAGCCATGCATTTACACTTCTGCGTGCAGTTTGTGTTGCAATAACACTTTAGAAATGCTAGCTGGCAGTAGGCTTTTATGGTCCTCTGTGTCGAGTATCTTTTTTTTTTTTCTGAATGCTACAAGTAGCTCAAACTCGATCATTCAGAGGCGGGAACTTGCAGACGTGCAACAACTTTAATCATAAGGTAAACACAAAACAAAAGTCTCCATCTGGAGCTCCTTCAAGTAACTTGTAAACAATCGCTTCATCTGGCTTGCGGCTCTCAGCACCACCCTTGCTCGTCCCCACTACCAAGCCGATCAATCACAGAACTTGCCCTGTGCATCGTTGTGGTGTGTAGTTACAGTTTTTGAGATGTAAGCATCAGCAAGGGATATGCGACCGTGCAAAAGCTGCGTCGGACCATATGTGGTCGCTTGCTGCATAAATATAAATCAGCCTTTAATCGTGAGTAAAATGTCATTTTTGGGTGAACTATTCCTTTAAGAAGATAATACAATAAGCCTGCAAAAAAAAACTACAAACTAATAAATGATAATTCAAATAATACTTTGAAGAGAGGAATTGTATGAACATAAAAAACAAGAAATAAATTATAAATAATAACACATTTTTAACAGTGTATGTAAAGAGGTACTTTCAGGAAACGTTGAAGTTTGCAGACTATTAATCCAATGACAAATAGTGGCAAACATATGCGCATCTCTATTAGACAGAGCGTGTGATCTCTACACATCCGTCTCATACACAGAGCTATACTTCAGATTCTTATTTCCTGTTATTGTGTGAACAATGACCCATGACAAGCAAACAGATGAGAGGACAGAACATTATTACATTTCCATGTAAATGACAAGTGTGCGCGTGATGTGCGCAAGTGTCCGGCTTCACACAAAGCGATTTGTTTTCATCTTGATGCTCTAGTATTGTACAAAGCACTTTACCTCAAGCTCCATAAATTACCCGAACAAAACACACTTAATAGACCTGATATTCGCGCCATTGTGCCTCTGATACCAAGCTAATAGATTTTGCCAGTATCCCAACACTTGAGGTTTGGAGGAGGTCAGGCCAACATGAAGGTTGGAGCTGCAGCGAAGTCCTCTGGTGCCTGAAATGAGTTTGTTTGTTTTGTGTTGTTTTGTATATGTGCTGATCTCCTCCTCCTCTCTTGGATGAGGGGGTCTGATGAAGAACGAGGATGCTACACACCTGCCCTCAGGTTAATAACTCTTTCTGAGCTGCAGATGGGACTGACGAACAAAGCCTGGAAAGAAATATCTGGAATGGAGCACGTTCAGTTTTATATTCCCTGTTTAGGGTGTTTTTTTTAAAGAGCAAGTCAACTGAGATGGAAATGATAACCATATTAGTGTCCACACCAACATAATGACCTTTTTTATACAAGAACATGCTGCAGTTATGCTGTCTGATGCTTTAAATGCTCAAGTTCATTAAAACAGGAAAGATTCTCGTTGACTCTCATTAGCTATGCTTCCATGCACCTATTTTTATGCACATTTTGGATAAGTGCATAAAAAAATTGTTGATGGAAATGCCAAGATGCGCATACATTTTGAAAATGCGCATAAAAAACATATGCGCATAACTGAGTTAGATAAACTTTAATTTGATAAGAAAAAAAATACTACAATGGAAACACTTTTACCAAAAAAATTCCAGTATGTGCATTAAAAAAAGTAATGTAATTTTGTTATTAGAGATCATGTGATGAAAAAAATGTGTGTGAATAGACAAACCAGAAGGTTGACCACATTGTAACACATTTAAAATGTTGGTTTGGTCATTCTAAAATGCCTTAACCATTTCAGTATTAGTGCTATATATTATTAATTACCTCTAGAATAGTCAAAAGCATTACCACAGCTTCTCCTACCACAGCAAATTCCATTTTTACTTTTGATATTTGGCGCCAGTTAATCAGGAAGTGACGTGTTTGTTCTATTTGACTCATTGGACGGAAACGCTGCTTCTTTTATGCGATATTCCAGTTTTGCGCATACATTTAATTTGCATCTTTGGATGGAAACATAGCTAATGATTTTTTTTCACTTATTAGCTGTGAAAAATGTGATTCCAAAAAAATTCATTCCAGTTATTTTGTTCCATTGTGTCATTAGTATTGTTATAGTTGTAGCATGGACTTTGCTAAAAAAAAAATAGTAAGTCATCATTATAGAAGTTATAGTTAGCCAGCTGTGTGAATGGATATCCTTAACATATTTAGTTTTGTGGAAAGATTTACTAATCCCCAGACCATCCATGGTGTTGGTCCCTTAAGGATGATGATAAAGATTTTTAGCTGAAATTGTGGTTGTTGGTTATTCATGAAATAAAAGTCAATAGCTACCAGAGATGGGGGACTCCAGTCACATGACTTGACTCGAGTCAGTCTTACTGTAAGTCACAAAGTTTAGGACTTGAGACTTGCTTGACAAATATCCAAAAAAGACTCGACTTGACTGTCATGAATCGAGACTTGACTTGGACTTGAGTTAAATGACTCGAAATAACTTGTTTTTGTTAAATACATAACTGTTTGTTATATATTGTGAATTTAAAAACAAAACAAAACTGAACGTTCTAAGTCACGCATGCGCAGTATTAACAGCTCCTCGGTTCTCAGATCGGTCTGAAAGATTCAGGTTCTCTGTACTGTTCCGAATAAAGCACTGCAACCGATTCCTTTCTAAGGCTGTCATTCGGTAATCGTATGCGTTTTTGCATAAAATTTTATTTAGGGCTACTTTCGCTTGGCTTTGCAGTTGACTGCAAGTACAGTCGCGAGAGAAACATTCATTCATTCATTTTCTTGTCGGCTTTGTCCCTTGCGGGGTCGCCACAGCGGAATGAACCGCCAACTTATCCAGCACGATTTTACGCAGCGGATGCCCTTCCAGCCGCAACCCATCTCTGGGAACTTCCACACACACATTCACACTCATACACTACGGACAATTTAGCTTACCCAATTCACCTGTACTGCATGTCTTTGGACTGTGGGGGAAACCGGAGCACCCGGAGGAAACCCACGCGAACGCAGGGAGAACATGCAAACTCCACACAGAAAAGCCAACTGACCCAGCCCAGCCGAGGTTTGAACCTGCGACCCAGCGACGTTCTTGCTGTGAGGCAACAGCACTACCTACTGCACCACTGCGTTGCCCGCGAGAGAAACATTAAATAATTAATTCTTGAATCTAAACGACTCAGAAAAACTTTACTATATGCCCGGAGAGGACAAAATGACTGCTCTAATATACCTACACCATTAGTAATAGTTAATCAACGCATTTGCCTAATTTCAATATTATACTGAACACGTTTTAATTTTGTAAATATGATCCTTTTAAAGATATTGTTTTTATTCCTTTTTCTGTCATTTATTTCTTATTTGCTGTATATTTTATTAATTTGCTGATGTCATTAGGCTATAATACCTAGGCTATTTTATATACATATCTAAAATGTTTTGGCATTCAAGTTTGCTTTGAACTTGAAAGAGAAGCAGATTTGACCTGTCAGTGGTGCACATGGCTCCTGAATAGCATAAAGGTAAGAGAAAGTGGATGTCTTTTTTTAACAGTTTTTTTTTCTTTAACCTATTGAAAATAAACAGTGTATAACAGTGTCGTAATAAATGAAATTATTGTTCAAAATTTTTTATTATGTTTTGTTTGTCGCATATAGTTAATATGTGATGTGGGTAAACAGTGTTTCAATCCAGCTACAACCACAAGTATATTTCAAATCTATGAGAAGCACTGATAGTATTGTATTCATATGCTAATGTTTAAGTTTTTGACATGTTAGGGGTTAAGTTTAATAATAATAAAAAAGATTGCATTAAAACAATCTGTTAAATGCTATATTCCAGTTTTTTACTTTTTTTAAAAAGAAAAATTAAGTTAGGTTTCCCAGAGATGGGTTGCAGCTGGAAGGGCATCCGCTGCGTAAAACATGTGCTGTATAAGTTGGCGGTTCATTCCGCTGTGGCGACCCCTGATTAATAAAAGGACTAAGCCGAAAAGAAAATGAATGAATGAAGTTAGGCAAAACAAGAAACCATTTGGATCTCAAAACCTGTCTGTAATGTATGTGTAAAATGGGCTATACATAATATCTGGAATCTAAAGGTTCAAAATTGCCTTTAGAGTTCATTCTTAGCAATGCATATTACTAATCAAAACTTTTTTGTTGAAGTTATTAAAATGTACAAATAGTCTTTAAGGAAAATTATCTTTACTTTTTAATACAATAATGCTTTTGTAATAAAAGAAAGACGATAATTTTGATTCAATAATATTTTTTTCGACCAAAAAAATTACCTGTGCACTATAAGATTGGTTTTGTGATTTAGGGTCTTGTTTAATTAATAGTATGATATTTAAATTGGCCTTGAAATAAGCACACACATTCCCCTAAGCAGAAAGCCATCTGATTCACTAGTGATGAAAGTGTCATTTCATATTACATTTTGTGTATAGACAAAGCTACGACTTGACTCCAACAAAAATTGACTTGACTTGCTTGAGACTTGAAGGTTATGACTTGAGACTTGCTTGTGACTTGCCCATGTGTGACTTACTCCCACCTCTGATGGCTACAGTCACTTTAAGAATCAAATGGAGATACATAAACGGTTTCAAATAAAAGATTTGCAAACATAGCACTGCCTTTATCGAATAAATTCCTTGATGAGCATCAAAAAACTCATGCAATTTTGAGAAAACAAAGCTGTCACTTCCTGGGAAACTATATATGAATAATAAAAATTAACATTCATGCACGCGGGAAAACCACTTGAATTGTCCTCCATAGTACACGTGTTGTGAATCAGATGTACAGTATAGGAAAGAGGGGGTTTAGTTTGGTATGGTATCTGAAGTTTGATTGTGTAAGACAATTTTTAAAAAATCATTTTGAGGATGGACTTTTGCTCGGGTGCTTCCAGAATTATTAAAGCAACATTTGAGATAGTGTGAGGTGAGATTGGTACACAGGTTAGTCCAGTTCTAAATCATCGGTAAATGCAAAGTCACATGATAGGAGTTTATTAATTTTTTTAAATGGATAAAAAGTTGTATGAATTTTTTGAATATATGCACATCTTGGTGTTTCTTTTAACCTTTTTTAAAGCAGTATACTAAAATATGCACATAAAAAATTACAAAACATATTCTGTTTCTTACACAAGACCTAAAAGTATAGTCTAGATCCACAGATATTAATATTGTTCTGCCTGTATTATTTTGTTCTTTGGACTTTCAAAGTGCCATTGACTTGCAATGTGAATCATCAAGTACCACAGTTTTGGATAAAAATCTTCTTTAAATGTTCCACCAAAGAAGGAAAAAAAAAACATCATCAGCATCTTGGAAGGATGAAAAAGTAGTCAATTTTAACAGAAAATTTTCATTTCAGGGTGAATTTTCCCATGAATTATGCTACACATGGTTTCAAGTCCACCAGACTGTGTATGATTCCATTCATAATTGCAGTCCAAGTCAAAGATTATCTTAACTCTTAATAAATGGCCCCTTAAATTGCAAAAAAAAGTAATCTGTGTAAAGTTACAAAACATTACAAACCACAGTTACATGTGCTGCCATGAATTCATTTTGGTGTTTGATGAGTCCATTAACATAGTGCCAGGAGCTCCAGTAAGATTTTATTTTGAATATGGCACTGGGTGATTGAAGCTGGTCTGATCCAGACATTAGTTTAGCAGGCCTCGGACATTAGTTCAGAACCTTTCAGTGTGTTGTGAGAGCCGTGCAGGTCAGCACTCTGAAGTTTTTCAATGGACTGCAGAGCCTTCTGGTTGATGGACTCCATTGATGGATCTTAGAGCCTCTGGTCCTTCCATCAATATACCCGCCAACAGATACCTCCCCACCCAAATCTCTGATCTTCGGTGAGGCCCAAAGAGCTTCGGCCCATAATAAAAAAAAAATAATCCAGTTGCCATTCAAGAAGATGGCATCAGGACATAAAAAAGCTCTCTTTTTACTAGGAGTACTCTCAAGTCTGCCTAGAGCGTTGTGGTATTGATGTAGCAAACTAAATTTGAGTCAATCTTGCCTCAGAAAAATGGATGGAAGACCTGTTAATGCGTTTCAAGTGGACGTCATGAAGGACAGAGTAGAAATGAAAGGATATTAAGATGAGACACAGAGCAGAGGGCAGATAACAGACACCTCTGAAAAGGGCTAAGAATGACAAATGTAGTTCAGTGATTGCTAATAATGGCAGTAAAAGGGAAAAAACGGGGCTCCGGCGTTAGAATATGAAGCCTCTGATGCTTGAGACATAAAAGCAGTCACACTCCTGGATCAAACACACAACGGCACTGCAGCAAAAATGCTAAATAGCAGATAAACTAAGACTCAGAAAACACATTTTCCAACAGCCGACGGGAAACGCTGTGATCTACGGAGACGGCGATGACATTCTACATCCGGTCCTTGTCAAAAGAGGTCACACATTTTAATCTCTTCCAATTAGCACATTAAACACCACCCCTAAGTGCTACAGAACCACATGGGCAATGAACCTGGAGCAAACGAGCCAGCTGATTTAATTGGTAATTAACGAGTGGTCTAAAGTGCTAGCAGGCAGCAGAATTGTAATTCAAAACAAGGGAAAATTAATCACCCTAATTATTCAGGAGGAATGCATTCATTAGCATAATTGAGGCTGGTAGGATTAAAGTTCGCCGAGGCTCCAGCTCAGTCTCGCACAACACAGTTTATCATGCTCCATCAATTACTTAATTGTATTATTATTTAATAACCCGGATCTTTATTTATGGTTCGGAGTGTATCAAGGCTTGAGGGAAGTTTTATTGTTGAAATGGACTAATGGGAAGAGTAACTAACTGTGACTATCTGTTTCCATTTACACTCTAAAAATTAAATCTCTAAATAAAAAAGCTAAAATATGCAACACCTGTTTTTTGAAACTCTAATTTACATGACCAATCATTGTTTCAAATACTAAAAATGTCAATGGAAGTAAAATTTTTGATGTTAAGTTTTGACGTTAAAAAAAATAAAGGTTCCATAAAACAAATTGAAAGTAATGGAAAAACAAGCTAAAGACAATTACACACTCAATTGGCTTAGATATTATTATAAGAATTGTTCTGATAAGAAAACATGCAAACACATTTATTGAATACATTTCTCAAAGTGCAACAAGTGTGCACCTGCAAATGTAAAAATCACAGCGTTTACTGTTGCATTTATCATTTCAATTTATTTGTAGTTGGTCTACTCCTTACAGTGCCTGTCAGCACTGAAAGCTTTCCCAGTGCTCAGTATTTGTCTTCACCCAAACTTTACCCATGAATACAAAAATGTGCAATTCACAGGGGCAATATTGTTCCATCTTTTTTTTTTTTTTTTTTTTACTGGTAAAGCACCATTCACACAACAATTTCAAAATAAAAGTAAATTCTATGTTGCCATTGACTGAAAATGAACTTAAAATTGGAGCTGCTTTTGGACCAGAGACATCATATAAAGTCCATACTTCACCTTTACATGTATGCAAAGGTCAGTGTACAACATGTGGGACAAGAATGTTATCATAAGAAGAACAGTATGCTCATACTGTATGTGCAATGCCAAATTTTGAAACAAAAGATGTATTCACATAGAGGTCTGCAAGGCGAGCATGTGCACGTTAAAAAATACAGTGTAAATTTCATCTGAATGTTATGATTGGCCCAGAGTAAACAAACCTAATTCAGAATGTTCTGATCTTGTACAAGCTCAAATCAGTAACCACAGGTTTAGAATATGCAGGGGACATGTTCCCCTGGCTTTTTTATAAAACGTAAATGCACCCCCACCCCCCTGCAATTATAGCAATGGCTATAATTGCAGAATGATTTAAAATTCAGAGAGACCAGATACATGGCGCTAACATTTCCATGGCATCAGTCATGTGCCAGCCAACCTCTAGATCGCACCCATGCTTCATCCAATGTTTACAGAATATGCTAGAGATGAGTTCAAATTAGCAAAATTCTTATCATTCCTTCTTTGCAAAAAGACAAGCAACATAAGTTATTAGTTCTACATACAATAATTTCAATTAATGCACAAGTGTCTGAAGGTTCATATATGGAACAATCATTTAAAAAAAGTCATTCAGAATATACAGAAAAAAAGTATTACTTTAACATGGGTAACAACTTCTCAGCTTTCACTTTTAACTACTGTAGGTGCTTATTATCTCTTGACTCGGGCAGTACCCTTAAAGGACATCTTATACCTTAAAAAGATGAACATTAACTTAGAGTATTATTATTTACAATAAAGTAGTACTACTTTGAACCTTTCGTGATGAATAAGATACAAAGATATTCTATAAAGGGTTCCTGCCCCGTTGACTTGTTGTTCTAATAAAACAGTACAAAATGTCCATTTCTTCCTTTCTTATTTTTATTATCATAAAAAAGCATATCAAACAAAAAGGTCTGATTAAAGACACAGAAAACATTGCCAGTAATTGACATCTTTTTTTGTAAATTGCCATCGTTTATTTACCTATATTTTGAAAAAGTTTACACAATCTCTTAACAGTAATTTACCAGTGAAGAATGTGTGAAAGGTGCTAATAGCTTTTTTTGTTGTGCACTTTCCTGTTTGTTTACATTCAGCTACATTAGCAATGCATGAAAGGCAATATTCAAAACGGTATAATAGAGGCACTTTGAAACTTTTCTGACTCATGATGAAGTCAAAAATCCTAAAATCAGTAATATTTCTTGTCAAAAGTTTGTTGTAATTTGAACACAGTGAAACATTTGTCCTGCATGCCCGAATCAGGCTGTAATTGTTGACAATATATATGTTTCTTTCCCAGCATCTGTTGCCTGTGTGAGGGGAAAAACATTAGCATGGAAAGCTCAGGCAAATTACTCCCCTCCCCAAAGAACGCCCAGATGGTTATTTTTTTAATGGCATCATTATGCACTAAATTAAAAGGTGGTGTAAATGGATCTGTAAAATTTAAATGACTTGGAAAAAAAAGTCACATCTCTCCAGTCAGGACCGCAGCCACTACTGTGCTAAATGGGGTCTGAGTCAGCGTAGAGAGAGTTAATCATACACATATGAAATAATCATGAAGGAATGGGGCATACAGTTGGGTGGCAGTCCATAAGCGGTTATATTTAATACACCAGCTGTTCTCTGGAACCGAATAGTTTGTTTTTTAACAAGCCGTCAAGTGATGCAATAAGGCAAGAGTCTCAGTGCAGAAACACTGGGAGAGAAGCAGAAACAGGACAGTTCCTCACATCCATTCCCAATGAAAATACAATCAATCATAAACTAAATAAGATGGTTGAATGTGACAGCAGAAGCAGATTCATATATATATATATAAAGAGCAACAAGTAAACGTCATTATTAGTACTATATTTTTCTAGTATTAAATATACAGAGGAATTTATTATGTATATAAATAATTAGGGGGCACTATAACATTTTTATTAAAGGTTTAATGAAATTAAACTTATATGATCTTTATTTATTAAACTACTAAATAAGACACTTATTACCTTAGATGTATTAGTGTATGTACACTTACCGGCCACTTTATTAGGTACACCTGTCCAACTGCTCATTAACACAAATTTCTAATCAGCCAATCACATGACAGCAACTCAATGCATTTAGGCATGTAGACATGGTCAAGATGAACTGCTGCAGTTCAAACCGAGCATCAGAATGGGGAAGAAAGGAGATTTAGGTGACCTTAAACATGACATGGTTGTTGGTGCCAGACGGGCTGGTCTAAGTATTTCAGTAACTGCTAATCTACTGGTATTTTCACACACAACCATCTCTAGGGTTTACAGAGAATGATCTGATAAAGAGAAAATATCCAGAGAGCGGCAGTTCTTCTGGGAGTGCAAATGCCTTGTTGATGCCAGAGGTCAGAGGAGAATGGCCAGACTGGTTTGAGCTGATAGAAAGGCAACAGTAACTCAAATAACCACTTATTACAACCGAGGTATGCAGAAGAGCATCTCTGAAGGCACAACACGTCTAACTGAGAAGGATGAGCCACAGCAGCAGAAGACCACACCAGGTGCCACTCCTGTCAGCTAAGAACAGGAAACTGAGGCTACAATTCACACAGGCTCACCAAAAATGGACAATGGAAGATTGGAAAAAAGTTGCCTGGTCTGATGAGTCTTGGTTTCTGATGCGACATTTGGATGGTAAAGTCAGAATTTGGCATCAACAACATGAAAGCATGGATCCATCCTGCCTTGTATCAATGGTTCAGGCCGGTGGTGGTGGTGTAATGGTGTGGGGGATATTTTTTTGGCATACTTTGGGCCCATTAGTACCAATTGAGCATCATGTCAATGCCACAGCCTACCTGAGTATAGTGGCTGACCATATCCATTCCTTTATGACCACAGTGTGCCCATCTTCTGATGGCTACTTCCAGTAGGGTAAAGCGCCATGTCACAAAATCACAAATTATTTCAGACTGGTTTCTTGAACATGACAATGAGTTCACTGTATTCCAATGGCCTCCACAGTCACCACAACTCAATCCAATAGAGCACATTTGGGATGTGGTAGAACAGGAGATTCGCATCATGGATGTGCAGCCAAAAAATCTGCAGCAACTGTGTGATGCTATCATGTCAATATGGACCAAAATCTCTGAGGAATATTTCCAATACCTTGTTAAATCTATGCCACGAAGGATTAAGGCCGTTCTAAAGGCAAAAGTGGGTCCAACCCGGTACTAGTAAAGTGTACCTAATTAATTGGCCGGTGAGTGTATGTATTGTATATACAGTATATACACGTGCGTGTATTTATGTATGTACAGTATGTATATATCTGTGTATGTATAATATTATTTACATTTTTTTGTAGACTTAAATTAATTTTTTTTTACTTATTTACATATTCATTTAGTTCATTTAGTCATAAATTTACTCAATTCACAAAATTTTTGTTTTCAGTGCAAGTTCAAATAAACCAATAAACCTCAATAAATCTACAAATGAAAAGCTCCGTCAAATTTGCTTCAACTGGCAACATTATACAGCACTGACCTGTTCAATTATATGACACAAGAAATCCGATGTTGAGAGAGTGATCCTGCTATAGAGAAATAAGAGTGTTCTGGACATCAGGGGGTCATTGAGGTCACGACCCTGACTGAGACCTTGTGGCCCCTCGTCTGGACATGAACATACATTGAGGACAATAACCTTTGACCCCTACCAGGTTCACAGCTTCCTCCTGAACGTGAAATTGATTCGAGATCAGTTGCACGCAGTGGGATGTGCTGTTTACAACAACATGCCATTTTTCAAGAGCACAAGACACTCGAAAAAAAAAGCCTTGTCGCAGTCATTTCTTCTGTATAATTCAGCGATTTTACAAAGTAGAGGTTTCCAATGTGTTGTACGAAGAACGTCACACTCTGTTCCATGAAATTTTTACCTAAACTGCACAAAAGCCAGTCGAGTTTGGTTTGCTTTTTTAATCCCATCCAGGCAACAGGCACAAAGTGTTCAGCTGGAGAGGGTGAGTTGCTCTTAGTTCATAGAGAGGTAAAGAGAGAGAGAGATTGACGCTTGGACAGATCATGAGAGAGAACGAGCACCACTGCTATGACCTGCTAATTAAAATAAAAGCCAGCAAAACGCCGTTTTTCAAAACAAGCTCTCGTAAAACCATTTAAAGTGACTTATGCCAAACGCAGCGAGCAGCTACTGTAATTGAACAACTCTTTCGCCGTAATTACATCCTCTTTTCTCCATTTCATGGAGATATGAGAATGGCAGTTACATTTTCTGGCCTTTTCTTCACCTGATTCTGTCACTTTTTAAGGCAAAGCAAGTTCATTTATATAGTACATTTCATATACAATGGTAATTCAAAGTGCTTTACATAAACAAGAATAAAAGAAAAAAAAATCAATTAAAGAAATAAAAAAAAGAATTAAATAATTAAATAAGATTTAAAAACAGATTAAAATGTGTTAAAACAGGTTATAAAGGAATGAAAAAGAAAAGAAATACATAATAGTCTGATCTGTCGGATGTAGCACAGTGCTCATTCAGTAAAGGCACGGCTAAACAGATGTGTTTTAAGCCTTGATTTCAATGTACCTAATGTTGGAGGACATCAGATCATTTCTGGAAGCTGATTCCAGCAGCGAGGGGTGTAGTAGCTGAAGGCAGATTCACCCTGCTTTGACTGAACTCTTGGAATTTTTATAATTTACTTGATCATAATAATCTGAGTGATCTGTTAGGTTTGTATTCAGTGAGCATATCTGTAATGTTTTGAGGTCTTAGGCCATTTAGTGATTTATACCTGAGGACAGGTGTGATGTGCTCTGATTTTCTGGTTCTGGTTAGAACCCTGGCCGCAGCGTTCTGGATGAGCTGCAACTGTCTGACTGTCTTTTTGGGAAGGCAAGCCAGGAGTCCATTACAGTAATCCACCCTGCTGCTGATAAAAGCATAAACAAGTTTTTCTAACTTAAGGGATAGTTCTCTAATTAAAGGGATAGTTCACCCAAAAATCATTTGCTCATCGTGTTTGTTGTGTTAAACCCAAAAGAAAATATTTTAAAGAATGTTTAACTGTCCAACATTCTTCGAAATATCTTCTTTTGTATTCAATAGAAAAGTTTGAAAACACTAGAGGGTGAGTTAATGGTGAGTAAATGTTCATCTTCAGGTGAACTATCCCTTTAATGTTTTTTTTTCCCTACAGAAACATCTCCAGTTTCCGCTGTGGATGTGTGGATCTGTCGTAATATTTATGTGAATCTTTTAAAGCCCCCACCACACGCTTCCCGCTACCTTTGTCCGGATGATACGGCTGCCTCTGCAAATCCGCCCTGCTTTATTTGCTTTGACAATAGCTTCATTAGTCGTTTTTGGCCACACAGATAAATGCGACACATTTATTTCAAAGGGAGATTTAATAGCACCTCTTAGTTTTGGGCCGTCTCTGAGAGGGATAAAGTAAATCACAATGCTCCTCTTACACTTCCATTTTCTTCATTTTACAGATGGTCAATTTTTAAATTATTTGCTCCTATCTGTCTCTCTCTCTCTCGCGCGCCTTTTTTTTTTTTTTTTTTTTTTTTTTTTTTCTTTCATCTCTCCGCTCTTGAAAAATTGTCAGAGCCTTTTTCCTTAATAGTGCTGGATCGAGCCTAGGCCGCCCAGGCATCGCAAGAGGTTAGGGGAAAAAAAACAGATGAAAAGCACGTAAGGTGGGGAAAATATTACTTTGTGTGTGATTTCTCCCTCTCTCCCTGCCCATTCTCCTCCTAATTGCCGGTGATTATTTTAATAGAGAAAAGGGTGGCTGGTATTACTGAGTGATTATGTGGAATGGACAGGGAAGGCCCTCAAGATATGGCCAGATAATGCAGGGAATGAGAGGGAGGGCAAGGCTGTGACACTCTCAAAGCCTAGATAAGCCCCCGCAAAAGCCACATGTCCCAACCACCTTCTCTCTTTCTCTCCCCGGCGCAATCTCTCTCACTCTCCTTCAAAAGAACAGACGTTATCTGATGCATTCAGGGGCCTGTTAGCTCTAATGGGCATGAACGCTTGTGGTTATGGAAGGGCATTCAGCAGGCCTGTCTTTGATTAGGCTCAGTGTAAGATTACAATCACAGGACAAGACATGACACACCTCAAAAAAAAGGGAGGACCTCTGATGATACCAACACACACAATTATATCATGGTGAATAACAGGCCAAGAAATGATACGCCATCATCCGGTAACCACAGTCTGACACAACAGGGATTATTTTGCTGAGCGCTGCCAAAAATGGTTTTATGGAATTGAAGATATGCTGCAGGAAAACATCGGTGCTGCGTGTTTCGTATTTCTAGAACAACAAGGGCTAGTATATTTGCAAATGAGCGCATGAAGGGGTTTTCTGCGTAGAGCTTATATGAATGAGCTTTTGAGTAAATAGAGGGGACTTGATTCTGAACTTTCCCTTAAATCGCATATTAATCATATTGTGATTAAAGTCAACCTTGGAATTAGTATCTTGCATCGGTCTAGACATTGTTTTTCGTTTAGTGTTCTTGCTTATATTTTCAGCTTATATTTCCAATTTTTGATTATTGTGATATTGTTTATCAGACTGCATTGAAATTAGATCCTGCTCCTCTTAATACAGCATATAATAGACTTTGTAGATTTGTTCTGGGTTGTTCTTTTTATACACATCAGTATATGATGTATGATCTACTGCAGTGGCCATCTTTGCACACAAGACGACATATTCACTGCCTTCAATTTATATTTAAATGTATTCCTTTTAAGTACCCTTATTATTTACAACAATATTTAGCTTTTTTTCTTAAATTTTCAGATTTATTTTTGCTCCTCGTTTTAAAAAAACTATTAGTAAAAGAGCTTTTATGTTTAGGGGTCCAATAGATTGGAATAATTTACCTGCTAACATTCGATCCATTGCATCATTTAAGGCAGAGGTGTCCAAACTCAGTCCTGGAGGGCCAGTGTCCTGCATAGTTTAGCTCCAACTTCCTTCAACACACCTCCCTGGAAATTTCTAGTATACCTAGAAAGTGCTTGATTAGCAGGTTCAGGTGTTTTTAATTGGGGTCGGAACTAAAATATGCAGGACACTGGCCCTCAAAGACAGAGTTTGGACACCCCTGATTTAAGGTGTTCATGCAAACTTTGCTGTCATATTTTACTTTGGACTGCACTTGTTTTTCCTGGGGATGTTATTATTTATGGGGTAATTTGATTCACTGACCTTTATATCTTTTTGTACTATGTATATGGATGTATACTAATTCCCCTATTGTTAATGTTTTTTGTGTGTGTGTTTTTTGGATGTTGTGTAATTTTATGTTTTGTTTTTGTCTTCTGGTGTTATTATTATGTGATTGTGATTAATTGTGGGACCCCCTTGAAAATGAGATGGTACATCTCAAGGGGTTTATCCTAATGAATAAATATCTATTTGGTGAAACAAAAGAAGAGGAACATTTGAACATTATTGCGTTAACTGCGAGTATTTCCAGATGAGATATTTTATGCCTGAATGAAGATTTATTTAGATATTTCTTCTCATGGAGTGAAATCTGATTTGCATTCATACTTAATAGGGCTGTGCGATTTGGGGAAAATATCTTATTGCGATTTTTTTGACCGATATTGTGATTTCGATTTGATTTGGGATTTAATTTTGTAGTCAAGCTTCAGCTCAATAATCTGTATCGTAACTTCTTACTGCTAAAGTGCAGTAAGTGTAAGTTAAAAAAAGGAACTGAAAAGATATTAACTTAAACATTTATTCAAATTTCAGAAATGAAACACTAATTTTTCTCTAGAGCAAACAGTAAACACAAATAAAAGGACCTTACCTTTCTGTAAACAAGTTGAACTCAAATTAGGGAGATAGTGTATTTCATTATACAAACAAAAAAAATAATTATAAAAATACAGAACACTCAGCAAACTAACATGGCTTAAACAACTCTGAAATTGTACTTTGCTGTTGTTTGCTACTAGATTGAGTGTCACTGGCAATACTTTCAGTTTTCAATACTTTTTAGCAAGACACTCATCACTCAATTGTGCTCACTCAGTTGGCTAGTAAGACTATCACACACAGACTGCAGTCGCGCATTTGCTCTGAGCAGGGGAAATCAAATAATACAAATATATTTCATATCGCAGCCTCTTGCGATTAGCTAATTGCAACGTTTCAAATGGCGATTGCGATTCGATTAATCACACAGCCTTAATATTTAAACTAAAGTTTAGCACCAGAAAGATTTTTAAAATATTATTTCTTATGATTCTTAAATAATCATTCTTTTGGAATCGTATGATTGCTATAGAGTTTGCTATGGCATAATAACGTTTTCGATTTTGATATATTTTGAAATCGAATTTAGAAAAGACTGAATTTTGAACACCAGTTTTATCCTTCAGCAAAATTTTACTATGGTGTTTTTTATATGGTGTTTAATTGCATATTTATTTGTTAATTATTGCTTATTAAATGAAGTATAATTTATGCATGCAGGCATCCCTGATCATTAAAAAAAAAGAATTGAAGTTTTTGTAACATTTTAAATATCTTTAGTATGAACCTTAATTAATTGTATTGCACCATTTCCGAATGGAATTAATTTTATTATTTTAATTATTAAATGAAAGGCTGAACTTGAACCGTAGTGCATGTTTGCTCATAATGCTCTTTAACTATTTCAACTGGCTTTATTTTTCTGATCTCACTTGTAGTGCAGGCCTGGGTCTCTTAGTCAAAGCGAGAAAGCAGAGAATGAAATGGCCTGTCAAAGCAACACACACACACACTGGATCTCACAATGTGCATTTTAAGTGTGTTCACTACAAATGAATCAAAGCTAAATCACAAAGAACAGGGAGACCTATACCTGTCAGTCACATTAATCACACCGTAAACACTCTCACACACACCAAGGCCTCGGGCACATTGTACCTGGTGCTTTGGAGACTCCAGCAAAGACTGAGGTGTGTTTCCACAAACAAAATCAGCGCAGAGTGTCCAGAGGGGTCCGAACATCAGCACGTCATCCATTATAAAAGCACACAAATACATTAATACAGCAAACAAGACCAACAAACAACATCATTCACCCTCTGGACACCGCCAAGGCTGTGCTGCGAGAGTGATGGTTTTCTGCGACTGCAACCACAGAGGAAATATGAAGACATAAAAACAACATTTTAGAAAGTTGCACATTTTGTCATCAGTCTCCACTGTCCCGAACACACACCCCAGCAAACCTCCTCCGGTGTGTCGCGGGGAACTCCAAATTACCACATTCATTACATTCCTCTCTCCGCAAAAATCCAACTGCAAACAACAAAGGATTGAATACCATGACAGGTAGGCAAAGGCAGGTAAACTCACCTGGCATCAACAGGGATTATTTTTCATTTCATCCGATTTTTATCCTTTCCATCCTGAATTCTTGGCCGCCAGGGCCGCGCAGGTAATGTGATGCCACAGCGGGCGGGGGTGAATGAGCTCTCTGGAAGCGGCCCGGGTCTGACGATGTTTCGACGGCTGCCAGGGAATTTCTGAATGAAGGCAACAACCAGACAGACTCATATCTGCTGCCAGACAACACAAGCCTCACATTTCACCTCTATTGTGTTTCAGACGTTTTTAAGGATCGCAAACGGCTCAGAAACAAATTGAGACAAAGCACCGTAAATTTAGAGGGACGTGCATGTGTGTGTAAGCGTAGCCAACATAATTTAAGTTGTTCACTTGGAAGTCATACAGACTGGGAATTTTTTAAGGTTTGATACGTTGACAAGTTCAACATGTTATTAAAGGGGCTTCAGAACCCCTTGTTATTGGCGACACTGGTGGCCAATAAGTGAACTGCAGACTGCAACTTGCTGTTCCTGCTTGCACACCAGCACATGTTTCAGTGGTGTGATTCAATGGTAAAGTTCTGTGCTTGGAAATATTACATAATTTGCAGTGATATACTGTTAGCAATGGTGGTTCAGTGGTTATCACTGTTGCCTCACAGCAAGAAGGTCACTGGTTCAAGTCTCAGCTGGGCCAGTTGGCGTTTCTGTGTAGAGTTTGCGTTCTCCCCGTGTTCGGCTGGAAGGGCATGTGCTGCGTAAAACATATGCCAGAATAGTTGCCGATTCATTACGATGTGGCGACCCCTGATAAATAAGGCACTAAGCCGAAGGAAAATTAATGAATGATACTGTTAGCAAACACCCTGTTTAGAAAGATGTTTGGATGAATATGTAAATATGTGCTGCATGCTTTTCTCTGAACAACTAAATACACATAAAAGCAAAAGTGACAGAGGTAAGAAAGTAGCAGCAAAGAAAGCATCTGATCAAAGAGATGAGGATGCTTGCATAAGCTTTGCTGTTAACCAGAAATGTGTAATTATATGTCATTTAAGTTTGATGATTATTATGTATATTTGAGATTATACAATACATACAGTACAGTTGGCTACCAGCAGTGGTGGATATACTTAAATTAAGCATTTGAGGGGTTTTTTTGGGTTGGGAAGGAACACATTAATTTGTGTTACTTTGCCAACTTTTTCAGTTTGCCTTTTTACAACGGATTTACTTCACAAACAACAAAAAAAAAATGAACGGATCCTAAAATTCACCATTAGTACACTGTAAAAACTGTTACACTAAGGTAACTCAAACCATTTGAGGAAACCGATTGCAACAAACCATTCAAGTAAAACCCAATACAGTAAATGAAGAGAACTCAAACCAATTGACTACTGTAAAACCCAATAAGCTAAGGCAACTCAAACCGTTTGAGGGAACCGATTGTCACAAACCATTTGAGTTAAAAAAAAAAAAAAAAACTAATCTATATGAGTACTGTAAACTTGCTCCATTTAAGTTGAAGTAATGATGTATTCAATTAACTCATTACCTTCAAAAACTCTTCAAATGAGTAGAATTAACTTTGTCAATTTTGAGTTAACTACACTCGTTTCATTTGATAAAGTCGACTGTTGGATTTTACAGTATAACGATTTTACCACATCTGTCAATGAAACTCAATTCAGCAAATCATTTACTGAGACTTGTCTAACTGGATTTGAATCATTTTGAATCAGTCAGTTGTTGAGCAAAGAAAACAAGTAATTGGATCTGTATTTAAATTAAATGGAATTGTTTAGTGGGACTTGTGAACTGACTGAACAGGTTAATTCACAAGATTTAACTTGTCACGAAGATGACATTGCTATCACACCTCTGAGTGAATAACAATTTCTTCAGTTCAAAGTAACGGTCATTTTTTTGTTGTAACGTAAAAATAAAAGCTTGCTAAAAAAAAATCTGATTTCGCTTTAAGTGTCATAGAACAGAGTTAAGTACTACATATAGATTTCATAGGTCTCAAACTCAATTCCTGGAGGGCCGCAGCTCTGCACAGTTTTGCTCCAACCCTAATCAAACACAGCTGATTCAAATAATCAAGGGGTTCAAATGCCATGAACACCTTTATTAGTTGGATCAGCTGTGTTTGATCAGGGTTCGAGCAAAAGCTGCGTCCCTCCAGGAATTGAGTTTGAGACCCATGTATAAACTGATGTTAAAAACTATTTAAACTCTTTGCCTTTACAGACATGTTTGGAAGCTGTGCACAAGGCCTTGCTATTTAATGCATTACTGTTGCCACATTGGCAACAAAAAAGAGGTAACAATTCGATGACCCCTTTTAAAACACTTTTTGTTTTCAAAGATGATGCTAACAAAACGTATTCCGTGTCTTACTAACTTACGACTAGATCAGGTGTCCGTGATGACCCTGCGGGGCTGCATTCTACAGTAATGGATGTGTGTGGGGTCAAAAGCAACAGTGTGTTATACTCAACGTAACACAAAAAGTTCCTCACATCACCTGAGAGTGAGGACAAGGCCCCGGAGCGCTCCTACACCCCCTGTTCTCAACCCGCCCAGGGCTCTTATTACCGTGGGGACGACATGCTGCCCTCTCACCGGCCACTTTCTCCAGTGTCGGAATGCGGGATGCCATTGTAAACGGTGCGCTCCAGCATTCTGACAGACGAGCGAGGGGTCCCACTCTGCCATGGCAGAGGCACACATGCCTTTGTTTGGCTTCCCGCCCTCACCTTTTGCCCCATCGTACTGAGAAAGACAGAAAAGAGAGAGCGGGGAGGGGAGGAAAAGAGCAAGAGTATCTTATCAGAGTTCCCACAAGGTCTGAGAGGTCTCTGGTTACCAGCCTGCAGTGTCTTTCTGCAGGCCCCACAGAACACCTGTGAAACGCACCAACACACACACAACTGATTTTTTTTGCAAGCGCTCAGAATGAATCTAAAGGGGGAAAAGGCACGATTGCATAACAGATTAATGGAGTGGCAGATCCAACATTCTTCAGATCCACAGATGTTGGACACAAGTATCATCTGTGTCTGAAAGATTGCCAGCCATTCATGTCAAACTCTCTCTTGTCATCCTTTAAAAAAAAAAACATGTCATTTTTTTAAGGTACACCCTTCAACAGGTGATGCAAGCAACAATACCTTACGCCGGTTGTATGATGTTTCACAGATGAGGTCATGAGATTCTTGCCTGCTTTTTTAGCTCCACCCATGTTGACCTCATATAGAGCGCTATTAATTTTTTAAGTCCAATACACCCAAAATCTCTTTAAATATTTGGAGATCAATACAAAATGTGACATAAATGTCAACCACAACAATTTCACTTTAAGCAATAAAAATATGGGAAAAAAAACTAACAATAAAACTAATGGGGTTAGTCTGTAAATGTTAAAATCAAGCATTTAGCAGGACTCAAACATTAGAAATGGCATAACTGCCATTGTGTCAAAATGACTGAGATGGCCAATCAAATCAAAGGCGGAAGTTTATGGCCCACAAACTTAAGTTCAAGCACAATGCTTTGGTTTTTAATGGCCAAAGAGAGTGAGATAAGATGCAAGTACCCAAATATTTAATATTTGATAAACATGCAGTATAATACATATTAAATATTAAAAGAGCATGTAGACAATTAAAGGCTCAATGTTACCAATTATTAATAAACATTTAATAGGTTGACTAATCACTTAACATAAATGAAAACTACTTGTAAAATCTTTAGTCGATGACATAATATTTTGTCTGTTTTATGAGAGAAACATACAAAACCAACAATGACATTCAGTACGTTGTGGTTTTGAACTAAAAATACTGAATGAGTAATTTTTACATTATTCATGAATTATATTATTACGATTTATTTGTATTTTAAAATACAAATATTTTTATATTATTACTGTGAGTGTATCTATGATTACGATAATGAATTACAGTAATATACAGTGCTCAGCCTATACAAGTACACCCCTCACAAATCTATCTTTTAAATTAATATTTTTAATAGGAAGCTATACAATATTATATTTGTGCATATACATTAGATTAGTCAGTACTGAAGCCAAATCTAGAGCTTATCTAACAAAATAACTTACGATAACAGTGCAAAAACTAGTACACCCAAATTTATGTTATAGAAAAATATTAAATACAAATTTAAAAAAAAGAGGAAAAATCAAGCAAAAAAAAAAAATTTGTTGAATTTTTTGCAATATTTAGCTTTATTGTATTATCTTTTAATTTCTAAATATGTTTGGTGACTAAAATATTACTTTAATAAATATATCTGTTTAATAAATTTGTTTTGTTTAAATGCACCAAAATACATTACCTATATTCACTGAGAAATGGATAAAAATATTAATTTTTCAAATTGGGCTGTACTCAATTACGTACATACATACAGACGGACGTACGGACAGACGGACAGATAGATAGATAGATACAGTTGCGATCAGAATTATTAAACCCCTTTTGAATTTTTTTCCTTTTTTAAATATTTTCCAAAAAATGTTTAACAGAGCAAGGACATTTTCACAGTAATAATGATAATATTTTTTCTTCTAGATAAAGTCTTATTTGTTTTATTTCAGCTAGAATAAAAGCAGTTTATTTATTTTTAAAAAACCATTTTAAGGTTAAAATTTTTAGCCCCTTTAGGCTAAATTTTTTTTCGATAGTCCACAGAACAAACCATCGTCATACAATAACTTGCCTAATTACCCTAACCTGCCTAGTTAACCTAATTAACCTAGTTAGGCATTTAAATGTCACTTTAAGCTGTATAGAAGTGTCTTGAAAAATATCAAGTAAAATATTATTTACTGTCATCATGGCAAAGATAAAATAAATCAGTTATTAGAAATGAGTTATTAAAACTATTGTGTTTAGAAATGTGTTGAAAAAATCTTTTCTCCGTTAAACAGAAATTGGGGAAAAAAATAAACAGGGGGGCTAATAATTCAGGGGGTTTAATAATTCTGATTGCAACTGTGGATGGATGGATGGATGGATGGATGGATGGATGGATGGATGGATGGATGGATGGATGGAATTATGCTGAGCGCTATAATTAGAAATAAAATCAGTCTGAAAATGCTTGCTTTTTGGATAAAGATTTAGATAAAAATAACCATAATAATAATAATTTTACTATTAAAAAAGGTTATTGTAGTTTAAAACATAGTGCAAATTAACCAGAAAGAATGTATTATTTTCATAATGTCACAATTTGAGCATTCTGCTGTTGCTAATTTTCCAGATTTAAAGATTCTTGCATTTGGTCCAGTAACTGCACAAAAAATCCAACATATTTTTTGGTGAATGCGTGAAACTTCAGGTGGAAAACTAGAAGTGTAGAAAATGGTAAAACTATTTGTGCTACTAACAGAACTGTTAAAACCAAATAAAAAAACTAGTTCAACTAGCTATTATTATAAAATATAATGAAATATTGTTATTTTTAGTTTCTCCAAACTTGACATGACTTTTAAAATATTATAATATTAGCAGGATGTGTGTTCATAATTCCAGCCAGTATTAGCCATTATAAATGTTGACTGGATTGGGGGGAAAAAGTCTGGAAAAAAATTGAATCTTTCATTTAAGGTTTTTAAAGTATATTTCTGCTGACCTAATATAATACATCATCTTGGCTAAACCAAAGTAATAATATTAGCACAACTTACTGTAGATATTTTTGCTCTGCCAATATTTTTTATAGACATTCTTATAGTAAGTGTATCCATGATTACGATAATGAATTACAGTAATATAATTCGCAATCAAATCAGTTTACAAACAGTTTTAAATTCAATCCAACTATAAGGACCTGTACTTGTACAGCTAAAATAGCTGGAAGACACTGACATCAAAAGTACATTTAAGTTAAAAATACGGGTCATATGATAGCAAAGCGTCTGCTTGCAAACTCCAAGTTGATAAAAAGAAAGGGATATCATTGTTAATTGGCTGAGTGAATTAAGGCAAATGCCCTTGTCAAGCTGTGTGTGCGTCTGTACACGTGTATGTGTGTGTTTTCACCTCCTCGCTAGTGTCACACACTTTGTGTTCAAGGAGACTATGTCATCACCTGCATGTTTGCTATTCAATCCCTGCAGCCTTTTGCTTGTTCACACACACAATGGACAACGTTACCACAGCCCTCACCTGGAGCCAAGCCGACTCTGTTACAGGTGAGCCCGGGACCACAGGTAACACACACCACCTGGGGAGGGGCGCCAGTTTGAGTGTGTGTGTATGTGTGTGAGCGAGGGAACAACGGCGCTGAAAGAAAAAATACATTTACACACCGCAGATCAATTTCAGCTTCACCATTGATTCCCCTTCTGTGAGACAAAAGCCACAAACAGCGTACTTCCCAGACAGGAAGTGATTATTTTAAAGCAATCCCACAGGTTAAGTTAGAATTCGTTTAAGTGTAGATAATGTTTCTGTCTTTAGGACAACAAAAACAAGACGTGAAACAGACATCAACAGGCGGGGGAGGAAAGATTTAGACAGCACAGAGTCTGTCTTTTGTTTATTGGGTTCAGTGACTCTGCTACATCTAAAGGAAAATCTGGACAGGAACAAGAGCACTTGTCTGCAAATGTTCAATTATTTTTGGCAATTTTAGTTAAGTTCGCTGTGAAGAAATGTACTTTTACCTCACATAATTGTCCCAGCGTGTTTAAATAACATGGCGGTGTGTGTGCTTTTGACGCTCCCCTGTTGGTTATGTGTGTGACCTGTGGGATTGCGAATAAGGGTTACCTTTTATCAGCTGACATCCACAGATCTGACCCCAATCACAGGTTGAGCCTGTAAGGTCCTCGAACCTCACAGAGACCCACAT